>JAWWMO010000083.1:41825660-41845910 GCA_035047845.1 Dendrocincla fuliginosa | reverse complement strand
ATGTTTTAATAATGGAATGCAACCACTTTTTGATACTCCATGAGCGTCTTAGAATTGGCTTTTTGCCAACAGGTGTGCGGTGATAGCAAGAGCTCCTTACCTTACAACTTTAAAATGTGGAGTGAATGAATTCCTCTCTGGTATCTCTGTGGATTTTATTGAATGGGCAAGTATGATTGTATTGCCTGGTATGTGTGTGAGTCTTAGATGAGTGTAGCTAAAAGTACAGCCCTGTGCTTCCAGTCCAGTTACGTGGCAAAGGTGTCAACTTGTGATGACTTCAAGAGGGCATGGAGTGTAAGATGTCCTTTTGATACACAGATTATCTCTGGTGAAATCGTCCTGATTGCCAGTGGGAGAAGATTGTATGAGGAATGTCTTAAGGGATCCGCCCTTACCTTGTATGCTCCCTTTCATTTCTGAAAAGAGAAATCATCTGTGATGAAGACAAATCCCAGTACCAGGGAAGCACATGAGAAATTCAACAAACCAAGATTTCCATTTCCCCTTTACAAACAGAGGCAGCAGAAAATATTTAATCAGTCAAGGCTTTCATGTTAATAATCTAGTAGTTACTATTGCTTTTCTGACTAGTAATGCTTTAGTTTTCCAGAGGCATTTGCCCTGAGTGTTTTTTCTTAGATGATGGCTTATTTTTTTCCAGCACTGAACATCAGTGCTTTGATCCAGGAGTGACTGGTATATATTAGGTTGCCAGCATAATTCTCTTTCAGTCACTTTAAAATCATAGATATATCCTTGTACAATTGAAAGCTAAAGACTTTTTCTCCCCCTAAAGTATTTTATCCAGATGGTTATTTGCAAATTCGTATTTAAAAATCTGCTGTCTCTTTTAAAAAATGAATTGATCCGTATAAATACTTTTAATCAGTATGCCCTGACATCATCTGCAGGTTACAGTGTAGGTGTTAACATATTTTCTATATAATAAAAGAAATATTTCATTCTAGCACTTATGCATTGTGAACATGACATTTGAATGCCTCAGAATAGTAAAGTGATAAACAGAATTAAATGAATCACCAATGTGGTTGGTAATTTTCTCTTAAAACTGGCTGATGATAAGATAATAAAGCTATTACCAAGCCAAGAAAGAAAGTATTGCAAGAGTAGACAGGCAGTAAAGAAGGAGCCCATATGGATTTAGAAAAGGGAGTTAATGAGTGTAAAAAATGATGGTTTAGAAGTGAGATGTGTCAGATTGAAATGAAGAGTTTCCAAGAGCCAATCTGAGTTAGTTTTCACAACAGAAATAGCAAGACAAAGAAGGAAGGCAGTAGCAGTGTGCAAAGCTCAGTGTGAAGCTGGTCACAGAACAAAACAAATATCTTTCTCCTTTTTGAATGTGAACATAGATGTTGGGCTGTGGGTACACAGGCTGAAGAACCAGTGGGGTTTAGAAAATGGAAACTGTGAAGAAGCATTTGTTGTGCCTTCTCCCACAGCCCTCTGAGGCTCTGGTTGGAGCTAAGGAGACGTGTTGCAGGTACAGTGGGGCTGACTCAGTGTGCTCTGGCCAAGGACTGTAGGGCACCTTTACACTCCTGTCCTCAGCACAGGTTGGCGCTGGCCATTGCTGAAGTTGCTGAGCAGCACTGGTGTATTCCACTGTCAGTGTGGAGGAATTAGGAGATGGGAGTCAGGATAGATCACGCCAGGCTGAGATGATACCTTTATGCCAAAACAAATGGTTCCTGAAATGAGATAGGCAAGAAAGTTCTCCTTGTGTCCTGCTGACACTTCCATAGCTTGCCATCTCCCACCAGCTGCCTCTTTCCTCCTCAACCCCGTGGAGCATAAGGATTTTTGATATGCAGATTGTCAGTATTTGGAGGTACTGAATCGCCTCTTGGGGTTAAAAGCTGTCTGGTCAGGTACATAGAAAAATAAAGGATGAACACGAATTCCTGGAAACCTAAACTACATTTGAATTCTGGAAAACTTCCAGAGGATATGAACATATAAATAGCCTTATCATTAGTATGCATGTTTCATGTCACCTTTAGGTTTGTCCAACATAGCTATGCTAGATTTGCTTAGATTTAGTAACTTTTCTTTGCAAAATCTTTGAGTTAAACTGTGTATTTTACATTTTATGTGTAGTGCAGAGTGATAATAATAGACTCCACATTAATATGCACACACAAACATACTTCAGCAGCAGTTAGTAAAAGGATGCCTACTTTAATGTTCTTAAAACCTCTTTTTTTTTGGTTTGGATTGGTTTTTTTTCTGAAGCAGCCTGTATCTCTTATAGACACCAACCTTGCACCTCTGGCAGAAGCATCGAGCTGCGCTGGGCAGCCTCCATCGTTGTGTCTCCATGGCTGTGGTTGTGTCAGTGTGGTAGGATCACATGGGAGCGTTGAGTGTGCACTAGCCCCAGCCTGCCTGCCCACTGCCTGCATTTCCTGAGGCGTGGGAGATGGTGGGCATGCACCTGCACGTAGGTACTGTGGAAAAAGAGCAGACTGAGGGTGAAATCTGGCATCATTAGCATGACAATACAGACAGAGCCCTTGTAGACAATAAGAGGTTAGTGGTTGCAAAACACCAGGCAGTTGTTGAGGAGAAGATGGAATTTTCATGAAGTGTAACTAGTTGATGAAATGAAATTTTATGAGTCTCAACTGACTCAGGGCTTCAGGCTTTAAGACAGAATTGCTGAATCCTTTCACATTCCTTAAGTGGTTTTTTTTCCCCTTTTTGTTGTTGCAGGATGCTCACCAGAACCCCCAGTGTTGTTGCCCAAGTGTTCCTTTTTCTCAGCATAGTTCTCGTCATTGCTATTGCAGTGATTCAGGTAAATCAGCAACAGATCCTCTCCCCAGGGCTTAAGGTAAGTCTCAGAACACCTCAGGAAGGAGAACAATGTTTGAACTGATATTTCATTTAATGTGCCTTTCAAAACTAATTTTTATGGCGTGATTCAAATGAGCTTAAAGCCGTAAATTAATGTTTAATCATATCTTTCTCATGGGAAAACTGAAGCTGACAGAAAAGGAGAATTCGTCAAGAGGCAGTGGCAAAGCAGGAAAATCATTCCTTGATTCCCTCTCTGCAATGCCTATCACATTATGTCTTCTCCAAGACTGAAAGACCCAATAAGGAAAAAAACTTAACACCTTTTTTTTTATTTTTGCCAGAGATTGGAAGTAATTTTAAAATAATTTTGAGGTGGGAAATACCCAAAGTTTAAATTATGCCCCCAAGCACAGCTGGGAAGTTTACGCTGACATACGTTGCAAACTGTTCCTGTGTGTCAAAAGCATTTGGGCTCGAAGTGTGCACTTTGTGATTTGCCACATGTTGGGACTTGCTTGATATTAATAGAAGCAAAGTAGCTTCATGAGGAGAAGCAGATCAGACTGGGAAAGACAAACTGAAATACTCAGAAGTTCAGCTTTGCCTTGTGCTGCTGGAATATGTGCACATATCTCTCCAATGAGAGATGTACACAACAGGACAAAACTAGAAATTACCCTTCTAGAGAAGATGTGCAGTCTGGCATTTTGAGTTCTGGTGTTTTTTCCCACGATCCTGTTGTCAGATGCTTCTTTGAAGTCCTTTCTGCCTTTCCATCCAATTTAACTGGATAGTTCACATACTGATAGTGATAGGCTAATGCCTCATTACATTTCGTGGGATTATAAACACCTCTGGCTTTGTCTGAAGCCTTTGGTGGTGTATGAGTCAGATAATGTATTCTGATACCCTTTTTATGTGTTTGTGTGGTGTGACAGGGTGTGTGTGCTGGGATCTTGCATGGGGGCACAGTGTTTAAGTATACACTGTTGTGCCTCAAACTGCTGCTTGCAGCAGCTTTACATCCCACCAATTTTCATGCAAGGCAAGACTGGACTGATATGCATCCCAGTTGAAATGACAATCCAAGAGACAGCCTACACATCTCTTGTGTTTGTCATTAACTCAGTTTCCCATCCAGAATGATAAAACTGCTTACTTTTCTCTTTAAGGAAACACTGGAACCACCTTGACTACCTGGAGCTGGGTGAGGTGGGGGTTTAGGTCTGCTTATGGAATCACAGCGACTTTGTGGCTGGTTCTGGAGGAAGACAGGTGGTTCCTCTACTAGCTGTGACTTGACTTTGAACTTGGTTTCGGGCTGTAAGCCTGCCAGTGAAGGGGATATGGAGGACCCTCTGTTTGATTCCTGAGATGCTGAGTAGTCCTCAGTGAATGATTGACACTCACAAGAAATAATAATGGAGGACCTTGGTATGCCAGTGTGAAACCCTTCTGTACCTGATTGATATGATGGAGCTTGGAAATGGCAGTGTCCTAAAGTTAATGGTTGACTAAAATCAAATATGGCAATGCCATGATGAAAACAGACTTCTTCTTTGTAAAGGGCCTTGTTCCTCTGTTACTACTCTTTGTAAAGTTATCTGTGGCATAAAAGCTCTGTCCCAGGACGTACATTGAGAGCATTGCTGCTTCCCTATTGGGATTCCTACTCAGGATGTACCTTCAAAGCCATTCTTATGCATATCCCTTGTACATTTGGGCCACAACAGCATTGGTTGAGTGCATAGCATGAAACTGCCTCAGAAACAGTGTCGGTAGTTGTCACTCACACTGGTAGCTGTGTGAGCACGGGGTACCCTCTTGCAAGGGAAGGACAAACAGCTGATAGGGGAACAGGTAGTTGTGTCTTTAGGCAGCCAGGTAAAATTAAAAAAACGATGTTTTTAGAGACATAAAGTGTGCTTCATTGTTACCTTGCTTTTTGTTTAGCTTCTGGTATTTACATTAGTCACAGTGTTCTGCCAAACCCAAAAGGCAAAATCATGCATTTACTTCATGCTGTAGTCAGCATGGTCACCTCTGTGTGCAAGGTGCATGGGGCAACAGTAAACCCCATAAATAAAGGAAACCTCTCAAAGTCACTTTCCTCCTCCCTCTTCTTTCTTCCTTCTACTTGACTAGAAAAAAGAACTCTGAAATTTTTCTGAGTTGATGTAGTCTGTCTTGTCTGACTAATCTATTCCATTCTATTATCTTCCAGCTCTACTTGGCCACGACAGTTCTCAAAGTAGCTAACTTAAAAGCTACTTATGGTTGGCACTTTGAGCTGACAGAGACTAGATTTAATTAATAGCCCTTGAGCAGATTGACCATTACTGTGTTATGTACCTCCAGAGTGGTCTTCTCTCTTCCAAGGAGGCGGAATACACTCAAACAGAACTTAATGATGTAGTGGTTTGATGGTATCTGTGGAGCCTTTGATCTTTTAGAGGATATGGGTAAATATTATCTGCATAAATATAAATGAAATTTTCATTATCTGACGGTCCTCTATGAAACAGACTAGACTGGTATTGCTGGTATTCTTTGGGGGATTGGAGTTTGTAGGATTACAGTAGAAGCTGGGAACTAATCAGGTGTGGAAACTGAATGGTTTGCCACCTGAAGGAGTGATTTTTCCCAGTCAGACTTGAGGCTCCTCAGGGAAGCAGCGGGATGAAACCTGTCAGCCTGCTGCAGGGGCTCTCACTGCTTTCCAGCCAGAGGGAGGCTCTCATTTTTCCGTATTGTCAGGCTGCTGGGCATCTGTCTGTTTTAAAAGAAAAAAGGTTGACAGAGAAATGAACCCTGCACTGTGTGAATCCTACCAGTTAGGTGACTTTGGAAGAGAGGGGCAGCTAAACATACTATCAAGGATCATAAAGAGGATTAGCAACATTTCAGTTTTCTTCCCTTCATGGGATTGCCTTCCCAGCTGCTACAGTTTTCTGCTGCCATAAAATATAAGAAAGGGGGAAAGATTGGTCAGGTGAGCAGTGGGACAAGGTGGAGTAACCTGTGCTTTAATCCCACAAAATGTTCAACAGACCTGGGGCAAGGAATTTAAATATTTCTCATTTATTTCATAAATAATCAGGGGGAATATTGATTCTCTACTCCTTGTTGTCTAACACTGGCACAGCCTGTTCTCAGAGGCAAACTCTCAGGTGGACTGCCTAAACCACTCAGTGGGAGAGGTTTATGGGGCAATTAGAAAGAACCAGACTTGTTACATCATTCTTAGTGCTGACTGTTATGTACTTTACCTCTTTGCTTGCGGCTTTATGGATCCCTTGTGCATCCTTGAATCTAAAGCCTGTGCTTATGTTATCAAACCCTTCAGTGTCCAGGGAGTGGACTGGGATCATGGGAAATGGACTTGCTGCAAAATCAGGTCCTAACGTGGTGTTATCTGTGTGTCAGTGTGGATTTTGAACATGATCCTGAGAGGAGATGAGCATTCTCCATCCCCACTGAATTAATTATTGAAGACATGTAGTATGTTCTTTGGTTTGCAGCCAGATTCGTTCTGTGCGTGGCTGTTGGATTCATGCCTAAGCGCCGAACACTAGAATTAATCTCTTTTAAATAATGAACCATGCATACATTATCTAAAGTGTTTGGTGGTGCAATGGAGCACAGCTGCATATGGGCATTTAAGCTGCCACTGTTTGTTTCTTCATCTAGTATATCATTTTTTTTCTCGCCAGTATGGAATAGTCCTTGATGCTGGATCCTCCCGAACTACACTCTATGTCTATGAATGGCCAGCAGAAAAGGAAAATGACACAGGAATAGTAACCCAGACCTTCAAGTGCAATGTGAAAGGTGAGCTTAAATGGAGGTGCCTCATTTTTTTCTAGCCTCACTTATACTGTTTTTTTTTCTTTTCCCACTATGTCCCCTTTTCAGTGCTGGGGAGCAAAAACTGTTAAGAATATGTCTGTATCTGTCAGCATTAGTTCTTTTCCTGGATATAGAGTGGGATGCTCTCATCTTTGTAACAGAGGGAGGAAATTATAGCTAAACTTGATTTACTCCATTGCAGTGCATGAGCCATGCAGACAGAATTCAACCTAGAGAGAATCAGGACCTGTGAATGTTTAGTTCTTGTGTTTCTTTTAAAATAAGAATAAAAAATAGATTTTTAAAATAAGAATAAAAATTAGATTTTAAAATAGCTTGGAATAAGAAGTATTTGAGAAGAATGGGGATCTAGCCCTCGTTAGATGCTAGCCATTAATTAAGCTTCTCCATATTACAGAACTAGGAAGCATCTAGTAAAATTATCAAGTAAAATAGCTAAGTTGGCAGAACTGTTTCTGACAGGGTAGTTAGGAAGACCTGTATCTGTGCACTGCTAGAAGGTGTCCCATGGGTACCATGGGCTACTTGCCTTGACTTTTATTTGAGGTTTTGATTTCATACCTTGCAGACAGACTAGGCTGACTGTTGCTCACACTCCAGTATGGTTCAGTAGAAGATCAAATGGCTTCTTGTGGCATTCCAAGAGAATTTTTTCCTTCTGTCTCAGTCATGATCACACAAAATCTTGCATCCCGCTTTGTGTCTGGAAATAGATGCTGGAGATGTAGCCACAGAGGTCCATGAGTAATTAGAAGGCAATGGTTCTTTAACAGCACCAACATTTCTATCTTCTGCTTTAAATATACGTGTGGACATTCTAGCAATTTTTGAATAAGGAAAGTAATGTAACATGAACAGAAGTAATGCACTGTCGTGTCTCTGATGAGGTGTCATTGCAGAGTGCTGGAATGGTGGTCAGCCTGGTGAGGTGAGGGATGCACTCTGCTAGCTACTGTCTTGACTCATTAGGAATTCTGGTGTGAGAAAAATGCAGAGAGAAACTGCATTTCTCTTCTTCTTGAAAAATTAAACAGGAGTCCTTTGTGAATTTAATTGGTTTAATTTTTGTTTTACCTCTAGGGAATTTTAGTAAGCAATGTTTTTATTCACACCCTGGTTGAGCTGAGATCCTGCTTGTCCTTAGAGTATTGAGCTAGGCAGAAAAGACTTTGATGTTAATTTTTCAAATAGTTGTGCCTTATGCAGCATGGTGTAACTCTCAGTCCTGCTCTTTGAAGGCTTTGGAAATTTGGAAAGCTGTTCAGTGTTCATTTTGGAAAGCTTAGAGTTGTTTAGTAGTTTACGCACCAATGCAGTCTTGTACCTCTATGAATTCAAGAGCCATTTCCAAGGAAACTTCACCAGCAATTCCTTGCAGAAGCTTCTTTATTTTATTTTCAGTTGAGAGCTGTGAGCTGTAGAGGTGCCATGGTGTCTGTGATAGCTGTGGCAAACCAGATTAGAAAATCTCTGTCTTAGGTTGTGGAAGGAGGAATTTTCTGTACCTCAGCAGATCAGATAAATTTTATGTCCGTTAGACATGCTATTTTCTACAGCATCTTCCATGAGTAAGGCTATTTTCCTCATGAATATAGCACTGTTGACAGTGTGTTATTATGTGGGTATACAGTATATCTTCCCCTAGGTATGGTACTATAGGTGTATATATACAAACAGAAATACAGGTGGGCAGTTTGCAGGTGTCTTCTCTGCCTCACACAGCTGAGACAGTCACTACATCCTTTATCCCATAAGCACTCCTAGTTTTCAGCCATCCTACCCTTGTTTGCAATTACAGGACGGAAGGGGGAAATCTCTTTCTCTTAACACCTGTTTACTAATTGGGCTAATTTGTAGTTGGCAAAGCAGAATGAAATCAATCTACTTGTTCTCTTTTAGGCCCTGGTATATCCAGCTATGAGAGTAGCCCTGGAGCTCTTGCCAAGCCTTTTGATGACTGCCTGAGTAAAGTCAAGGAGAGAATACCAGCTCATCTGCATAAAAACACTTCTGTTTATCTGGGGGCTACAGCTGGGATGAGACTGCTGAGGTATGGCAGAAACTTGAACTCCTCTCTATGCATACTAGCAGAGCAGTCTGTGAAAACAGAATGTGAAAAATGCACTGGATGCACTTTTACCCACTGGAAATTGGCCATCCCAAAAGGAAATGGAGCCCAGCCAATTTAATTTAATTAACTTTTTTGATAGGGAAAGCGGGTCTGCATGAAATTCCTCTGTTACGCCTCTGTTACTCTGTATTGAAAAGAAATGCTTCTTTTATTTTGGAGAAGGCAAGAATTCAATTTTCTCTTTCACATCTGTCTTGAAACACAGTGTTATGTAAACAGATAATGTGTGGGCACATCCATGGGTAGCAAAGCCAGATTGAAGCTAGACACTGCAGAGTTTTCTGAGTGTGGGTGTAATGTGATGTGGCTTTTGGGGTCTGTCCATGGCTTTAGCCCTGGCACAAACTGGCTTTTTATATTTGTTCTGTGGCAAAACACAGTGGGGAGAAAGGCTCCAGGATTGGTTTAACCACCCGCTGTCATAAAAGCACTCAGTTCACTAAAAATAAAGGTATATAAGAAAAAAAACACCCATGAACTTGTATGATGTATGAACCTGTATGATAAGGATTGAAGTTTGTACACACTGGGGGAGTTGGTTGCAGAAACGACGCTGGATACTTGGCTGTTCCCTATTATAATCTTCCCCTTTAGGGAAACTATGTCTAGTTTTTTTAATTAGAATTATTACGGGTTTCGCCTTGAATTGCTAGTCAGTGAACAATAAGCTTGAAATTGCCTTTCCAGATGCTCAGTGTCTCATGTTTTGTGAATTGCTTAGGTTGCAAAATGAATCGGCAGCCAATGAAGTCCTTGCAAGCATTCAAAACTACTTCAGAGCACAGCCTTTTGAATTTAGGGGTGCGCAGATCATAACGGGGCCAGAGGAAGGGGTGTATGGATGGATAACGGCCAACTATTTAATGGGCAATTTCTTAGAGGTGTGTGGAAAAAACTGCATGCTTTTCTTTTCACTGTTTCTCTCTTAGAAATGAGAAGTTTGAGAGGGCATGACTGTTAAAGCACTATAGTTGTGACTTCCATTTTGCACTGAAATCTCTAAAGGGGTCTTTTTGTGGCAGTAATAGAGCAAAGCAAACACAAATCAAAGACTAACTACGTTGTTACAGGAACGTGGTATGGCAAAGGTAAAATTGTTGATCCATTAAAAAGAGCTCTTCCCTAAATGACATGATGCCTTACCTAAAAACAAAAAGGTAGATTGCTCTTAAATGCATTGGTATGTTAAGTGTGACGGGTGTTGATTGTCTTGACAGTGGTGCCAATTAAAGATGTTCTCTTCTGCTTTTCTGTGACTTCCTCAGGTGGTTGCTGTCCCTGCAGCCCTAGTGGTGAAGGACCTGCACAGCTTAGGGGGGTCTCCAAATTGTTTTGCAGAGTTGGCTTACTTGTCTTAAGCAGACAAGGCTGTTTGAAGCCCTGAGGGTGGTTAAGTTGATGTGGCCAAGTGTGCTACAGCTGAGCCAGAAATCATTCATACACAGTTCATTCCAATACTGCTGAAAAGCTGCAGGTTCTGGAGCAGTAGGCTGTGATACCAACTGTCTTGTACAGACCAAGTAACACCAATATAAAGATATTTATGCTGTCCTCAAACTCGGAATAGGGTCAGGCAGCGGCCTCATAGCAGGGAGGGAGTCAGATGTGTTGGAAGGTTCCTTTTTATATGCAGATATTCAGTATAATTTAATTCAGAGTAAAAGCTGTACCAATTTGATCAGCAACTGCTCATCTGCATTCCTGGCAGGAGTGTGCTGGCCTTAGCTTTAACTGCTCTTCTACCAGATTGTCTCGCTAGGCTGAAAGGAATTTCAGCCAAACTGCTGAGTATTGTTAGCTGTCCTGGCTGAACGGCCCCTATTGGATCATGGCCATGAAATAAGCAGGAATTACATGTTGGAGCTGTGAGTGATAGTTTATGGGGAATGTGTTGCTGACTTGCAAGGTTAAGAAAAACAGTACTGGAATCACACATTCTGGAAGAGTTTTTCTTGTGTGCGTTTCATGCAACAAAAATGGCATCACGAACTTCAGGGTAGTGCCAGTCTTCTACCACATGAATTTTAATAATCCAAATGGCAAATTCCTATGGCAGATTCATCAGGACTGCTGAATAGACTGCAAGAGACTGTGAAACCAGTTCAGTCCAGAGAGCTGCGTGAAGAGCCCCATGTGGAATATCACTTGTAGCAGAGAGAAACTTTCACCTTTCTTGTGACAATGAGCTAAGAGTCAGGTTCTGCTAGGGGCTGTGTATGGAATCTTTCACTGTAGAATTTTATTGTGAATATATTTTCTAGCCCATAAAGTTTCTTCGCCCCTCTTGTGTATACATTCATCTCATCATGCTCAGTGAGTAATTCTGCATTAAATATGGAGGTAGATAATCATAGAAAATCTATATTTGGCACTGCGACTGCGTAGATTCAATACAGAACTTGGGAAATGTTTTAAGCAATAGGGAAAAATGCCAGCTGAATGGATCAGATTTATTGCCACTGCAGTTTCAGTGAAGAAAATGTGCAGATTAGGGGTCCTTGTTCTTTTGATTTTGATGGAGAGTTCATTTGACTTGTCTGTGTTTTCCAGTCTATTTTCACTCTCTTTTTCTATGTGATGTCTTAATATTCTATTCCTTTAATATTTCTTCTTGCCTTGAAACAAACTCATACTATTCATACTATTCATCCAGATTTGTTCACTATCTCATGGGTGTCTGAACTTCAGTTCCCTGCACTCTAGGATAGGCACTGTGGCTAGTTCTGTGCTTTGAGCATTGTGCTGTCCTGTTGAGTTGAACGCTATGCTGCGTCCCTTTTTCCATCTTTCCAGGTAATTTCACTCTGTGAAAGTACACCCCTCTTATGTAAACACATCTTCATGTTCCCTTCAGAGCTACGATTTTTTGGAAAGGGTGCAGGACGAACATGGGGAAATCTGAAAAAGTCAAGTAAAGAGTAGAAAAGCTTGAAGAGAGGACAAGAGATGATATTTCTAATTTGTCTTGTTTTTAAATTTCCATGTAGAGAAACCTTTGGAGAACATGGGTCCATCCTTACAGAAAAGAGACTATGGGTGCACTGGATCTTGGAGGAGCTTCCACTCAAATTTCGTTCATCCCAGAGGACTCTCAGGAGCACTTTAATAGCACCTTGCAAGTGAAGTTGTATGGTTACAACTACAATGTCTACACTCACAGCTACCAGTGCTATGGGAGGGACGAAGCTGAGAAAAGGCTTTTAGCATTGCTCCTCCAGGTGTGTTTAAGACCCTTTGCTATGTTGCTCTTGCAGGTGTTCAGTAACTGTCTGAGCAAGTTCTTAGGCTTTTGTTCTCTTCCCTTCAGTGGAGTTTGGAGATCCGAGTAAGAGCTCTGTTGTCGACAGATGCACTTAGGTTTCATACAGAGATCTTAATATTTGTTAAAAATTGGTGAGAGTGCTGTACCATTTGACAAAAAGGCCTGTAAGTGTTCTGCTGATCTTGCCAATGAATTTTTGAAGAGTTTCTATGAATTACAGTGATCAGCAGCGTTGTACTGACCAGTCATGACAGTGAATAAAAATACATGCATACGCAGTTTAAAAAGATTAGTTAATGTCAAATTAGGTCTTTCTTGCTTTTGAGTAGTCTTCATTGTTTGGGGTTTCTTGTGTTTTTTGTTGTCTTTCTTCCTCAGAAATCAAATGCCAGTTCCAGTGTGGATAATCCATGTTACCCTCAAAATTATAATACATCATTAACGATGAAGTACTTCTCTGGCAGCCTTTGTACACAATCTCTGAGACCAGCAAATTATTACCCAAACCAGCTTGTGAATTTCCATGGAACAGGAGACCCAGGTCTGTGCCAGGAGATGGTTTCCTTATTGTTTAACTTCACTGCTTGCAGAGACAGAGAAGACTGTTCATTTAGTGGAATACATCAGCCAAAAGCTAAAGGGAATTTTGTGGTAGGTTTGCAAACACAGCATTTCTTTTTGAGCTTGCTTGCTTTTGATTTCTGTAGTTCTGAAAATAACCTGTCATCTGCTCCTTTTGTATAGGCTTTCTCTGGATTCTACTATACAATTAATGCTTTGAATTTGTCTGGGCACTTTTCCCTAGATGACTTCAATTCAAGTATGTGGTTTTTCTGTTCACAGAGCTGGGCACAGGTAAGTGGGTTTATTTGTTTGTTTCCTTTTTGGAGTTGTTTTTTTTTTCCATTTTAAATCTGTAAAAGAGGGATATAAAAATATAAAAAGAGGGATATATAATATGGAAAGGACAAGTGTTCATAACCTTTCAGAAGGTGTGTACCAACCTCAGCATTTGTTTTTCCACTGTGCTTCAAACCATACAGTATTTCTGTCTTGCTTAACACTTGAATTAGATTTTGAAATTTCATTTCACAGTTTTAGCCATGCTGTAGAGATGACATAAAAAATTTAGAAACTGTAACATCCTCAATCTTCAATGTGCAATTTTATGCTTATTTTCATTGTTTGCTACATAAGCTGTGTCATTGTTAGTCTTTCTGAATCTTCATGTCTAGTTGTCTACACCTTTACATGGTGTTTCTGAAAAAGCTACTAAATTCTAATTGGAATCCAAATATTCTCTAGTTACAAAACTCAAAAGCATTTTTTTCATAAATTACACGTTTTTTAAAAAAAACCTTTTGCTTTCAGCTCCAGTTTATGCTGCCTAAATTTGAAGAAGTATATGCTAGATCCTACTGTTTCTCTGCGAATTTCATTTATCACTTGCTTGTACATGGTTACAACTTCAATGCAGAAACTTGGCCACAGATACATTTTCAAAAGGAGGTGAGTAATAATTATTTTCTCTTGCTGTTATTTTAATGCAAGGTTTAGAAAGAGACAGAAGATGCAGCAGCCTACAAAAATGTAATGGTCGTAAACAGCCTTTGTAATTGACTGTCAAATGTTTGGCATAAGACAAAGCCACTTTTCAATTCTCAGGAGCAATATCAGCCTGGTTCCAGGGGTTGCAGCACTACTTGCAGACACTACCTAGATTCTTTAAAAGAGCTTTAAGCAAAGTTCAAACACTTGTGTTTTAAACATTTCCCCAGTTTGCTGAGGTAGTGTCTTGCTCTAGGCAGTGGTCTACCTAAAACACATCAGTGGCCAAGGTCAGTTTGAGCTAACCCTGCTGAGCTGAAAAGCAGAACTCTGCTCTTCTGTCTGCTGGCAGGGCCTTGGGGGAACTGGCAAACTGGGATTGTAGTCAGTGAGTAGTGATGAAGGAACTAGGACAGTTTTCATCCTCAGCTGGCTCATCCATCTGTGCCATAATCTGGTTCTCTGGAATAAGAATGTATTTGGATGGGGTATTTCAGTTGACAGAGAGAGAAGGCTTACAATATTTGTCCAATAGATGCATTCCCTTTCCTCTCTGCTGCTGCACAAAGTCTTATTTTAAAACCCTATCCTGGACTGTCTCTTAATGTCCATATAGCTTGGAAATGCTTCAGCAGCTGAATGAAAAAGCAGCAAAAGAATAGGTTGTAGATCTTTGTGGCATATTCTGAAATGCAGGGGACGCTGGCAAGCTGTGAATGACAAATCATAAGCAATGTTTTCTGAACAGTTATATCTGTTACTTGTGCAGTAAGGAATCAAGTAGGATTTTCTTGCCTTATTTTGACCTCTGGTGGGCAACCATTAGCAGCTCTGGACGAGTGTCCAAAGTTTAGCTGTTCTACGAGGAAAATGGATAGAGCTTACTTTGAGATCTTAATCTGGACTGGGGATGGGGTGGATGGATTTGTCTTGATATTTAAAGGTATATTGTATTGTCCCCAGCAGATAGGAGCAGCCAAACACAGCAACGTTTTTCAGTGTTTAGCCAAGATTGTAAGAATACTGAGCAAAATAAAACCCTAAAAGGCTTATTTAAAATTAATAACTTTGTTGCCTAGATTTTGCACTAGGGTAATCACGAAGCTCAAAGAGGAAAAACTACATTCTCCTTATTAGATCTGCCCCTACTAAAACAGATATAATGTTAGCTGATCAACTAAGCTGCCCCAGAGTTACAGCACAGTCTCTCTTAAGACTATGCCAGGACTATATTTCCTTTTAATTAGTGAAAAGAACCTTAACCTAATGCCAGAATCTAGGTGAGATCTAGAGCTAGATGATTTGCAAAAGTTAAAAGTTCTAAACCTCATGATGAGGGTTTTTCTCCTCTCTCAGTAATGAAAAACCACCTTGATCCATCTGGCCTCTTTGCTCATGTGTTGTATTCCAGTTCCTGTTGCTGTAGCTCTCTTTTGATCAGTTAAACAACAGATATTGGGATACACACAGCTGCAAAAAGGGCCAAATATTCCAGCCTTTATTGTCTCCTACAACCAGTAGCTGACAGCTTTGAAGGTGGTGCAAGCCCTTTGAAAGGAAAAACAACCTGTGTTAAGTGTAAACCAAACACATCTCTTGTAGCTGGCTCTCCTGGCTAGCCCTTGTTTAGTGAGTTCCACCAACTGATCTTTAAATGCTCCATGACATGTCCCCCTCCCTTATTTTTTGACTCTATTTAACAGCAGGTTTTTGTGGGGGGTTGGCTTGCTTTTATTTTTGAGTTATGGCTTGATTTGTAGGAGGCAGTGATGTGTACTTATATGTTTTATATAAATAGGCAACCCATTATTGAAGCCTGGGCACGTGGGAGGAGGACAAGGGACATTTACCCCTTGATCCTGTGCTTTTCAAGTGGCAGGATGATGACTTAATGAAAAGGACAGTGGAAAATTGGTAAACACTGTTGCTCAAATTAGAAGCGGGAAAAGACAGCAAAGCAGGAGGACCATGGAACAAATACAAACATACTCCCTCTGCTGTTGTTTCACCTGTTTTGGAGTAGTTTTGCACTTATGTTTATTTTCTAAATGGAAGTGCCTAGTGTCAGTTCATTGCAGGCACAAAACCAACCACAGAACAAAAGATAATAAAGAGTCCCTGCTTTGGGGACTTTAGGTTCCTCTTTGGGCATGTCAGTGGGACTCTTTGTGGGTTCTTTGTTTGCTTGAACTAAATTATATCCTAGGTTTTGTCTAAGGTGAGGCACTAATTTTAGGAATTGGCAGAGTAATACTGATTTTTTTGTTTGTTTAAAGAGTGTTTCTTGCAGAGAAAATCCCATAACTGGCTGTCTGCATATATACCCATCCAATACTTGTGTCTCACTTCTTTAGCCCAGTAACCAATTTAATTATCACTCTCTGGAACTACAAAAAAAAGGGTCATTTAAAATGGTTCTGTATCTTTTTTGTATATTCCACTTAAGATTTCTCTTTGTTAATTTAAAGGGCAGCTGCCAGTGCCAGAAAATGAGCTTTTGGAACCTCTTTTCTTTGAAAAATCCATGGCAATAGGACTCTTCTGTCTTTATTTCAGGTTGGCAACAGCAGTATAGCATGGTCACTGGGTTACATGCTAAGCCTCACGAACATGATTCCAGCAGAAGGCAAGCTGATCCAATTACCTCTGAAACCTCCCTTGTTTGCTGGGCTCCTTGTCTTCCTCACAGCTACGGCACTGTTGTGTCTCCTCTTCCTTGTTTACTTGTGTGTTGTATCACATAATCAGAAGGACATTGCTCGTGTTGAACATGTATCCATTCCAGAATGAATGACGTTTACTGGAGACAAATCAAAACTTTTATAGTGCTGTTAAGCAGGACTTAATTTTGCCCTTCATTTTTTTCAAAAATAAAGGCAGAAAAAATGACTTCAGGACCAGAAGCATAAATAGAGAAGGGACACAAGGGAATCTGTGATATGGTGAATTGGAGTGCTTTTGAAATATTTTGGCAGTTGTTCTGTAAACCTAATTTGCCCACTGTGCAGCAGAGAAAACATGGGCAGCTATGTCACTTTGCTTTATAAGGGATTACTAGCCTTTTCCTGCCAGGTATGTATTATTCTGTTGTTCATTAACTATGCTAACTGGTAAACTCAAATGGTGATGGATTTGGTCACAGCAGCAGTTGTTTAAGATAAAATTAAACAAGTCAGTATGTGGTAACATGGTAGCTGTCCTTGTGTGCAGTGCTGACACTAAAAGCCCTGAAGCAATTTGAATTCTGAAACTGGAACAAGCATTGGATAATGATAAGAACTGAGAGGGACAGCTGTGATAGAATTGTTTTTATTGCTGATCCAAATGGATTGATCCCCACCACATAAAGGTGTAATAAACTGTCAACACTGTTGACTTTCAAGCTTGTCTTAAACAGAGCTATATCTTTTGGTACCATGTTGATCCCAGAATGTCTCTGTTTTGTTATGCAAGATTTGCTTTGAAGGTGGAACAAAATGCTTTCACGCTTTAGTAACTGAACCTAAATTCAAATATCTCAGTTATCTCCAGAAGCCATTGGAGTTTTCAGTGTCCTTTTCTCTCTTACTTTCACAGAAACACTGTTTGCATGATCTCGTACTGAAACATTGTTCTGTGTTCCCTCCATATTGTTGGTCTCAGACAGTCACAGTCCATGCTGATTTGTCACATGCATATTATTTCAACTGTCTGGATACAGTCTCAGATCTGGAATTTTCCAAAGCATTAACGTGTTAAGCCCTTCATTCAAGGCCAAGACAAACAGGAGCCAGTCTGCAAACCATCAGAACCCCTTTTCTGCAGTGGGTTCAGGAACACATTTCTGGAGCTGCAGTCATGGCTGTAGTGCCTTGGTCAGCCTTTCCACTGTCCTGGCCTCAGTGTTCCTTTAGCAACATTGGGATCTACCTAGAAGATGCTTCTGGCAAAGCATATTAACTTCGGAGCTTTCCTAGAAGTGCTGCTGCCTTCATGCATCAAGCAGCTGGCTTCCTTGAAAGCCCAGGCATTCTTCACAAGACCTCTTGCTCCCTTAAATTGTAAGACTACAGTTTTACCCACTGCTTGATTAATTCTTCATGGCCATGTCCCTTTTATCTGCCTGTTGTTTGTGTAGGTTTGGTGATCTTCAGCTGGCTTCTGAAATAACCCTTGGGAAAGCTGCCTGTCATATCCTCTGCCATCTCTTCCCTTTGTACACTGTTTCTGTTAATTCTTTTTAATATTGCCATATCATTATCTGTGAAGCTGTAAGGGGAATAGAATAAGAGAATGGTTTGGGTTGGCACATAATATGTTTTCTATCTCAGCTTCATCTATTCTCTGTATTGATTAGGTTGTGAAATAGGAGAACAGTGGCCAGTATTTTTACCCATGAATAATGTTTTCAGTTTCTGCCTTTTGTTTCTATATCACCTTCTTACTTACATTTGGTTGTCGGGTTGGGATTTTTTGTTTTGTTTTTTGGTGTGTTTTTTTTTTTTTTTTTCCCATAGGCTGACAGATGATTTGAAGAGAAATATCTTTTAAATGGAAAAAAAAAGTGATTTTTGAAGTGGATCAGTAGTGAGGGCTTCTCTATTCGTGTACTGCTAAGTCCTGTAAGTCTTCTTGGAGCAGCAGTACTTAAAATAAGGCAGAAGGTATTATAAGATGATGGAGTGCTCTGTGGCACCGAAGTTGCAACTCATAAAGCATAAAATTTACTTCAGAATGCAAGGACATTACAGAGGCTGGCATGAGATAAAGGCTTCATCTTCTTATGATGGATTTGTAACTGCAGTTACAGAATAAAAGACAGTCGGATGAGAGTAATAAAATGTTTTCTTCGGTTGCCAAATTTCTGTTAAAAAAATTCTGGAATACATAGTTGCCCTACAAAACCTTTGTTTGTGAATGGCAGAGCCATCCCGATGTGGTTCTACACAAGTGGAACATGCTTGGAAGTCAGTCTCCCTAGAGCTGACAGAACAAGTAAATTTGGTCAAAAATCATTTGGACTTTCAGATGTGCTGGAATAGACCCAGTATCTGTTCAAAGAATGCCTTCCCTCCACGAATCACCTGTGTTGCTTTTTTAGTAGTTCCCTCTTCTCCTTGTGTATATAATCTCCGTCGTGCGTCACCAGGATGCCCACCTGCTCCACCTTACCTGTCCAGCCAGGCAGGACTCAGTGACCACAGCTGAGTTGGACCCAGATCAGCAGGTGTAATACTGTCCTGCCATCCAGAACTGAACGGATCTCTGGGAGAGACAGGGAACTTAACAGTCCTTGGGAACGTGTACAAACCACAGGTTATTTATCTTTTTATACTCTTTAGTGACTGCTTATGAAGATTAATAAAAATAAGTTATGAAAAGTTAAGTCAAGTGTACTTCTTGTGGTTTTTTTTAAAAATAATTTTTCCCCAACACCAACATTTTCATCCAGACAAGCTGTTCTTAATAGAGGAGTAGGAAATCTCTGAAATGGTTTTCTGGGAAGGGTGGAAATTTTCAAGCTGCAAAACTGATCCTGTAAGGTTCTGGAGCGCACAAGGCTCATTATCTCCAGAATCCATGTTCTCAGCAAGGAAGTCCTGGTGGAAATCCTGGAGGAAGGAGAGCTGAGTTGAGTTAGGTGGGTGATGAAACAGCAGAATAAAGAAGGATGAGACATGGGCAATGAGAGAGCACGGATGAACTGGGTGGGACATGAATGATGATGAAGGAGCAAAAGGAGGAGGTGTTGCCCACAAAATTGGACACATTACCTGGTGTGTAACAAGCCAACTACACATGTGAGAGAGACATTGATTATTTATTTCAGAACTGTGCAAGGCTGGGTGCTCGGTGGTACTCCACAAACCAAGCACAACCACTGGACTTTTTGTGCCATTATTTATACACAGAAATCCAGACTTAGCAGCTTCCCAAGTACAGCCCCTCTATTAGGACTGGTTAGTGATATCCCCACAGGTTCTGTAACCTCAGCTAACTTCTACCCATGCTGAGGGGAAGGGTCTTCACCTGGGCAGGGTCTTTTTGACCCGTGGGTGTGATTTTTAGTATTATAATGACCACAGCTCAGCCACAGTGGTACATGGGCCTTGAGTATTTTGCCAAGTCACCAATCCATACACAGACATGCACCAACATGTTGATTTACCATATCCTTTAATTTACTACATCCTAAATCCTTGTTAGTTCAGGGTGTTAGTTCGGGGATGCTGCCTGCTGCCTGCTCCACTGATTAGGCCTCCTTTCTTGATTAGGCTTGGGAGTATACAAAGACCTCACATCAAAGAACCTCCTGACTTCAGGAATTATCGGTGTACCCCACATTTTGCCTCAGACGGGTGGGACATGGGAAGACCCCCCGAGGGGGGCGCAGTTTAAGGCAACGACCCCGGAAGACGCTTGGGGCCGCAGGCGGGGTTGGAAAAAGGTTGCATGTGCCACCGAGCCGGTCTGAAACGAAAGAGGGAAAGACAAAAGGAGAGGAGGTGGTGTGGTAGCCCTGAGGGGCGGAGGGTACAGCCGTGAGGGGTGCGCTCCCCCCGCTACTGCGCATGCGCCGTGCCCGCCCCGGCCCCGCCCCGGCCAGCCCCGCGCAGGCGCAGCGGCCCCGCCG
>JAWWMO010000083.1:41752600-41819657 GCA_035047845.1 Dendrocincla fuliginosa | reverse complement strand
CTTTTAACTTGAAAGTAACTTTAAAGTTCTGTCAACCTGGAGGTCCTTTAAGGTGAAAGATTTGTCCCTTAGGGTTGTTGGGTTTTTTATGTACTACTGTTAAGCTCGGTTATATAAGACTGGGAAAAAAAAAGTAAAAGTGCCTGTAGAGAAAATGGATGTGTCTTCAATCATAATGAGCTCACAAGCACTTTTTCTACACCATTTACTCATTTTTAAAGGTAATGTCTTCCAAAGAATAACTTTGCCTATGACTAGAGCAATTTATCTAGTGTTTTCATTTCTACCACTGAGCGACTACTGAGGTATCTAAAACTTTCCCACAATGCAGGGTGTACAGTAACCTGCTGAGCTGCCTGGCAGCTGGGGTTTTTCTGAAGAGTGACCTTGTAACAGTACCAAACATGCCTAGAGGAGTGTGTCTGCCCTAGCACTGCATCATGAGAGGGGGGCGTTAAAGATGAAGGCACTGTTAGGGAGACAGTGTCATGTGCCTTAAAAGGAGGTCAGACTCTGTTGCACCATGTCTGCCATCAAGGGCTTCTGTGAAAGCTCCGTTTTTTCCAGTTTGACGAAAAGGGGTTAAAAAACAGTAATGGGATACACGGTGTTTTGGTCCCTGCCCCGTATATCTGACAGGATGTTCCAAGAGAGCAGCATCTGCTGCCGCTTTTAGCAACTTGTGAAACCTCTCTGAAACCTGCAGGTTTGTATCGCGGGCGGTCCACCTTCCTTTCAGCCCGCAGTCATTGTCCCATCTGGGCTAGTTTGTCCTCTGTAACGATGAGTGAATGCAGGAAACTACGGAGCGCAGTTTATTTCTGAAGGTTACCACACGATGGCAACGTTAGCTCTTCATAAGGTCCTTCCTAGGGCCAGGCAGCTCTGCTGCCTTCCGTCCCTATTCCTATTCACAAGGAACACTGCCAAAGGAAGAGGGTGGCACAGACGCTTGGAAGCAGTGGGCATGCTTACCCAGCTCTTTATTTTGCCTTTATAGTTGACTGAGATGTACTTTGCTGGGCTGAGGATAGACTGTAACTCGGTGGAGCTTGAGTGTAAGGAAACAGGACCTGGTGTTCAGAAAGAACTTCAAATGAAGTCCCTGTGTTTGTTTTCTTATATTTCACAGAGAACATGTAGTGGGCTTGCTGGGGGTGGAGGGAGGGATGTACCACATTCCAGTTTACTCCAGAGATCAGCAGGTAATTGCCATACTTGTAAAATAATACCAGTAGTTGACAAACCCAGTCCTGGTGTCTGTGCTGCAAAGTCTGGGAGACCGGAGCAATTCTAGGAGTAGAATCGGACCCCATCACATAATCTGTAGTTAAAAGGTGTAAAATCTGCAGCTGCTGTGAACTAGCTGCAGTTCTGGGCCAGCTGATTTGCTGGTGATACATAGTTCTTCCTCTTGAAAAGGGCTATATTTAAGTGCTTTTGCTTCTTGACTAAACGTGTCTGTTACTGTGTTTGGCATCTGAATGTGTTTTGGGTTTTTAATTGATTTGTAATAGTCTTGAAAGATCTCTGGATTTACTGATGGACTTGTGGCAGATCTGGTCTGGTTTATAGCTGTATTTATTTTGTCTGTGCCCCTTAAAAGTAGTGCCTCTTGAATGTTTTCGGCTCATATGTTTCTCTGTTTTCCCCCTACACACATTATTGATAAAGTGTCTCTGTAAGCTACACGTGCCTGCCTTTCATCGAGATGAAAAGGTGCTAATTTCTATTCACAGCGTTATTGGTACACAAGTAAGTACAGCTTACAAGCAAGGGGCAAGTGGAGCAAATTACAGGGATGGCTGTGAGCTCTACTCATTTCAGGTCTTCAGCTTTTTGTTCTTCCATCGTAAAATTCCTGAGTATTTTTGCTTGTTTGAGTTTTTTAATTTGGAAACAGTCTTTCATGTTGTGTTGAGCTTGAAGTTGCATATACTATGGTCACACTCAGGTACTTTTGAGTTTATACTGGGATTTCCTTCCCTAAAGCAGAAAAATCAGCTCTTACCTGTTTAAGCATGGCATCCCTCGTTGTGCTGAAGCACTGCAGTCCTTGTCCCTACCTTGACACAGGCAGTGGCAGTGCAGATACTTGTGATGTACCCACTCTTTTTCCCTGAACTTGTAACAGGCTTCATTCCTGGGTGCTGTGCAGCTCCCAGTTCATTTCCATTCCGTAAGTGGGAATGTGGACCAACCTTCACTTTTTGCAGCTGACCCCTGCATTATATTCTTGTTTTAAATATGTGAAGAGTTGGTAGCTTTTTCCTCACCTCACTTTCAGTGATGATAAACCAGCCTGAGTGAGCCCCAGGCAACTCTTTACAACAAATTCTCCCTTCTCTCCCAAAAGCTTTCAGACCACTGTGTACATCCAAATTAGAGAAGTCTTCCCCCTGCAGTCAGCTATTTGTGCTGATCACCAGCCTACAAAGTATGCCATTGCCACCAGCACAGAGCTACTTCCTCCTTCCTGAAGTGCATTGACCCAATTCTTGTTACAGGGGAAATACTTTTTAACATTTCCCCAGTGATTACTCCCTACCATGAGAGTATTTTTCAGGATATTTTTGTTCTGTAACTGTTTGGGATCATGGCTCCTTGCACATAGTGAGGAGAGACCCTGACCTGTTTATCATGGCCCTCAGCAGAGCTGAGCTCTTCCCTCATGTCCACTTTGGGACACCAGTGGAGCACAGGTGGTGTTTCGGGGCACTGTGATGCTCATAAAGGTTTATATGGAAGGATCTCATCAGGAAGCTCTGCTTTGATAAAAATGATAGATGCTTCGAAAAAGTAATGGTGTGCCTATCTAAATAACATAAAAGAATATTATCTTTGAGATCAGCTGGAGCTTTACCTAAGAACACACGGTGGGAGAGCACCACATCGGAGTATTTTTCACAATAATTCATCAGTTGAGACTTTAGAACCTCTGTTTGAACCTCCTATTTACAAAAGCCACCAAACAAAAGAAGGGGCCATTGTTAGCCTGTGTTATTGCTGTCAGATGCTATGTAAAGGTATTCTACAGAGCGGATGGAAAACAGGCTTGAGGGCTCCTTCCTTCTTCCTTCTCTTCCTCCCTGGAGTCCCTGAATAACTTTAAAGGGAGGTTTGGTTTTGTTTTGTTTTTAATTGTTCATATTTTATTTCTACTGCTTGTCTCATTCACAT
Source organism: Dendrocincla fuliginosa (assembly GCA_035047845.1). Lineage (NCBI taxonomy): Eukaryota > Metazoa > Chordata > Aves > Passeriformes > Dendrocolaptidae > Dendrocincla > Dendrocincla fuliginosa. The sequence goes on along the minus strand of JAWWMO010000083.1, from coordinate 41,816,477 downwards.
TGCATATTTGAGTCTTAGCTCATCCTGGAAATCTCTGTGGATAACAGAAAAAAAAAATCAGGGTTTATAGCATAATGAAATCAATTAAGTCTGACTAGCTGATGGTGGCATCATTTTTTCTCTGGTTGCTTGAAGCATTTTTCAAGGTCCAGGGAGAGGCTGACAAGCTGTTGGAGATGCATGCAAGTCCTCATCCCAGATGTCAGTGGGCTTGCTTAACTCCCAGCCACCTGAATGTGACCTTGGAAGGAAAGGTGTTTATAGAGTGGCTATGCCTGGTCTCTGCTGGCACTGTGAAATTCTGCTTGAATGGGAGGCAGGTGTTGGGGCACAAGGGACAGAAGCCAGGAGGTGTGAAGATTCATGTGTTTCTCCAACCCATAGCTTCCCAAGAACTGGGGCATGGTCCCCGTCATGGCACAGTGGGGGGGTCCCCTGGCTCCCTTCACTTTCCCCGATCCCCCCGGCTCACTGGGGTCTTTGGTCTTCGGAAGGCAAAGGCATGCATAGATCATTTGACAGGCAGCAATGACCACTTGGTTGTGGCTGCACTAACTTTTCAGGCTGGCACTGAACTGCACTAGACTTTGCCATCAACCTCTTTGGGAGCATAGGCAGAGCTCTTCTGCATTAGACCAGTGGTCTGCCTAATCCCAGCCTGGATCTCTGACACTGCCAGTGGGAGATGCTGTGTAGGGGGAGGACATGAGTTTAGTCCCTCCTCTTCCCATTCTTGAGCATCTGCAATAGCAGGATTAGGGATTCTGGAGGATACATCCTTGCCATTCCTCTTAGGATGTCTTTTGGATCTTCTCTCTGTGAATATTATGAATTTTTTGAGTCTATTCATGCTACCTCCCCTCACAATCTTGTAGTAACATATTCCAGAAATGTAAAACACTGCTCTGTTCAGTGTTTTAAATCCGTCTCCTACTACGAGGACTGACCAGTGCTTGAGGCAGGAGCTACTATTCAGCCCCCTGACACCACAAGACATCCTTACCAGCTGTAACCTTGGAAGTGAAGGTAAGAAAATGTTATTTCAAAGAGGAGTCCATGGAAAGGAGGTGAGTTATGAGGAGTCCTCAGAGTGCCATGACTTGGAATTTGAAGGAATGTTAGAGTTGCATTTTTGTATCAATGCAGGCAATTGTGTCATAGGACAATTATTTCAACAGGAGACTTGAAAGCATCCACATGCTCCGTGGTGCAAAATACTTTCTAGGGTCCCATAAAAGATCTGAGATTGTGGACAGAAAAAAGTCCCAGCACCAAGCCACAGGATGAGAGTGCCCAGGGTCACAGGCACTGCCAACAGCCCTGGGTGGTCACTGTTCAGCCAGGAAATTTGCTGTCTTTATAATCAATGGAAGGTGACTATACCTGGCAAGGTAGGCCCTGACAATCTGACCTTTCTTTCTGGCCATTCTACTTAAAACTCCAGGGCTATTGCTTTGTATCATTAACAGATAATACAAAGCAGTCCCTGGGGGCATGGACAGAATGAATGTTCCAAGAAGGAATGACAAAGGTTCCCAGCTCACTCCCTCTCCTGTCTGAAAGTTCCTACAACCTAATCCTCTCATTATTAGAAACTTTTTAATTGTCAACCTAATTTTATTAATGACCAATTTATAACCAAGAGGCTCCACTTCTTGCTTCTGTAACTGCAGGGCTGTCAGGAAAGATTCATGAGCCCATATGTTGGTCAGACCTTATTTTCAGCAGCCACAATTCAAAGCTTTCAGATTAAATACTGCCTGATTTCTCCATGTGTTAATGCATACACCTTCTCCCACCCTAGCATGATGGTGACAGAGGGCTTTCCCTAATGCATAGGTATGTACACAGACAATATAGTGTCTTTGTAGTCTCAAATCAAGCATATGCCAGTAACTCCTTCCAGGAAAAGAAACAGATTGCTTCTGTCTTGTTTTCTCTCTCTCTCTTTTTTGGGGGGTGGAAATGTTCTGTGCATCAGCTTGTGTTCATTTTTCCCTCGTTTCTGCATGATCCTCCAGGTCTAGAGCTTGAGGTTTGCTGAGATGCTCTGAGGAAAAAGAGCGAGCCATGGTCACACTGCATGGGGAGACACAGCACCCATGCAAACTCCACCAGTTGAATGCTAAGAGAATCACGGGCAGGGATGCTCTGTGCTCTCGCCTGGCACTATCCACACTCCCTTTCAGGCTTCCTAAAAGTTGTCTGGGGAGGAGCTGAGCTGTCCCCTGCAGAGCCCCTCCACAGCTCTTCTCCTCCCCCTGAAGCACCTCCTGAGTAAGATGAGCTTGGACAACTCCTGCTCAGGGAGGGCCAAGGGAATGAGCCGAGCAGCTCTCTGAACCCCCAACACTAATTCTTAGCTCCTCTAAGCCAAATAATTTGTGCACTAATTTTGCAACTCTTCAGGACGTTTTTTGTCTGTGATGCTATGGAGTTTCCAGTGGAGTTTTCCTAGGCTTGTCTGTCTCTCTTCCTAGCCATCTTCTACAAGTGTGGTAGCACAAGTGCATGGCTAAACAGTTTTTGCCAAGAAGGAACAAGGAGCAAAGACTGTAAGGATTGCTGGTTAATGTAGTTTCATGGTCAGACAAACTCCTCACCCTCCCGAGGAGACCATGGCTTCTGTGCTGGCAGGACACATTTGGGTGTCTCCAAGGCAACACACAAAGCACCATTTGCCATTTTTATTTTGTAAATGGTATAATTTAGGGGGACTGCTTTACATAGTAGATGAGAAACTGTCTCAACAACAGATCTCAAAATGAGACATCAGCAATAAATTGTTCTTCATCCAACATCCTATATTTTTAAACAGTGGCCAAGTAAAGGATACGCAGACACAGGCATGCATTTATTTGCTAGTGAAGATTGCAGATGGTGCAGGATTAGTGGGATACTAAATAATAGATATTTGAATCTCTTGATTTACGTGGTGACAGTCCAAGAAAATGGTGTTTCTGATTAATTCAAGTGCTAGGGTTTGTATCTAGGAATGAGAGAGAGGAAGAATAGATAAGGTTTGTATTGAGAGCACGGGGGCCTGTGCCTTGGAAAGGACAGACTCTGAAGACAGCAGAGGTGTCTAGTGTGAAATACAGATAGAAACTCAGTGTCAAAGTTCAAGCTGTTACGCCAGCTGCTGGGAGCGAGGGAACCCACTGGGATGGAACCCTGTTGGGGTACCTGCGTTGTGCTGCCCTGGCAGGTTCACCCCTTCCTATGGGCTTGGGTGGACTGTCAGTGACTGTTCTCATGTGGGGCTGGAGTTCTGTTGTTTCCAAAAGCTGGTGAAGGAAGGAGGCTGAGACCTTTGGTGATGCAGAGTGGTCAACTTTTTTGGGGGGAACAGGCTCGGAAACAGTTGATTCCCTAATAACAGTGAATGTCTTGGACATGGGTCATGGTAAGAATTTTTTCTGAGAGAGCTTTAAAAATAGCCCTTAGAAATTAAATAATGAAAAGAAAACTCTAACTCATTTGACTCATAATAGTCCATGTCCTGTAGAAACAATACTGTGGTCTGACAAGCGATTCAGAATTTCTAGCACATATTAAAATATAAGTTGAAGGACTGAGTAATCACCTCTGAAAGACTTAATAACTCTTTGTTCCTTCCTCCATATACTTGTGTTTGAGTCATGACAACAAGGAGGATACAATAGGTGTTTGTGGGAACATAAAGCCCGTGTGCTCAGGGAACGTGTGATTCCTCTGCAAATGTTATTGTTTTCTCTGGCATCTTAAACGCTGCTTATAAAGCATTACTCTCCCTTCAGGATGTGACCTCTCTGCCTTTTGTCTTGAGTCAGACAAACGGTGACAAAAGCATCCCAGCAACATTAATTTACTTTAATTACCGAATTGGGGGTGTGCAGCTTCTTCAGCATATTTATGAAAATCCAGGGCATTCCCTACGTGACTTGGGTGAGCTTATTTCCATGTGAACAATGAGGAAAACCTGAGATGCAGGAGTCTGTTCCCACACACAATACATTGAAAGAAATCACCCACATCTGTTTTTTTCTCTACGTTAGGGACTCGTTGCTTGTCCCCTCTAGGGACACGGGCTGGAGAAGTGGGGCACAGGCACATGTCATGGTTCAAAGTCAGGTGCAAGACTCAGTTTGTCTGAGCCAGCTTATCTGCTTCTCAGCATCTTCTTGGTCCCAGCACCAGCCCCATAGCGCTGAGCAGGAGCCCAACTCTCTCCTCATTCTGCTTGATCCCTATAGCCTTAATTTCCCATTTCTTTCACGGATGCTGCAAAGGAAGGGTGAAGTATCAGACTGTTCCTTAGTAAAGCATTAAGACCCATTGCCAACAGATATAGGAGATAGTGGGATAGGGAGGGAAGAGAAATTTGAAGGCTTTCTGAACAGCTCATTTGTAATAAGTACTTGATGGGGTGATTTATCTGGGCAGAGTTCGGGTCTCAGAAATTCATTCAAGCTTATAATTATCTTGGCAGATGTGGAAAGTCAGATTCACAGCCACTCAAACCTATTAGAGCCTCACACTTTCTAAAAGGAAGAAAAAAACCCCTTCAGGTTTACTTTCTTAGATGCAGAATAGCTTTCTATTCCTTGTCAGCTCTTGAAATCTGTCCCCTCTCCACTGCCTGCCTTTAGTCCCAAGGGAGAAATGAATGCAGGTCCATTGGGAGAGAAAGGGAAAGAAAAAAGTATTTCTGGAAAAGAAAAAACACAGCTTATTTTCATCCTTCTGCAACAGGTATTTCTTTATGAGGAAAAGCAAGTGGAAAGGCAAGTTAGTCTATGAAATGGAGGCAGGATTATACCAGAAGGTTTTGCTAATGCCTATAGTGGTGGCATTTTGGGGAGCACGGAGGTCCCTGTGCTGCTGTGGGTACAACAGCACCCATGGCCTTCTTTCTCTCCATCAGTTTCCTTTGTTTCTGGTCCACTCCTGCTCTTACCTCAGGGAAAGGTTTCAGCTCTCCTACTTCAAAGTACTTGTGTTTGGCTAAGCTGGATCTGCCTGAAAATACCAGCTAATTGAGCCCCCCTTGCTGTTGCCCTGTGCCTTGAAACAGGGACAGAACACCTTTATACCTTGCCTGAGTGCAAGGTGAGAGGGAGCAGGCTCAGGAGACCTTTGGTATGGTAAATTGTAGGTCAACTGGCCTGAGACCCTGGTGTGAGACATGCCTGTTTTGGAGGCTTATATTTTGCCTGTAAGCTAGATGCAGTCCCACCTCCCTGCTCTCCTTTGTCTCCCTTTGCCTATACCTCATGGGAGTTTCTTGGAGTGGAGACCATCCCTGGCATCTGATTGAAGGACTGGCCTTAGCTAAAATCAGGGAAACAACAGGGACATCTATGTGTAACTTGCAGAATGGCTGTGAGAATGTGAGCAGAGGTGGCCAGGGGATAGAAAAGAAAAGAAAAAAGAGAGAAGAAAAGCAGTTTTAAATATGCAGGTAATCACTGATTTTCCAGAATGCAGTAAGCAGGGATGCTACTGATGGGATCTAGGGCTGCACTGACGGGCTTAGGACTAGCCAGCTCAGGTACAATGTAAGCATGGCCCTATGGTTTTGGGGGATCCTCCTCGAAAAACTGGTTCTCAGGTTTTTCTGCATTTTTAATGTGATTTTTGCACTGTGAATGTCATGAAGAAAATTCTCCAGGGGAAGGAACGGGGAGATAAAATTGAAATTTCAAAATGCTAAGATTGGAGCATTTGTTTTGAGGCTTGCTGGATTTATCTTACTATTTTGGCCACTGATCCCTTAAGTCTGCCTCCTACAGCAGCCATCCAGGACTGTTTCTGATGTCAAATTCCTCAAATGTCAGGCGTGCATTTTGAACAGTTATTTGTATGGAGAGGCAATCCAGAGAGACCAGCCAGAGTGCTTGGCCTGTCAGTCAAGGCTTGCAGTGCTGCTGTGCTGACAGGAATCATTTTGACATAAAATTGCATATAAATTGAATCATTTCAAAATTAAAAAAAGGAGATGAAAACAAACACTTCCAAAATGAGGTACCGATGGTGAGTCATGATAAAACAGGGTTCAGTCTCTGGAGCCCTGCAGATCCCTCCTCCAGCACTTGGCTGCTGCCTGCCCAACAGATGAGAGTTCAGTCTATCTTTGTGCCAAGGCTAATACTAGGTTATTGTTAATTATCTAATACTGCTAGTTATATTAGAAATATTAGGTTATTATGTGCCCCAGGGGACTGACCTCAAGGAAGACATTTTAGGATGTTCAATACTGCAGTGCCCAGGACAGATGGGGGTCAATGAGGTTGGCGATGGCAGCAAAGAGGGGATGAAGGGCTTGGTTTCTATACCCCTTCCTCACACCCGAGTGTGGCAAGGAGAAAGATGTGCTGAAGCTGAAATTAGATGCACTGCTTTTGTGTGTTACTTTAATCTGCTTCTTTTCTTAGCTGTAGTTTTGAGAAGCAACAGAAGGGGTAGGGAGATACACCATATTAAAGGTAAGGTGCACTCGATGAACCAAGGGGGTATGAAGGCACTGGGGCATGGGGACTAGCAGATTACACGGGGCAGAGCATGGAATTGCCATCACTGCTTACACCCACTGTGTTGCATGACCCAGGGAAATGTCAGTGCAGGACTGTGCGTGGTCAGTGAGTTAGAATGGGGCTTGGGGACACAGGAGCCTCCTCCCAGGCTCTGCCACTGCCCTCCCATGCTGCCTTGATCTAGTGACTTGGGCCAGTTTTCCTTCAGCCTCATCTTCTTTTTTTAGACCATCATATCTTCAACATCCCTCACAATAGCCTGTACTGTGCCTCTGTCAGATTTTTTAAAAATGCAAATATCTGTAAAGAACAATGCTGATCAGCCTGGTTTGCTTTCCGGTTTCCCAGAGGAGGTAGTTGCACAGGTCAGGGGAGCTGGAAAACTCCCACCCCTGAGACAGAGGGTTTCCTCCTGTCCCCAAGGTGGGCTGGCAGGGGCTGAAGCTGGTGCAGGGCTGGAGCAGTTGGTGGCATCACCTGCCACAGTGAGGGTCTTATGGCTTTTGCTTGGCCATAGCACAGGGCTGGGAGAGGAAAATTGTATGAAAAAAAAATGCTTTGCAGCCTGGCAGCTGTCTGTGTACCCTGCTTGGCCATGGAGGGCTGGTGAAACACACTGCTTTCCAGAGTAATGCCTCCAGACCCTCTTCTGCCAGAAGCCTGGGGAAATGGCATTTAGGATGCACCCTACACCCAGGTGCTGAGGGAGGAGCTGCAGTGGCTGGGCACTGCAGGGCTCCCTGTGCCACACTCTGGACATGGTGCTGCTGGGGGTGAGGGTCTTCTTCCTCTGAGCCTCCTGGGTCACCCCTCTCCTGGCTTCCTGCAGACACTGTGTGCCCAGAAAATGGTTTTAACGCATTAACTCCTTTCAGGCAGAGAAGAAATCTCCTCTCGGGGCTGCATCCACTCCAGGTGCTGATGTAGCACAGCTCTTCGCTGGGCTGTTACTGAAAGGCAAAGCAGTGTTAATAAAAAGCTGCAAAGGGGATTTTCTGGGGCACTGGGGAGCAGGCCTGTGGCTCACCTTCCCAGCTCTGGAGCCAACACGGTCCCTGGGGCTCTGCCAGTCCCTCTGCTTGTCTGACACCAGGGTCACTGGGAACAAATGCATTTGGGAAGAGCACATGTGCCTTCATCTCCTCCTTTACCTGTGCCTCCTGGCTCAAATTAGCTCTCGGCATTGAAAAAAAATAGAAAAAAAGCAGCAAGAAGGGCTTTTATTGTGAAAAAGAGACTCTTCAAATGCTTGTTCCCCTCTTCCCAGCCTCTCCGCTCCCCTCCCCACAGGGAGGTGGGTCTGGGATGAGGCAGAGTTTGAAAACTCACAGCTGAAGTTTGAAGGGTGTCCTCCCACCCAGGGGGAACTGCTGGCGTGTGGTGGCAGGAGCAGCAGCCCCCACAATGCGGAATGGGGAGCAGGGACTGCAGAGAGCCCGAGGGGCACCCCTGGGTGACAGCCCTTGGCCGTGATTAATGGCTTGTGCAGAGGAAGCGAGCTGAGTAGTTGCAGGAGAATTTTTTTTTTTAATTGCTATTTTTTATATTTTTGTGTTCTGTGTTGGTTCCTGGTGTTGTATGGAAGTGCCACTGGCGGAGGGCACCCGGCTGAGGAGGTGACCCACAGGCAGCGAAGCGCACGAGGAGGAGCGCGAGACATGGTAGGATTTGGGGGTTTCCTTGCTGGCAGTGGGAAGCAATGCTGGGTCTGCTCTGGGACACCAATCCCATGGGATGAGGTGCAATGGTGTATCCTGGCTGTCTCCATCATGGGGGCAAGGCGAGTGGGACCACTCGGAGTGTTGGGGCAAGGTGAGGCAAGCAAGGCAGGGAACCACTCCAGCGCATGCCTGTCCTTAAAGGCATTAGGGGTGGACCAAGCAGATGTAAGAATGAAGTACAGAAGGACAAAGCAGATTGTAAGAATGCAAGGATTGTAAAGGCAGTGCCTGGGGCTGCTGTGGCTGAAGGCACTGCTGTCAGCCAGGGAGATGATTATGCTTCCTCAGCCAAAACCCATCTCTTTAAGTGCCCAGGTGGCACTGCTTCGGGCAGGCAAAGAGCATGGGGTGAAGGCAGTGAAGTGCAGATAGACTCAGAGATTACAAAGAGCCCCTCTGTGCTTTCTGTTTGATCCCCACAAAGCACAGTGCTTTCATCAAAAAGCCACAAAAGTGGCCAGTTTGGAAAGGGAAAACTTCATGTCCCTCCCAAGAAATGTTGTATTTCCCCAGCATTAGAATATTTATCCAGATCTGTAGCATGTTCCAAACCTTAGGGTGGTGCTTCATCTCATCTAGTTTTAGGGCTCCAGTTTGGAACACCCCTCGGCAACCAGTTTCCAGATCCATCCGAGCAAGCATGCACCAGCTGAGCTGGGATGGCACACACCCCTCCACCCCACTCCCTATTACCACTGCCCCTCTGTCATGTTGAGTGGTTTGCACTGCAGGGCAGGGGACCTCTGTCTCTCCTTTACCACCTCAGCCCTTGCAAAGCTCGTGTTGGGCAGGGATTGCAAACCTGTGTGATGGATGAGCTGAGGAGGCTCCTGGTGCTGCTGCCAGACTGGTCATTTTTGTCACTGAAATGTTTTTTATGTCCTTGAGAGTGTGCTGATGTCTCAGAGCATCTCTGGGAACAGTGAGGCTGTGCCAGACTTCACCAGAGAGTGTGTGTAGCGGGATACTGCTGTTGTGCTTTATACTTTCCATCCTACAGTTTGCACAGGCTGTTTCGAGTTTCTTATTTAATCAACTTTAGCAGCAGGAAAAGTAGACAAGAAGGGGGTTTGTGTCACCCATTTTGGGGCTGGAGAGAACTCTTCCCTGTCAAAGGGAAAGCCAAGGCAGTTCTCCCCACACCAGCCTTTTGTCTGCAGCAATGCTTTCCTGTACGAGCCTTCACTATGAAGCCTTTCAAAGTGAGCGCAGCCTGTGCCAGGTACCTCGTGTGGTCCCCCATGTGAGAGCGGGGTATTCACTTTTGCCAGGATTTCCATTTTGCCTTGGCAAGGGAAGGTCTGCTTCTGCAGCGCTTTCCCCCTCTTGAGCTTCCACACTGATTGCCTTGATTTTGTCTGTAATCTGGATGTGCTCTGGGCACCTGTAGACAGGGCAGTCATGAGGAATAAATCCAGGCTGTGCCCTAAGCTGATTGCCTTCTTGCTTCATTTGCAACAAAACCCCAAGCAAGATGCTCAAGATGGTTTTTGACTTCTTTCAAAATCACCAGGAGGGTGACCCCTTGCAGAAAGCCAGAGGGATGCCATCTATGAGCTTCCCATGTGTTAGTATGGGGAGCACGCCTGCAGCCGGCTGCTTGTCGGGTCTGACCGCTGTACATGCTCGACCTGCTGCAGCAGTGAGTGCTGGGGGATGACTGCATTACAGAAACATCTTCTTTCTTCTGGTTTCAAAGTCTGCCAGCGAGCAGTTTCCAATTGCTCTGTCATTCTCCTAGTATGAAGTACTCTAAATACGAGGGGCTGATTACACTGGATTAATCCTCTGGCGTAGATGCCCAATGCCTCAATTACCCCTTCTGTTTCCAGTGCTCCATAACTCCAGTCTGCCTGCGGCTATTTGTCTTGTCCTGGGGGAAAAGCCCCTTTCCTGTGAGCCTGGCCACACCAGTGCTTGTGCCAAGTTTGCTCTGCTTGCTCAGCCCATGGGATTTGCTGGGAGAAGAGGTAGGCTGGGGGGGGCAGCTGCCAGCAGGCTTTGGCCAGTACAGGATCTACACAGGCAGCACCCGGAACCAAGTGGCAAGCAGATTTCTTTCCCTTTATTTCTCGCTAAGATGTAGCCGCTTAAACAGAGGAAAATGGGGTTGCCTTTCTGCAACTGAGGCCAGGGCTGGTATGAACTATTCTGTTTTGAAGAAAGCCCACAGGGCTGAAAGGCCCCGCTGTCCTCCTCCTCCCTCCCCTTGGAATCCCACGAATGCGCTCCCCTGCTCTCCAGGAAGGGAAAAAAACCTGACAGCCCGCTCAGGGAAACCCAACCGTCTGATTTGGGCAACGTCCACTGAAACCCCAACAAGGAAATCCAGTGCTGCCCCTTGCTAAGCATCCCAAAGTGGGTTTTGCGAGCTCTTGCTGGGAACCAAGCAAGCATTCCTGTTTCCTGGTGCTGGTCCGCCAGTTAGAAATGAAAACTGAAAATAAGTGGATCAAAATGCCCCCTCCCCAAAATACAGAAATAACATGACCCTCAGTAAAATAAATAAAACTGAACCGAGTGCCAAAATGCATGAGAGAGTTTTAGCAGCTTTCAGGGTACTCATCAGCAGGATTGGTAAAGTCATCGAGATCAAGGGGAAATAAAACTTGATTTTATTTTAATGTATTCCTCCCCATATTAAATACCCAGAACACATTGCAAAAGAGTCATGGCTTCTAGCACTTCTGCTCTTTGCCACTGTTAGGTGTGGAGGAGCCAAAGCAGCCCCGCTGGGGATGCCAAGCCAGAGGTACAGTGAGAGAAGTTACCAGGGTGAGGGGAGTTGTGAGGAAGGGGGTCCGTGTCTCCCAGAGTCTGGCTCTTACATCCCCAGGTTTGGATGTCCCACAGGAAGCATCAGTGTGAGCTACTGGCTGCATCTGGAATTGAAGTGCTGAGGAGTAGGACTGTCAGTTCCTGAATGTTGCAGGAACAAAGCATGTTCTTCTTCACCAGAAGCAACCCAGGGGTTTTGAGGCAGTTTGTGTGTGGGACTTAAGGGAAGGAGTCCAGCCCGTGGGCTGCAGGCTGCTGCCCTTCTCCAAAGCATCCCCTGTGCAACCCCACACAAACAAAGGCAAGACTGTTCAAAATGAGCAGGGCATGAGGCGCAGATGTTGCACAAAGGCAAGCCACATCTGTTTCACCAGGGAAGGGGCCCCCTTCTTGCTGGTTCAGCAGGCAGATGGGAAAGCTGCTCTGAACACTAACAGAGCTGAGTGCAACAGGCAGGCTGGGAAACTGGGACGCAGGGAGGGGGAAAAGGGAAACCTGGCAGGATCCTGCACAGCATTGCGGGAGTGAAAGAGCAGTGGCCACCCAAACCCACTGCTCTCCCTCCGTGACATCCCTGCCAGGATTTCTAGGTAGTGCTGCTCACATGTAGGTGTGAGGATCAGAGGGAGAGGAGGGAAGATGAGGGGAACATCCCTTGTGCTGTGAGGCTAAAAGGACAGTCTTGCATTCAGGTCCTCGCAGGTCCTCGTTGCCTCCTGTGAACATGAAGTGCTGTTTCAGGTCCTCGGTGACCTGGATGACTTGGGTGCAGGTTGATGTCACTTCTAGTGTTGAAAAGTAATGGATAAGTTTGCACATGTAAATGGCAGCAGACCTATGCATCTCAGTGATGTGTCCTGAAAGACAACCATCAATCTCCTGGGAGATGTGTCACCAAGAAGTGGAAGATACAGCTAAGTGCAAGAGTCTGCAGTAAAAGCTTCAACTCTGAACTGACACAGAAGAAGACTGAGGCATCTGAAAGCTTTTAGTTTGCTTGCTTTAAGCAAAATAAGTATGGCATCCTGGAGACTGTTTATTTTTGTGGTGCTTCGTGTTGACTTCTGGGATTAAACTGAAGGGTCCTGAGCTGCACTGTACATAGCATTGGGATGAAAAGTGCCGTGTCCATCCCTGAGTATTAACTCCCTGCAAGCTGAGATTTACACAGGGGGAGTGAGGAGAATTAGAAATCTTTCCTTTTGCTCAGTGAAAATCACATGCTTTAGTGGTAAGGACAGTGTCATCACAGGAAAAGCAGGGCTTTAGTCCACCCCAGATGCAGGACAAGGTGTGTGTCCTCTCTGGGTACCTGCAAGTGGCAGCCCTGACCTTCACTGCATCAGCTGCACCCCATGGTGTGGCATCCTCCACTCAGGTGCTGGCCATCTGCTTTCTTCATGGTGCCCTCTGTCTCCTGCCCCAGGTCTTTGTTCTTCAGAGATGTTGAACAGGACATTTGGAATGCTGGGAGCCTTGCCATTCTCGTAGGCTATTGCTGGGTAGGGGGTTTACAAGCCATGTTTCTGCTGTACTTTGTTTATTCTGTAACTCAACTGTGACCAGTCAGTACAATGAGAATGGCACTGTTAATACACGTGCTGAGATTTTGTCATTATGCAGAGCAGTTTCCAGCACTGGCTGAAAGATTTTGTTCAAAATGGTCCTTTGGATGGTGGGGTGTATGAAAGGGGCCTGTGCTCAGCTTGTGGCTATGCCAGTCCATGGTGAAGGGCTTCCAAAAAACAGAAATAGCCAGTCTGGGTGGGGGGCTTTGGAAGAAGAAATAGGACATCTCACCCCTAGAAAGCAAAAGGCTCAAGGGGCTGATGCAGGGCCTGGAGCCAAAGAGATGCCAGAGGCTGTGGAGCTTGAGGATTTAAAGGTTTTTCTAATTTATTGCCCCAAGGCTGTAGTGATAACTGGGAAGAACTGTTAAGGCAACATTATTTGAGAAGTTAAAGGCAACATGACGGCACCATCCCTTTCAAGCCAATGCTCAGACCAAATGGTACCAACACTGTTCATCCCATTATGCTGCTGCTGGGATATTGACCTTTGTTAATGCAAAGCACACTTGTCTTGCAGTTAGGCTATAAATTACGTCCTGCGGGCAGAAACTTTGCAGACTGTCCAAAATTTAGCAAAGTACAGCATGTTTTAAAGTTTCATCCCAGGCAATTTAACTTGGTCATTTTCTGGTTTGGTTTTTGAACATGCTGGTGGGAAAGGTTTGTGTGCCAGCTATGAGGACTTTGCTGACTCTGCAGGGAAGGACCCAGCACCATGTGGTGATGTGTCACATTTCCATCTCCCCAGCCTCAGCTGACCCAGTGTTTGCTGTGACTCCCTTTCGCAGGGTTTGTAGGAGCACAGTCCCCCTTCCCACCTCCTCAGTGCCTGGCTTGAGCTTCCCAAGCCATTTGTGAGGAGCAATGTGTGGAATGGTGTCTGCAGGAGTACCTGGAGTTGACAGGCATGGCCTGCCTGCCACAACCCTGTCCTGTCACCAAGCAGGGTGGCCTTCAGACGGTGCCAAAATGCAGTGGGTCATGATCCTCCACTTTTGAAGAGCATTTTGGAGGAATAAACCCTGTATTCCTGATGGAAACAACCCCAGACGCAGAGCTGGCGCAGGTCTGCTAGGAGTCACAGGCACTTTGATGGATCATGAGGCCAGGTGAAGGGGGCTGCCTTTGTGCCCCATGGTGATACAGATGCAGATGGGTGGTGGTGAGATCAACTCTACTTGTGTGCTGGGGGAACACAGCAGACCTGCCCTCCTGGGCAGCTGCTCCGAGGCAGAGCTACCTTTGGGACTGGCATTCATCATTTAATAGCTGTCTTTACTAAATTCCCACTCTGAGAGCCATCTGTCTTCCCTGAGCAGGATAATATAGGAAGGCACTTAGGCACTTGAATGATGAGTGATGGATGCTGCCAAGGATTTCCTTCTGCTCAGGCTTGCCCAGAGTCACTCTGGGCGTGGGGGAGTTTTGTCTCCTTCCATGTCTTCAGCACTGCTATGGTGAGCTTAGCCCATGTGCCATATGCCATGCCCTCAACCAAAAAACCTCCTGCACAACATGAAAAAGAAGAGGCTGCTCGCCTCCCAGATCTGATTGACGTGCTTGCTCTCTCCAAAACACCAGGAGCTTCTGTGAGCACCAAGTGTGGGTGCAAGGCTCTGGAGATGTTCCCAGAGGTGGGGGGCAGCCAAAGGAGGTTTCCCACTTGTTTTCAAGCAGTCTTTGTTAAAATTGGTCACGGCAGGCTGCATCTCCTGCTGCCCAGGCGGTTTTGCGGTTCATTGGGCGGGCAGCGAGCACGGTGCTGGGAGGGTGAGGGTAAGCACAGCTCTGTGTGTTGCACCCCCTGTGCAAAGTACACCCCGCTTACTGTGCATCCAGATAAATGCACATACCTGCTTTTAACCTGCTCATCAGCAGGTTGCCCTCGGCAAAGTCCTTTGAGCTTGGCAGCCTAGGGCAGGCAGGTGGCAAAGAGGGACCATGGCCATGGCTGAGCTATTCTGGCTCCCTAAGGCACTTCTTTGGGACAGTGGGATTTACTGCTGGAGTGGTCTGGCTGTGCCAGTGCAGGGGTGGGAGCACTTTTTGAATGCCAGGGGAAAGCAGGGATTGATCCCATTTTCAACAGCCACGTATTTCCTTGGCTTCTCTCTTCTCTCAGGGCTGTTTCTTACATTCTTGGATAATGAAGTTTGGGGGTTGTTTTCCTTTTCTTTCAAGCTCAGCAAAGCCAATTTGATGCACTTTGAAAAGAAATTGAAAACAGGCTTCTCTGCTTCAAATTCTGCCAAGGTTCAAGCATCCTGGGAATACAATGTCAAGGATAACCCTCCCCCCTGCAACCACGCTTATCTCCAAGCATCGAAGCTGCACAGCTCTCCACTGTGCCTTCAGAGCCTGGGCTGTACGCCCCTCTGATGAGTGAGGGTATATATTATTTACTTATTGGCATCCTGGAACAAGCAGCACCTCTCTTAAGCCTTTTTATGGGTTTTGCCTGCTGGGGAAAGGACCTGATTTCTGGCGAAGACGTGCTGTACTGTCAGTACGTCAGCCTGGCAAAGCAGAGCTGTACGTATGGTTTGCATTTCAGGCTGAATTGAAGCCATAGCTTAAACTCCAGCATTTTTTTACAGCATGAGCTCAGGGATGCTGTCTTTGGAAAAGTATTTACCTAGGGCTTGTAAATATAGTATTATTTCTGCAGTGTTTTATCACCTAGGTTATGATTAAATTTGCAGTATCAACTTCCAGAAATAACACAGAGACCGTACTTGCACTTTTTTTGTTTCTTTTTGTTGTTGATGTGGCAGGGAAACCCTGAATGGTGCTGGGGAAGGGAGCCTGTGCTGGCCCTTGCCCAGCTTCACAGCCCAGGATTTCAAGCTGGGAAAGCAATGAAGCTCAAACTTGCAGTGCCCAAACCCAAGCTCACTGACAGGGAAGACAAAGTGGGTTTGGACAATAATGATTTCTTAACCACTTGGACTGTAAATTGACTTGACATTAAAAACCTGGCAGTCACTGCCATCCATTTGGCATCCTCTGTTCTCCAGCTGTGGGTTAAAAAGGATTTTTCCTGCAGTATTTTGAAGGTTCTGCAAACGGGTCTTGCATGCATCCCTCCAGGATATTGGGATTTTTGGCAGCCAGGCTTTTTGCATATCCAGGGACAGTGCAAGGAACCAAAGGGTGGTTATTGGCTGAAAAAATCACACACACACACACAAAAATCACCCTGAAAATCCTCTATACAGAACAAGAGGGTTATGGAGGATTTTGGCGACAGCGGGATGAGCCATGTCTCTCCACAGGGTCAGAACAGTGGAAATGCTGGGAAAAGTTGCCCAGGGAAATATGGATTGAGAAGGGACTCAGGTGGATGCAGATGGGAATATTGAGATTTACAGTTAATCCTGTCCTTCGGGTTTAATAATGTAGATGTTATTGCAGTTAAGTCAGCATACTTTGAGGCCAGAGGGACAGATCGTGAGGCATTTACAGTGATAACTCAAAAGTAGTATAGATATTAGAATATCAGGATCAGCCCTTTTTATGCCACAGTGTTATTCTACTGCGCCTAAACTATGCTACAGATATTGCACCTCCCCTAAACTCAAGCTCAGGATGCCAGACTTGGATCTGGATCACAACTAGCCTCTTGACAGAAATCCTGCTATCCCTTGGGGCTCTTAGGGGTGTTCATGCTCATTCCCTCCCCAGAAAGGCACCTAAGACAATGATTTAGCCATGTAGTGCAATGTGTGGGACAGTTAATGCCAAGCCTTGAATAACTCTGCCTGTGATCTGGGACAGGACATCCCTCACCCTGGACTAGGTCCTTTTCACTTTGGGGAGAGATGAAACAGGGGCGTCCCCCGGCAGGTCCTGAGACCCTGTACCAGACAGCTCCAGCTCCCAGCAGAGGCTGGTGTAAGCCATGTCTGAACAAAGAATTCAGCCCAGCAGATCTATTTTGCTCCACTACATTGTATTTCTGGGAGAGAAGCAATTAAATGAGAGCTATAAAGCTGAATCACTCCAAGTGCACCATCAATAGCTCTTGTAAGCTTCATTAAATCTGCTCAGTTCTTGAAAGGGAAACATTAAAGGAACACCTCTATGGTTGAGGACAGCAAGCTGGTGGCTCCTCTTATCCACACTGGCTGATGTTGTGTCTTTGCAAGGGCTGTGGCTCCTCACCGTGGAGCTGTCTCAAGCAGCCTGCCCAAAATGAAGACACGAAACGTGATGTATTTTAAGATAGTGCTGGATCAGCTTCTGAAGGGGCTCATGCACTGGGGTTGCCTGGGGCAGCTGTTCTTGGGGCTGGAGTTGTGCTGGTGGTGGGTCCCTGTGGCCAGTGGGAGCCTGAGGTCCTAAAAGCCCCACGGCTGGAAACGCTGCTGCTTGCCCAGCTGCTTTCTGGAAGTAATTCTGGCTGCTGGCTCTCACCTCCCTGGCTTTTTAGATCTTAGATCTTTTTTTTTTTTTTTTCCAGGCTTTTACTCTTATAAACAGTCTCTTATCCCTTCTTTGGCAATATATTGTCCCACTGTGTCTGCCATGGATATACTTATGCTTCCAAAATAAATAATTGCAAAGAAATGTATCCACTTGACCATTGCCTTGACTTGCATTGTGAGTTTGAGCCACTTGGAAAGGCCTGTTGAAAGCAGAGAAACGGCGCCAATGTGCTTTTTGTGGCTCCAGCCTCCAGAAGTGTGTGAGACTGCCCAAGCCAGCGTGAATGAGATATGGGTGCAGTGTGGCCCAGGACTGGCTTGGAGGATCTCCCAGTGCTGGCCCTTCACTGCCCTCCACCTCAGCTCAAAAGGGAATGTGCTGTACTCAGGGCAGCCCCAGCACGGTATCCATGGGATTTCTTTAGGCCAAAGGGGAGAGATGAACTTAGCAATACAGGGAAGCTTGTTTGCTTGTAGCTGCCTTTCCAGCCTATATAATTTTTTAAATTGCTTCAAAGTAGAAAGTATGTCTAAAAGGGGAAACCCCCTCCCTGTGTGTATAAAGATATACTGACCAAAAATTGCTAGTACCTGTCTAAAGGCACTTCCTTAGTGCTGGGAATCAGAAGACTTTAGATTTCATATTTAGCATAGACCATATAGACTCATAGAATAGTTTGGGCTGGAAGGGATCTTAGATATCTAGTTCCAACCGCTCTATCACAGGCAAGCACACTTTCCACTAGACTCAGAGGTTGCTCTGAGTTCCATCCAACCTGGCCTTGAACACTGCCAGGGATGGAGCATCCACAGCTTCTCTGGGCAACCTCTTCCAGTGCCTCACCACCCTCACAGTAAAGAATTCTTTCCTAATATCTAATTTAAACGCAGATAATTTCTGGCACAAGTCCTATCACCAGCCATACCCCTCCTGCTCCAGTGCCTTGGAGGCAGTGAGTGCTTGGGGAACACCTTTCCCAGGAACACATCGGAGGGCCTGCTTCTCCTAAGCAAACTCTTCCTGGAGTCACACTCCAGCATCACTCTTCCCTTTTCTCCCCACAGGCCCAGCGGCAGTGGCAAAGGACAGGGGTGAAGTTCTCAGCCCCAGTGGCCATCGGAGTGCTGCTGACCCTGCTGGCCATCATCCACCTGCCCCCACCACCAGACCACTCCCCACTCCCACTGCCAGCCTCGTCCCCTCCAGGTCCCCTGTGGGAGGTGGCTGACCTGCTATCTGGAGGACAAGCCTGCAGAGAAAGGCTCCCTGTACCCCTCACTCAGTTGCAGCAGGACCCGTCCCCTGGCCGGGGCAGGAGGAGGCGGCGGAGGGTGGAGAGGAAGACTGCCCCCTGGCTCTCTGAAGATGACCTCCAGAAGATGCAGCTGCTGGCCACTGGGCAGGTGGTCTCCAAAACCCGCATCCCTGCCCATGGGCAAGTCATGCGAGTGGGGCTGCGGGCCATGGGGGATGCCAGGGGGGATGTCTTGCCAGCCAGTCCAGAGAGGGACTGCCAGGATGGGCACTGTGGGCTCATCAAGCGCCCTGGGGACCTCTACGAGGTGCTGGCCTTCCACCTGGACAGGGTGCTGGGGCTGAACCGCAGTCTGCCCGCCGTGGCCCGGCGCTTCACCAGCCCCCTCCTGCCCTACAGCTACACCGACGGCTCCCTGCGCCCCATCATCTGGTGGGCTCCTGACCTGCAGCACCTGGAGGATGCCAACAACGACCAGAACTCCTGCGCCCTGGGATGGCTGCAGTACCAGGAGATGCTGCAGCCCCACAGACGGATGCTGGTGGCTGGGGATAACCCCTGCTTCAGAATCCCACACGGCGAGTGGAGCCGCTTGGCCCTCTTTGACTTTCTTCTTCAGGTAGGGCTGGGGCAATGAAGACTGCCTGCCCCACCAGCTGTGCCACCTGGGTCCCCCTGCATCTGAGCCTTTATTGACCATGGACTCCTTTTTTTGTGGGGTCACACAGGCTCTGGTTTCTTGGCGTGTATTTTTACTTATCAGCTAATGGGGAGCAGCAGAGCTCTGTGCAGAAGCACTTTGGCCTGGGACTTGCAGGGGAAACACAGGCAGGTTACAGACATGGTGAGTCTGCTCTCATGTGAGTGAGCTTCCTGCCATTGTAGCTTCATTGGCTTCACCTTGTGTGGATGCCAGCAGTGGCTTGGGACATCCCTAGGGCATCTCCAGGGACAAGCAGCGTGTTCTGCATCAGCCCCATCCAGGGATGTGCTACTGGCACTGGAAATGAGTAGCCCTGCCCCTTCGTACAGCACTGCTTTCCTCCTCCTCGGCATTAATAGCACTTAATCTCCTGTCTGGAAAATCATACCCTGCTGCTGTGAGGGATTACAACAGCGTCCCAGAGAGTTATCAGTTCTTGGAGGGCAGCTATTTTTCTGTGGAAAAAATAAAGCCTGTTAGGCACCTTGGGGCTGGAGCTTCGGTTATCAGACAAGAGGAAACTGCCTGAAAGGGCAAGTATTAAAGTAAAAAAAGAAGGAAGCAAAGAAAGAAAAAAACACAAACTAAATGTGTTCTCATTTTTCTCTTTTTGTTTTTTTCTTGCCTTTTATTTTTTCCCCAAATCTTGGTTGTTAACACTTACAACCTTGAACTAGGACTGGCAGAGGCAGAGCAGTCCTGGCTGGGCTTGGAAATATTTCAGCTGAAATAGCCAACCTCCTTCCCTTCCCCAGACCAAAATGCCACCGAGTGTAGTGGAAAGGCCGAGTCTCCAGAAGAAAAGTATCTGCATTTAAGGAGAGTTTTTCTTGGAGGGCTGGAGCAGTGCAATGATAAATCCAAGGTTTTCCTCAATAATTCCAATGGGCTGCAGAAAAGTCATGTAAAGGTAAAGAGTCTGTAGGATATTGTAGAAGTCAAACAGCATCTTTCAGAAATGGCTTTAGCATCTCACAGCCCTTCCTGGGGAAGAAGGAGCTGTGAGATTTGAGTCCAGTTGTACACTGGCATTAGAATCCTGGTAATTTGCTTGGATTACCCATAAACTTGGGCTTCTTCTGTGTTGATTTCTCCTGGTGTTTGCTGTAAGGGAACCCCCTTCTACATGCAAAGTTTTACTGAGGGCAAAATCCTGAGCCTGATGGAAAGGGGGCAGATGCTGATGGCTTTGTCTATTGCTTTAAAGAGGGCCAAAACCACCAAATCACCTCTGAAGCCCTGCAGCCACTTCGCCAGAGCACCTCCTTTTCAGCTGGGGGAACAGCAAGGAAATTTCCCTAGAGGAAACCATCCCAGGCTGAATCATGACTGGAAAGATCTATTGCACCCAAGGGGATGCCGTGGGGTGGCCATAGGACCAAAGAAGGACTGAAGGTGGGCTTATTATCAGGGTGGAGGGAATAGGCAGCCACTGTGGGTCACTTGGCTTCTACCTAGTCATCACCTGTAGATCACTCCAGGCTTACCTGAGAGCTCTTGTGTCTTGCCTTACTCCAGCCCTGTCGGTGGCTCCAGGAGCCTCCCTGCACCCCAAGCCCTGCCTCGTGGCTTGGCACCAGCAACACTGAGCAAGGGAATGAGTTGGACATTTTCATGCTTCAACCGGAAAACACATTTATTTTATATATATGTATTTATATTTATTGATTGATATTTTAAAAAAGGTGTTTGCAAACAGGCCTCCAGAGCTGGAGGTGGGGAGCCAGCTTCCCTACATTGTTGTGGTAACATGCAGCCATGGGAAGGGATGTTGGCAGCCAAGGAGACCCTGCCTGCCCCACACACCACCACAGAGGATGTGCCAGCTGCTTCTGACAGAGCTGAGGAAACCTCATGAATACCAAGGCAGGGTTACTGAAACCTGGTCTGACAGAGATTTATGTCTTTTAAAAGTCCCTCATTCCTCCGAGGGTGTGGTTGAAACACTGGAAGTTGCCAAGTGAGGTTTCTGCCGGGAATCGGGGTGGGAAGCAGGAGGTTTGACAGCCTTGATGACACAGAGCCCTAGCAGCACCTGCAAATAATTAAACAGAAATGTAGCTAAAACAAGTCACTGCGGCCCAGCTTAAATGTCAGGCGTTTTTCCCTTGCCAATACTTTTCCATTCATTTTTCCATTGAGAGCTGCTCAGGTTACCATAGGGACGGATGAAAGGGTGTACGTGTTGCAGCAGCCAGGTGAAATGATCATCCAGAATGACAAGACTCAGAAAAAAATTATCTTTTTGAGGATTCAAACCCTAGGTTTCCTTGGGTGCTTTGCTTGTTTCTTTCTTTCTTTTTTTTTTTTCTTTTTTTTTTCCCCATTCATGGCCATGTACATCTTCCCTTGGTATCAGCTGGAAGCACAACCCATTCACCGTGTGCACATACAGAGTGTGGAGGTACCAGGCACCAAATGCAGCTGAACCCCATCAGGAAAGTGTGGCACCATCACCTTTGCCATCACCTTCTTCAAGCCAAGGGATTTTTTCAAGCCACCTCAGCTTGTTCATGCTCTCCTTCCTCTCACTTGCTCCCTGGTGTATGCATCTTTTCGCATTTCCTGTCTACTGAGGATCCCTAGAAATATTTCATTCTCCTCTGATCAAGAAAAGGTCACAACAGGACCTGCCCATCCAGGGCATACATCATTGCTAAGGTTCCCAAATGTCTCCTGCAGGTTCACGACCGCCTGGACCGCTACTGCTGTGGGTTTGAGCCTGATCCCTCTGAGCCCTGCATGGAGGAGATGCTCCATGAGAAGTGCCGGAACCCAGCAGAGCTGGTCCTGGTCCACATCCTGGTATGTCCCCTGCTCTCCAGGGTCTGCTCTGGGGCCAAGATGAAAGTGCCTGGGAGGCACTTGCAGGGCTGAGGTGGGAGCAAAGGGAACGCGGGTCCCATGGTGGTGCTGGGTCCATGGTGGGAGGTGTGCCCAGCACAGAGGGACCTGGACTTTGGCATCTGCTGTCCCTCAAATACTCTCAGGCTTTCTCACTGCATTAAAAAGCAGCCTACACCCACACAGTGGTGTCTCTGCAGTGAGTGAATTCCTTCCCATCCTGCTGGCAGGTCCGGAGGAGTGCGCCGTCCCGCCTGGTGTTCATTGACAACGCGGGCAAGCCACAGCACCCCGAGGAGAAGCTCAACTTCAGGCTCCTGCAAGGCATAGACAGGTAGGAATATGCACCTTCCAGGGGGCAAGCCTCAGGTGAGGGCTGAGCTGGCACACGCAGGATGGCCAGCAGGCAGCCCTGTGTGCACACCTTGCTGCTCCCGTCCTCCCCAGCTGGGCACCGCTGTGATCAGGGCCACGTCCCACCCGCAGCAGGCTGGCTGGGTAGGCTCACAAACCCATGGGCCCCTGCCATGAAACTAGCTCTTTACTCTGCTCTGGGTGACTGATGGCAGGCTCCAGAGCCTATTTCCCCTCTATGATTGGCAGCTGCACAAAAATAATGAATAATCAGGTATTTCAGCATTTCTTGCACTGTTGCCCGTGAGGCATTTTTGTGTGCCATAGGCCTCTTGATTTGGAATTCATTTTGATCCATTTCTGATGGAGCCATCCCCCATGCTCACCATGGCGCAGAGTTTTAAGCAGGAGGCTCCTCATCCTGTGTTCCTCTGGGTGGTCATGTGTTTCTTCCCAAAGCCCCTTTGCTTGAGTCCCTTGCTGCTCCTCTCCTCTCTGCTCAGACTTCCCTGGATAACCCCTTCCCTTCCTCTCTCTTCTGCTCCTCCTCTGCAGCTTCCCAGCGATGGCAGTGGCCACGCTGCGCTCGGGCAGATTGCAGAGCCTGCTGCTGGAGTCCCTGCACATGGACCGGGAGCTCTGGGAGAGCCAGGGCGGTGCCAAGGGGCTGAGACCCCTGCTGCAGACCATTGACAGGCGGGCACAGATCCTGCTCCGGCACATCCAAGGGCACAACCTGACAGTGTTTGAGGACTCGCCATGCTGAACTGCCCTCCGGTCAGCTCAGAGTGCCTGCCTGCCAAATCCCACCAGCGATGGATGTGCCTCATGCCCTCAGCATGGGTGAGATGAGACTGTGTACTGGTGCTTGGCTCTACGCAAGGTGTTTCCCCCCACTTTGTAGAATGCTCTGGAGAAGCAGATGGGATCACAAGGAGTAGGAAAGGGGAGGAGGAGACGTCTCCTGAGGCAACCCACAACTGCTTGAGAAAGGCAGCAGTCATCAAGTCGTGGTCTCAGCATGGATTTTCAAAGGAGGGGCACATCCATGAGAGTTTTAGGGTGCTTTAACATACACATACAGCAACTATGAAAACTGGAGGCTTGGACAGTTGAACAGCCTACATGGACCCTGGGAAGGGTTAAAAAGCAGCGGAAGAAGTCGCTGACAGCCTTTCCATGGCTTGTACTGGACTTTTTGATGATGCTTTCATTGTTTCCAAAACATCCCAGGCAGAGAGGGGAAAGCAGAGGAGAACTTTCTATGTGGATTAAGCAGGGACAAGATGCTAGAGCTGAGCTCTGCCTGGTAGTCCCATGAAGGAGATGATGTGTGCCCAGGAATGAGTGTAAGCCCTTGCCTGAAGCTGGGGCTAGGCAGGACCCTGGACTGCAGCAGCACTGGGCAACAGCTGCCCTCACATAGCCCATGGTACCATCCCCGGTGAGCGCCGTGTGCCGTGTACGTGTGCCATGTGCCACGTGCCTTGTGCTGTGTGCCATGTGCCTTGTGCCGTGTGCCACGTGCCATGTGCCTTGTGCCATGTGCCTTGCACCATGTGCCATGTGCCTTGTGCCATGTGCCATGCCTCAGCAGGCCTGGGCTGCTGCCAAGGTGCGTTCCTGATCTGAAGATTTAAATCTCTCACTTGCTCCTTCCCTTCACTGTCAGAGGATTAAAAGGCAAAACCACCATGCTTGTGTAAAGTGCTCCTGGCTGCTCTCTTGGGCATAGCTGCGCAAAACTCTTTCCAAGGCTTGCAGAAATACGTTTTAACAAAAATACCTAGCTATTTCAGCAGAAGGCAATCAAGTGCAAAATGGTTTCTGAGCATGCTGGCACCTCCAGCGGAGCCCGTCCTGCTCCTGTCATCCCTCAGGCTCTTGCCCAGCAGCCCACTGTGATGAGGCACAGCAGCAGGTCCTCAAACGTCAGGGCTGAGAGATAATCCAAAAGCAAACAGAACAGGAGGAAAAAAGGTACAGGGATGGGCTCTGTCACTCCCCACCATGTGTTTCCCAGCTAAGGCATGCAGTCAGTATTTACTTTCCTGGAGCTGCCAGTTCCTGACCTGTGGACTGAAAGTTTGTCACCAGGTCAAGGCTTTTTCAAAGGGCCTCAGGGAGCAGCCCTCCTTTTTTCCCAGTGCTACAGGTGGAGCCTCTGTGCCTGAGGCACCCCAAATCACTGGTGCCTTTGGAAAGCCCCAGTGAGACTGGTGTGGACACTCACGCAGTGCTCCTGTCCCATTGCCATAGCTTTGGAGAGCACGGCCACCCGTGCCGCAGGGAAGAGAGGGCAGGTACTGATGCCTTCCCTGCTCCATCCCTCTTAACATCGTGTCAGTTTGGGAGCCTGCAAGGCGATGCTTTAACATCCATGCTGATAAGCACAAGCAATTACCTTTTTTCCCCTTTTTTCTCTTGCGGAAGAGAAGATGAAGCGAGGCGTGGGTGACATGAATCAACAAGCACAAGAGCTCTCAGGAAGCATCAGCACTCAGTGCTGCAGTCACAGCAGCACCCAGAGTGCCATCAGCACCTTCCTGGAGTCCTGCCCTCCAATTAGCCAGGGAAAGCCTTTTTCCCAGCACTCTCTCCACCCCATGAGTTATCATCCTATTTGCTGCGCCATGGGGTGGATGACTGCCATGGAAGCCCTGCTAAATCCTGAATTTTGGGGATTTATTATCAGTAGGTGAGCTTAGCATGCAAGCATGGAGGAGAGAAAAATAATTCACCCTGACTCCTATGAAAAGCCATGCCTGGGCATGGCTGTATAAGAGTAAAGGATACTAAATGTAACATAATTAAATACCAAGTGTTAGTTAGGATGTGCAGCATCAATCATAGTCTTGTTTTTTCTCATTAAAATGAGACATTTCATTAAAGGAGAGGTTTTCATGCCACGTAAGCCAAGTTCTCAGCAAGAATTGGGAGGCAGGTGGGTCTCTGTGCAGTGGCCAAAGCTGTGGACTTTGCTGTGCAGAAACAGCAGCTTTTGCCTTGCCTCTGGTTGCATCTGCTCAACCTTAACACTGCACAAGGCAGTGGGGATTTTTCTAGGGTTTCTTTGGGTATTTCCTTAGTTGTAATGTGAGTTTGCTAAACACATACGGGTACATCTGTAAGCAGTTACTCATGTAAATAAAAATCACTCATAATTTAACAAAGAGCCATGTATGGATAAATGAGAGAAGCAAAAGCCATGATCTTGCTGATACTGATCATTAATCTTCTTTAATTGGTAATTTTTTCCATGGGCTTGTCTATGTAACCAGCACAGGCTCTGGACTGTGGTCATGGCTGTTCAAAGGAATCCTGTGGACTGCTTACATCAGCCTTTACCATGTAGTGTTCAGCTCAGTTTGCTCCAGCTGTGAATGTGTCATATTTCCTATGATAAACTTATTTTTATGGTTATAACTATTGTACAGTTATAAATATTCACTTGGAGCCATGCTTGATAAACAATCATCTGAGCAGTGATCCTGTTTTAACCAAATTTTACTGGACATCATTACAGATCCTATTGGGGTGTGGTAACAAAAAAAAGGACGTGGTCCAAGCTGGCTGCAGCGTGGGGCAGGATGGCTTTGGCTTTAAGAAAGCAGTAGCAGCTAAGCAAGGGAAAAAGCAGGGGAGAAACAAGGGCTCCTTGAAGGAGGGCATCCCTGCAGCACCCTCGTGCTCACCCTTGGCAACGCAGCAATGTGCTCCAAGAAGAGCATTTGAGAGCACAGGCATGCACCTTCCCAGAGCTTCACCAGGAGGGAACTGTCTCGTTCTGCAGTGATCCGAGTGACATGATCTGTGTTTAACAGCTCTCTGGCTGTGCACAACAGATCTCTGGCTGTGCACAGCCCTTCAGCTGGCAGAAAATAGGGCTGGGGGATGGAAGGCAGGGGTCAAGCTGGCTCCAGCTTGCCGAATACACACACACATGCATGCATGCCAACACACAGTTTCACTACTGCTATTCAGCCTGTTCTTAACACCCCCAAAGCTGGTGACCCCTGGCCACCCTCCACCAGCCTGCTCCAGTGCTTTGCTGGCCTCACACTCCATAACTAAATGCCTTTTTGCTGCATTTAAGGGCCACTTCTTGAGCTTCCCATTGTGGGCACTAAAGTCTTTGCAGCTGACCTGTATGGACCTCACTGAGCTCTCACTGAACCCATCCACTGGCCAGGGATGGCACTAGTAGGGTGGCATTCGGAGTTGATGTGATGACCTACCCTTGTGCTTCCTTCCCTTCAAAGGTGGGTTATTACAGGTGACACTCAGAAACCTTACAAGATGCTCAGCAAAATCCTCCCAAGCATCTCTGTGCCACACAGAGAAAGCGTGGGCTGACTGCTGCCTGAAAGGCAAGAGCTAGCAAGTAAATCCAAATTTATTGTTAAATAACTGGATATAAAAATAATCTGGCTTTTAGAAAGCAATTTATTTATGCTTTCAGTACTTACTTAAATATTTATGTAGAAAAGGAAAAAAAAAAATCTGCTCTGACATAGGACTATCATTGTAGCAACGGCCTTTAAGATAAATGGAAGTAAATTAGCCTGATGTTTTATTTACATCCAGCGAAGAAATAGATAAACTCTCCTGGTGATGGATTTTCTTCATTAGCTGGGCAAACGCCTAAGGTACAGCTTTTGACATTGTTTCTTCCATGTGGTTAGACAAACAGTTTATCAAAAGAGCATAAAATTGTGAGGAAAAGAAGCAGATTAATGGGCAGTAAAGTGAAGATCACTGAATTTATGATATAAGTAGCAGTATCACTGGAGCTTCAGAAATGGCTTATTAGGTAATGGACACATACACACACACACAGAAGCTCTGAGCCCCCCAGACCAGCTGCATTGTCAGCAGCTGCTTCCCAAATCCCAGTGCGGGGGTCCCCACACTGAAGATTCACCTCCCTTCTCCTTGCCTTCCCCTAGGTCTGGGTTTATTCTGTAATGTTCTCATTAAAGCTTGTGAACATACGATTTCCTACCAATTAAAAATCCCTAAGACTTTTCATGGCTTCAGGGATTATAACCTTGTTTTCACATCTGTGCTGCTGTAACTGTTTCTGCAACCTATTTTGGCAGTTTTGGCTGCTGTCACAGCAGTATTAATCATACCAATATCAACAACAATAATGTATAGGTCTTATGATTCTTTGTAAAAAAACCCCCAGCATTATCTGCTTATGGATCCCATATGGCTCCTGAAGCAATTACCTCTGGAATGATAATTAGCTGTCAGATAAGGCAAACAAAGAGACAGGGAACCTGGGAGAAAGGAAACATTCCTGGAGATGGCAGAGGGGCTGTACTTGCGAGCACCCAAGCTCTCTGCCCTGCCAGGCAGGGGCTCAGGTTTTCAAGCTTCAGAAGAGGGATTTTGGGTGCAGGGATGACAAAGAAACACGAGTTTAGCCAGTGCCATGAATCTCGGTTTCAGATAGCTGTCTCCAGCAGGTGGCATTGGCTTGACAGGCTCTCTTTTCCCCGTGCTTGCCAGGAGCATCTTAAAAGTTTCATCTCTGGACTGACAGATTTCAAGCAGCTAGAACATCATTAATTCCCTAATTCCCTTGCAGCCTAATCTGCCCAGCTGTACTTTACATCCCTCCACCAGAACCACTTTTCCCCCTCTGTTACTGTTTTTCCACTGAAAATCTAGATTCACAGAAGCAGAGCATTGCTTCATGCTGAGAGCAAAAAAAGAGAGGGACGGAGGATGGCTGCTTGGAGAACAAAATGCCACAGCATCCAGGAATCTTCTCACACAAATGTGGACCCAAATGTGGACCCAGGTGCATGTCACCTACAGGATTTATGGTTTGAAGACCTCAAATGGGAGTCAGGTTTCCAAGAATTTGTCCTTCAGAGATGTTTTGGACACCTTCTGTTTTGGTAGGATTGTCTCTGTTCCAAAGAACTCATCAATTTCAGGACTTTTTGAATAGGCTCTGCAGTCATCCCTGGGATGGATTTTAAAGTGATACAGCTCTCAGAGTGCGTGCTGCCAACCAGCAGATAGCACAAATCCAACCATACCTCGAGGCTTTGAAAGCTACTGGTTTGTAAGCAAGGCAAGCCAAAGATGGGAGCAGCCTCTTCCAAAGATGAGGAGTTTTCCATCCAGGGGGTCCTTCGGGATTTCCCTGGGTTTTTCTGTTTCACTCCTAACTTAAGGACCAGCCTCACTTTTCCTCCTCTTCTGAGCTGACCCAGGTTTTATTCCCCTGGGCCATACCCAGCATCACTAATCCAATCCATAATGCAGGTGCAAAGGGGTTTCTTGCATCTGGCCCCCTGTGCTCGTGCCATGCATGGCCCTCCAACTTCTGACTGTGGCTTGGTCTTGGATGCCATGTGAGGTTTCTTCCCCTCCTCAGTTCCTGTCCAAGTTTCAGGTTAAGCAGCCAGACTAACCATTTTACTTCCTTTTGGGACGGGAGGCTGCAATTTGTGACATCTGTGCACCATCAGGCAGAAGGGGGGCTCCTGCAGCAGGAGAGGCAAGGAAGAGAAAGACCGAGACTTTTCTATAAATCCATGAGTTTTCTTGACTGATACCATGAACTAATATTTCAGTCCACAGGAGTATTAACTCAGCCTATGCACTGACTATGCCTGGCCCTTCACTGGTTGTCTGGAGGAGGCAGGGTGTGGCGATGCCTTCAGAAAGCACCTGAAAGGAATGGATGAAGATTTTTCCCACTAGCTGCTCAGCCTTGGGAAAGCAAAGAGAAAGTCTCCAAGGATGTCTGTTCAGTCCTTTCCCTCCTCTCAGTACAGCCAGATGAATACAGGAGCCCAAGGAAAACCTGAGTCCTGACTCTGCATAGAAATGGAACAGGGTGTGCCCACACAGGGGTATTTCCCTGGTGAGAGGTGAGCACGGCTCCACTGTGCTGCTGGCCTGGCTCTCCTTGAGCAAGCATGGGACTACCTCTTCCAGTCCTGTTTTCTCAGTGAGCTTTGCTCCATTGGATTTAATTTTTGGCCATATCCAAGCAGGGATGGAGTTTTAATTGAGGGTGAGGCGAGTGGATACAGTGGCACAGGCTACACTGCAAATGTTGCTGTATTTTTGCACGTGTTTGATTTTAATTGCCCGTTCTGGCAGCATCAGGGAAGGCTCAGAGTAAAAAAAGCATGTCCCAAACCTCTTTATGTACGTAAACCATTGGAGGTTTATTGCCTTGACCTTCCCTGAAACAAGTTCTTGGCTCCTCTGAGTTAAATCTTGGGGATAAAAAGGCATCTATGAAGCTGAGCTGCAGACTTGGGCTTCTAGGAAGCGCATCTAAGTGCCAACAAGATACCAGGAGGCTGAGATCTGCCACAACTGGGACAAATCTTTTTTAATTGTTTTTGTTCTGTTCACCAGGGTCTGCCAGCTCTGCTCCTTGCCAATACTAAATATTCTGGGAGCAGGGAATTAGTAATTACATTCAATCTAAGGCACTTCAGCATGGTTTCCTTGATTTGGAGTGAGGGGTGGTGCAAAATGTATGCACAGAATGGACAGGTTAGGTCAGACACTTCCTGCTTTATCTTCTGAGCGTGAAACTTGGCATCACATGCAAAGACCCATAATTAGGTGTTCAGGAAGAGTTTATCCTGTCCATTTGAGTCGAAGTTGTATGCTCAGGGTGCAGAGATCAAAGGTCTCTTTTCCCCCACTGCTTCTACTGATGGCCAGAGCAGTTTGCTGAGGAGCTTAACTAGAGGGATAAGATGGGGTAGCTAAGCACTGCTTCTTCCTCACCTCACATAAAAGAGATGAAGGACTCCAGGACCTTTAGCAACCCTGACTGATCTCAGAAAATTTAAATGTGCAGATATGTGCCCGTAGCACACGGAGAGAGGAGCCCCAGCAGCCTGCTCTCCTCCCCTGGCAAAGCCAGTGGTGTGGCATGGGCCATAGACAGCTGGGAGCCTCTGCAAGGTGCTGCAGCTGGTGCAAGGGGTGAGCAGCCCTCTCCATGGAGGCCTGAGAAAGGACCACCTCTGCTGACATAAGTTTGCAAACTCAGTTTTTTCCCCTACATGTAGGAACTATATGGAGGGTCACCCTTAGCTGGGGACTCCTGGTCTGCCCTCAGCTCATTCTAACTAGTGCCAGCACTAAGTGATTTCAGTGGTGGGGATGAACTAAAGCACATGCATCAAAGGAGATCATATCATAGAGTCATAGAATGGTTTGTGCTGAAAGGGACATTAAAGATCATCCAGTTACAACCCCCCCTGCCATGGGCACGGGGTTAGGAGGCAGCTTTAGGCAAGCCTTTGACTGCCATTCCATAGCTATGTTGTTCTCCATGGTCAAATCTAATAAAACATGGTCATTCCTGAACAAACTGCATTTAAGACTGCAAAGACATTGTTTCAGGACAGCTTTCTGGGCAAGAAATGCAGCCTCCCCATCAGCCTTGACTAAGCCAGAGGCAGGCAACAACCTTGGAGGGGTGAAGTCAGCTACCATGGTCATGTCCAGGGTTTTACATGGAGACCACACAACTCCTGGAGGAGATGATATCCATCTGGCCTGCTGAAATACCTCCTGGGTGGTGCTGGGGCCACCCCTGCATCACAGAGATGTTTTGGGGCACACGGTGCCACCAGCTCCCATGTCACCAAAGTCCCCAATAGGCTCTGTGGAGATGCTGGCATCCCATGGGAGTCCTGTACTTCAGCTATGCTCAAATAAGCCTTTTGGTATCAGCAATGAGGTGACATTTGTCCCGCTTTCTTCCTCCATAAAGGTGGGATTAGGACATCAGAAAGCCCTGCTACTTAATCTTCCTTTGAAGGGACTTGGAGAAAGAAAGGAAAGAAAGAAGAGGGAAGAACAGACCACTGAGAGCAGACAGCCCGTGTGAGCAGATGTGCAAGAAGAAAGCATCAGAAAATCACGTCTCAGCTTATCATTTGTGGTCTCAAGGTGCCCTCAGAGATTCAACCTTCCCTAGAAAAAGCTGGTATTTTTAGCACAACGTAAAGGCTCTGAGTTAAAGTCCTCCACTGTGGTCCCTGCAGTGATGAGAATCCCCTCCACTGCCGGGCAAACCCCCACCTCCTGCCGTGCCTGCAGCCAAAATTACATCTCCCTGGCTGCAGGCTGGGACACCCTCACCTCAGCGGGACCAGGAGGTGCAGCACCCACCTCCGTCACTGCCAAGGTGTCAGACCCCAGCCTCCCTGGCACTTCAACATGCTGATCTATCCAGCCCCAACCTCAACCCCAACCCCAGGCCAGGCAGTCCTGGCTCTGAAGGAGAGTCCGACTGTCAGCCTTGCACAGGGACTTTGCTGCAGTGCCCTGCTGTGGACCAGTTCCCATCTCAGGTGCTGGCCTGTCCCTCTGGGAGGCTTCTCTCTTTCATATCCCACCCTGTGGTGCACAGCAAGCATTTTGCATGTGCCAGGGATGTTTGGAGGCAGCTGGGAAGAGCTGGCTGATATTTGGGGAGCGTGTGCTGATGGAAGAGGTCACCACTCATTGTCCATGCAGGGGCACCATATCAATTGCAGACTCTTCCCTGCCTTTATTTTCCCCCCTCTTCCAGAAATGAGAAAAAAGCAACAAGCGTGGAAGTTATCTCTACTTCAGCGAGGCATGGCTTTTTGAAGATGATCACAGCTCAAGAGCTGGAGAAAAAGCTCCAAAAATGCACGGGGCATACTTTTGTGGCAGCAGAACCCACGTGGGCAGTGTGGCTTCACTCCCCTTGGGACTCCACTCCAGCCTGACCCCAGGCTGTGCAGAGAGAGAGGCTGCTCAGTCCTTCCCTACCTCTCCCACCTGGTGATGCTTTTGCACATATCCTTCTAAAAAGAATCTCACCTTCCTGAGTTGTTTTGATTGTTCTCAGTAGAGACTGCCTTTTTTATGCCTGCAGCGTTATCCCTTCCCTGCCCCTGCCTTCTAGAGCTGCCTCTTTCACGCTCCACAAAGCAGCCAGGCAGTCTTCTCCTTTAATTGCTTTCGCCCACCTCCTGGCCTGCCCTCACATTAGCTTTAGGGGGTGTGGGGCAGTGGAAAGGCTGGGAAACAGGGAACAGTTGAGTGCTGAGAGGCAGAAGAAGGGAGGTAAGCAGGTACCTGGTGGGCTGGTGGATTTGAGCCCTGGCGTGCTGGGAGCAGATGTGTCAGTGCAGGCACCTGCGTGGATATGGCCAATAATTTCTCTGTCTTTGCAGAGCTACAGCCTTGAAGTTTGCCTCTTTTATTCTGTAGGGACCACTGACTGCAAAAAACAGATGCCATCTGTCCACCATGCCTTGTAAATCAGATTTTAATCATCTCTGGGAGAGGGCTGTCTCCTGCTGAGTGCTGCAAACCAGGTCTGCAGGAGTTACTCTGCAAAATTTACATTTCTGAGAGAGATTAGTGTTTAGGGCTGCAGCTTCACACCGAGGAGGCTGAAATTCAATTTCTCCCCCTCTGACAGATTTCCTGGCTGATGGTGGAAGGTGGCTTAGGCCATGCCTGTGTCGATCAGTAAGTGCAGATCTGGTTTCACCCTCCGCATGATCTCCCTCCACAACACACACCACAGCGTATCTGCCTCCATGGTGAAGGGCACCATCAGGTTGGGGCAGGCAGAGTCACCTCCAAGATCCAGTTTTGCTCCATGAAAACCAAAGCCATGGGTTGCAGAGATACTGGTGTCAGAATTGCTGTCTCCTGTGGTGCTACCAGTGGCTGATTCACACCAGCTACAGGCTCGCTTGATAGATAGATAATGCTTTTGTTCCAAGGGCTGCTGGGTGCTGCAGGAGGTTACAGTGGGCAGTGAAGGAGAGAGCCAGGGAGGGAAATAGCACAACGTCTGACTTTGTCTGATCTCATACAGCCCTTACACAATTCTATAAGGCAAACGGTGTCTTCCTACAGTAACAAAATGGGCTGCCGAGGATGCTCACAAGTAGAGGTAAACTGTCCTACTGTCCTTGTCCCTTTTTTCAAAGCATTATATATTACAAAATCATTGCTGGTATTACAGGGAGGCTGAAAAGCTACCTCTTTGTGAGTAAGGAATCAATAACTATTTTTCTTCTTCCCTCTATGAAAAAAATCCTATTAAATCATGTTGTTTTATTAAAAAGGCAATACCCCCCCCAGCACGAAAGGCAAAGCTGATCACAGCCTGCCTGTGGGGAGATAGAGCTCTTTTATCCACAGCCTCTGTGGACTTATATTTCAAAAAAGAGCTTAGCAAAGCCTCTACAAACATGGTTATTTATTAGCTGGCATTGCCAAGTTTAGACCCCCCCACAGAGGTACCTGGAGGGACAGAGCAGACAGAGCCCAATGTTACCTGCAGGAAGCTTTGAGACAAACCTCTGCCCCTTCTCCTCCATCCCTGCCAAGGGGATTTGCTGGGCTGGATGGTCCCACCAGCCGGCCCACAGCTCACTCATCTCTGTGGTCTTACACAAAACAAGGGCATCCTCCCCTACCGTGTATGGTCACATCACAAGAGGGTGCTTAGCTCAGTCTTATCTTGGGATGAGACAAGTCCTGTCAGCTCATCAAAACCCAAAGTCCAGCAACGAAAAAAGGACAAAAACAAGGAAGAAAACAATGCATGAAGCAGGAGAATGAGAGTGAGAATGATCTAATGGTTACAATAATGCCATCCAAATAGTTCTTTGAATCAGATGCCATTAGAGTTCAAGCTTTTCCAAGGGTACAGGAGGAGAAATCTGCCTCCTGTTAGCACGTTCCGACATGTTGCAGAAGCAAACCTGCATCCTCAGTTCACAGGGGCAGGGGCAGTCCTCTTTCATTTTGCATTAAATCTTTTTCCTCTACCTCTGCAGCAATAGTGGTAGTTGCAGCTGGGCCAAACCTTAATGAACTCGATGGGATGAGGACACAAATGCAGTGAGGCTTGTACAGAAACCATTTAATAGGGAATCACTTAAAGAGATGCTCCCTCTGCCCCATACACACCCCCAGAGAGTGTCCTGTAGGATATCTCCATGGAAGTGCTTGAGATGGAGGAAGGTTTGGGCAGGGCTCATGAGGCTGGTATGAGATGTCTGATGAGCAACCTCTGCAGCTAAGGGCATCAAAGCTAGTTTGTAAAATGGGCTAATGTGGGGTCGTGTGCTACCCAGCTAATGGGGAGAGTCCAGCCTTGACTGCACAAGCACCCTGCAGTGCTGTGATGCATTCTAATCAGCACTCAGGTATCAGACAGGAAAAGAAAATATTTCCCATCTTTTTTCATAAAGATTCAACCCTTCATTCCACTGACACCCTGATGAGGCACCTTTACCAATAGAGCTGTCATGAATAAATATTTTCAAAATAATTAGTTTATATGTTAACAACCCCCCCAACACCTCTGTTCTATGGCTAGTAGTCGTGCAGCTGGGGTAGGAGGTGGAACATCCCGTTTTCAGAGGACCAAAGGAGGCCATGGATTAAACCAATTATTGAGCTGGTTTCTAATGAACCTGCTGCAGCTTTGCCAGCTGGATCAAAGAAATTAAAATCCTTGGGCAAAATAAAATTTCCACTCAAGCCTTATCAGTCTTCCTATTCCCCAATCTTCCCCCCAGATCCTTATCCCTGACCCAGACGCTCATTCCAGTCTCAGTTACAATGATGCCTGGATTGAGGTGTTACACCAATTTCCAGGTAAGACTGTGGGGTCTGGGACCATCACCTTACTGGAGCTCAGAGAGCCCTCACCGAGGCTGGCTTTGTCCTACACCCCTCCATGAGATCTTCACTTGTGGCCCTTCTCACAAGCACCATCATTTCTCCCTTCTTTGTCCCTCTGCAAAGCAAGGGAATTTAAAGACTAAACCCTGCTGAGAAATTAAAAAATTATAGATCCCTTGAGACACATGGTACAACTACACAACCAATTGCATGAGCAGGGAAACAGCTTTTCTACATATTGGGGGAGCTTTGGCAGGTAGCAAAGTATTTCTCAGCTGAACACTCTCCCTCCAGTTTGAATTAATAGCTTGGGTCCAGCTTCACTCCTCCCATAACAAATAAATTTTAAACCAGAACTAGCCCAAGAGAAGAAGTATCTGCTGGATGTCTTCTTAATGCCATAATTTTTTCCTCTTTTAAAAGCTCTCTGGCTCTTCACAGCTCATTTTCCTTGGACTTCATAAAGATGCCTGTTCTGAGCACATGCAGACAGACAACTGAGTTCTCATGTGGTGACATACACAAGACATATGTGGCAAAAAGAACAAGGGAGGTGTTCCCAGCAAACAGTTTATTTCTGCTTGTGAATTATCAATGAGGAGACAAAGACATGGGGTTCTTTTTCATAATCAGCTGTTACTCAAAACTAAAACATTGCCATATTTCACCCTGCTGCTAGTCAGCCTGCAAGGCAAACTCCCACCCATCATTGTCCGCAGCCCTTTTGCCACCACCCCTGTCACAGACTTCTCCTGCTCAAAGGGATGGAGGTTTGCACCTTTTTTCCCATGGTTTTGGGATCCTCTCCCACTTCAGAGAGGACCCTGAGCTGGGATTAAGCTGCTGCTGGGATAGAGCATTATGGGAAGTTATTAAACAAGAACTCAATACAATCCTTTGAACTTCTCTTAAATTAATAAACAATAGATGTTCCCTTCAAACCTAAAGGAGCAGCTAATAAAACACTTACAAGCTCTGCCTTTCAACCTCAATAAAATCCCAGCAAGATGCTGCCAAAGAGATCTTTAAACCCAAGCATTGAACTCGATGTTGAAACATCAAGACCCCAAACGCAAGAGGAATATGTCCATTTCCTCAGTGTGCCTGAGGAGACAGAGTTTGAAGGGCTTGATCTTTCACATTTGCAATTAGGTGGAACAAAGTGTTTCACCAAAAACCTGGTAGTTATCAATCAGGTATTTGAACTCCTGCAGAGAAGCCATCAAGCAGTTCTCAGCTCCAGGTGTGTCATGGGTTTGGACAAACCTTTATGTCTGTTTTAGCAAAATGGAGCAAAACACAGTCTGCTACAGAATTATATTTTGCAGTTTCCCCAAATGAAACCCTTCACTGTGTGCCCTTCACTATTCATCATGTTGTCTCTAAAGGTGGGAGAAAAAAACCCCTAAATACAGAAAATAAAGGGGGACACAAGTGGCTCCCACTGAGATAACCCTCTTGTGAGGCAGAGGTCCTCTCTCTGGCTGGAGAGTTTGAAACTCACACCTCAAGAAGGAAACAACTGATAAATGATGGGGAGCAAGGCCAGCATGTCCATGAGTGCTCCACAATCTTTCAATTTGGCCAGTAAACAGTGGTAGAGGGCAAGCAACCTGCCACTAAATGCTGAGAGGCTTTAATCCCACTTTTGAAAATAGTGCAAGAGCAAACTTTTGAAGTGGAAGGTGGTGCACAACTCCCGTCCAGACCTGGCAGCGCCTGACCTCACACTGTTGATGCAAGCCCACTTGATCCTTTCCCCGGCTTGCTGCTACTCTGCTGGCACCAGGGGGGTGGCTGATGAGAGCTGGCAGGAGCCTGGGCACGTGTCTGGAAGCCAGAGAGAAATGGGAAAGACGTGGCGTTAATTATGATGGCTTGGGACCAGCTGGAACTGTCGCACCGAGTTAAGTGAGGAGAAAACAGCTCACGGCTCGGGGACAAGGCAACTCGGGGGGCTTGGCAGGGGACACCAGAGGAAAACCACCACCATGTGCCAGTCCCCTGCCCTTTCCCAGCCTCCGCCCTGGAGCATCACCCTGGTGTTACCAGGGATGCAGCTTGGATAATGGGAAAACAGAGCAAGCCCACTGGCAGCAGCATTCGCCTTTGAAGCCCTGCCATCACATGGGGGCTCCCAGACTGGCAGGGTCTGAGCTGCCTTCTTAGCTAAATTGGGAAATTAATTACCCCGAGCCACACTTCCAAGTGAACGATGGGCAGCTCGGTCTCGGTGATGCCGGGTCTCAAGAGACTAAACGAAGCTCAGTGGAGCAGTCCAGAGCCTCGTCGCTCGGTGTGCTGCAGGACCACGGCTTTCAGCAGGCAGGATGTTAAGGGAAACACCACACACTGAGGTCTGAAATAACTGGAGCTCTTGGTAGCTAGATGGCTGAGCTGGAGTAGCAGCAGACACACATCAGGGTGGTTGTAGATGTACCTGTGTGGTTATCTAAACGCTTGAGATGGAAAAAGGCAAAACCTGTTAAAATAAATGGCACTGGGTTTATGTTTCTTGTTGCCTCTCCTTCAGGTAGAGTTACGATTCGTTTGCATTTATGGATAGTTTACATTTTTTAAGTGTTGCAAAACAGTTCAGCCTGAAACATGCATTTCAAGCCTGTTTTAATCTTGTGGTGAGGAACAGATAACCCCGCGAGTCAGGGAGCTTCAGAGTTAAGCAATAAATGGGTCCCTTTTATAGCCACTTTCAGATTTGCTCCTCTGCTCTAAATCTGTGCAAATGGATCCCAGCACAGCCCAGGTGGCAGGAGCTCCCTGTTTCACAGCCCCACCAAACCTGGCTGTGCCTGCAGCACTGCACACTTTTCTCATGGGTCTCTGCTTTGGTCTTTTTCCTGGCAAACAATTGTGTTCGAGGGCCTGATTTTTGTTTATTCCCCTGTAACCTATATGGTTGTTTACATGGAAGGCAAAGGGTATGAAGAAAGCTATCAAACCAGAACTGGGATAAAAAGGGAAAAGCTCCATGGAGCTGTAGCTGGGTGTGCTGAGTGCACCATTCTGGGTTCAGGCATGTTTGCTTGCCCCTGAAGCTGCTGATCACCTGATGGTGGTAATATTTTCCTACAGATTATATGGGATTGGCTGCAAGGGGTTCTTTTTATTTCCACCATGCAGAAAGGTTTCCAGGTAAATGGCTTATGTGGCTTAGAGCAGCACAAACCGAGGGGCACTGCTGTTCTATGTGGGTAATTTTGTGGGTCTTTGCCCCCCTGAAAAGTTACTGCTTTGAAAGAGAGCTGAGAAAGCAGAGCCAAAATCCTTGCCTAGAACTGGGTGGCCTGTTTATGTGAGGTGCTTACCTATGTGGCCCTCATATCAGCTACTAGTGAGGATGCATCAAACTGGCCACTAATATCCCCTTGCTTTTTATGGGATAAGGATTAACTCAGTAGGAGTAGGGTAAGAGCAGTGATGTTTGCCTTGGGAAAACCCATACAGGTAGATGTGTCACAGCCTGGTGTTATATACCTGCCAACCTCACCTACAGCACTGCTATAGTAAAAATAGACTGCTGGTCAGAGATTTCCCAAACCTGGGCTGTAAAAAATATGCTTTTTTTCTGAGGAGAACACATTTAAATTAGGTCCTTACTCAGAAAGGTGATGGCATGCAGAAGAGGAACATGCAATATAGAGAATTAAGCCAACCACCCTCTGACAGATTTTCTTTCTGCCTACAAGCTTTGCAGCACAATTTTGTGAGGAAAAGGCTGCCCTGAGACTTCTACCAAAAATTCTGCACTGTAGACAGGTACTCTCAGGTCAGCCCCACCAACTTCCCAGCCCTTCCTGTTCTCCCTAATAAGCCTTTTGTTTTGATTTGATTTTTAATGTAGAGGAAGGAAAAATGGTCAGAGAAACAAAATGTTTCTCATAGATGAGCGACCACAGTGCTTGGCCTCTTGGTGTTGCAGCAGAGATGTCTTCTTGCTCCCCATCTCCAAGGACACAGCATTTTCCAGACATCAGCATCAACCAGAGGATGTCCTGCAGTCACTTCCTGCCCAAAATAAAGCAAGTAGGAGGTGGGAAAAGAGGAAGAACCCAAAGCACCTGAAACCCTCACTACCAGACAACTGAATCCCATTCTTCCCCCCAAGCAAAATGCGTTTCAAACTACTCCTCTGAAGCACCATCACAATGCTGAGAAAGGAATTTGGAGGAAGAAGGAAGGAAGGAGATTTTTCACAGCTGTCTGGCTCTGGAACTGAAAAGTATTCATGTGTGGAAGAAAGCACCTTTCCCTGCCAGGAGAAAAATAGATGAAAAAAAAGTTTCTGAAACTTGGAGGTCAGCACTCATCTTCCACTGTGCTGCACAAGGGATGCTGTCAGGGGCTTCCTGGCCATGGCTGGAGACATGACGGTGTTTTCCCACTGAGCTCTCGCCTCTGCCTAAAGTCCAGCTCAGATTTTTCATCTTCTAATGGCAAAACAGAAGAAGGGACCTAGAGAAGAGTGAATAAAAAAGAACAAAGTGATAGAGAATTATATAAATCCTCTAAACAGAGGAGCAGGGTCGGGAAAAGGGCTTGTACAAACAACAAATTTCCCTAGCTAAAACCAATGGCTTGGGCCTGTAGCCCTCCACTGGTCTCTCACCTAAAAAATAGGAGACCCTCCAGTAATTCAGCGCAGATGGCAGTACCCACCTGCCTCCCCCATGCTTCTCACAGTGAGAATCCTGCAAAAAACCTGACACATTTCACAAAAACTTTGTCCAGATGGCCACGCACGTCCTTACCCTGCTATTCAGCTTGAGCAGCAGCCTGAGCCTCTGCTTCCTAACCCAGGGCTGTCATACCTTGCCACTAAGCAGACATGATCCCTGAATCCAGGCAGACCTGAAGGGCAGGGAAGGGACAGTGCTCAGCTGTGTTTATTTCAGCACTGGTGCAATCACCCCAACGCAACACACTCCATCAGAGTCCACACAGCAGCTGCTGTCTCAGCACACACTCATGGATGGCAACAAGGACCCTGCAGGTTCTTGCCACGCAGATTGAAGAAGCAGGAGGAGTTGACTCATCATGGAAATATCACACCGCTAGAAACATCCACAGGATAACAGAGTTGGAAATCCACAGACAGTGGGAAAACAACATTGCTGCTGGTGATGGAATGCCTGCAGACTATCCCACCTTCACCCACCTTACTGACACGCTGGCCAAGCCAAAAGGGGCAACTGCTATTGGTAGTGGCCAGAACAACATTAAAGTAAGGAAGGACAAAGGAGCAGGGATTCTCTAGGACAGAGAAGAGAGATGTTAAACTGAGTGAGTTTGTCTGTGGATGCTACATTATGCATACAGCAACATGACTGACCCAGAAGGTAAATCAGGCAATTGGAGCGAGCTGTCGGAATACACACCAAACAAAGGGAAACTCAATTAAATTTTAAAGCCAACACATTTGAAAGTGGCAGGACTAAGCGACATTTAAAGGTGATGATAATTGCCAAGTTATTTCGAGCAAACAGGAGGCTATTCCATGTATCTGTTTGAATGTGCCAACAATTAATTTAGTAATCAGCATGTTCTGAAGGGACGATTTGAGAGGGTGACAAGGAGGGCCAGGCCCTCAATCAGTGCAAATTCACGATGGTTCGCTGTGTGGCAGCCAGCCCCAGCTAGCAGAGGGTTTGGCTCAACCCCCCTAGGGGGGGATGTGCAGGGGGAGCTGACTTGTCTTACATAAGGACGATGATGTGCCTCACACACGTGCAGATGGTGATGCTTCTCTTACCACCCACAGCACAGATGGACTGTCAGTCATCACAATGAAAGCCATTCCAAGAGTGTGCCTACCTCAAGTCCAGCAGGGAAAATTCAGTGGTCTTTTATCCACTAAACCTACTCTGCCTTACACCACAGATACCAGAAGCAAAAATATTGTAGAAATAAGTCTTCTATTTATACAAGTCAGTAGATGAGACACAGCAGTAAAGATACTGAGGTCATCTTTTTGTTCAATATAAATTAAATGAGGTGTGCTTATGGAGTCCCTTTCACCCATGGATCCTGAAGAGCAACAACCTCCTTGTTGTGGAGGTGGACTAACCTTCTGAGGAGGTTAAAGGCTTGGGTCAGAGCCCTTGCCAGTCCACCTGCAGTAAATGTGGCTCTGCCTCAGAGCCATCTACACCAACAGGTGAGATTTTAAGAGCCTTGCAGGGTCTTAAAATGATTTATTTCTCAAGTGAGAGTCTGCATTCATCATAGGGCAAAACTAAGTGATACCACGCAAACATTCCTTCTGATCCATTAAGAAGTGGCATTGACAAAGAAAATACCAGTGGGTTTTTCTGAAAATGTGAAGGTTTGAGGCTGTGAGAGGATGTTCATGTGAAGGAAGGGAAACACACAGCCCATGGGACAGGGGAGAACTGGGGGTGAAAAATGGAACAGGCCTGCAGAGCACTGATGGCAAAGCTATTAAAAGGAAAGAAAATTCATTATGGAAAGATGCCAGCACTCCAGAGCAGTTCTTGAGGTAGTATAAATCAGTATAGCATTTCTGTGCCCAATTTATGACAACTACAGGCTGGACCACAGGCTCTCTGTGCTGTGTGCCCTGGCAGATGAGAAATTCAGGTATAGCAGTGAGGCACCAGCACAGACATTCTCACACTGGGCAGGTGTTGGAGGCAAACAGCAACATCACTGTCACAACTTCAGTGTTCAGCTACCTCGGAGTTTGAAAAGGAAAAATACTTTCATTTTCCTTCCACCTCATAAAGCACTCACAGCACTGATGAGGAAGACAGAACCTGAATGAACATTTTTGGAAAGCACATTTGATTATTTCTGGAAAAAGCGAGTCTCTCTCTGAGCACGAGACCATTTCATGCCAGCATT
Source organism: Dendrocincla fuliginosa (assembly GCA_035047845.1). Lineage (NCBI taxonomy): Eukaryota > Metazoa > Chordata > Aves > Passeriformes > Dendrocolaptidae > Dendrocincla > Dendrocincla fuliginosa. The sequence continues at coordinate 41,774,736 of JAWWMO010000083.1, read as the reverse complement.
AAGAGCACGGAAACCCACGTATATGATACTTCATATCCCTGTAGCCAATTTTGTTGATTAGAGTCATTAGGATATGAGAAGAAAATAGTTAATGTGCTGTAACCAATCTGCAAATGTTAGAAAATCTGCAATCACATGGAACTAATTTTAAGTGAAACAGGATGCTCTATAAATTACAGGCAAAGACTTACTACAAAAGACATAGAGAAAAGCAGGCAGGAAGGTAACAAGCACACCAATATCCTGTCATGGATGAACAGTGGTTAGGAGAACACAGGCAGCTCACGCACCAAAAAAAAATTACTTCTGAGAACAGATGCAAACCAAATGCTCACTGAATTTCAGATGTCTGAAGGCTCATTCAATACTGACTTCACAGGGTGCAAACACCACCACCCTTGCAACAGCCAGCAGGATGGCCACTGGCCACAGGGCTACCTTTAGCTTGGATGGACATGGGGACACAAGACTGCTGCAAAATGCTTCCGTGAGAGGGAGCTCATCAGCCAGCAAGGTCCTGGGGAGACACAGGTCCTGGAGGCTTTCCTGAAGAGCTTGCTTTCACTGTCGTCTGTCATGGAGTTTTTCTCACGTTAGCTCTGGTGTCCGAGGCATGGAATGTGCAGCCACGTGGAGGCTTTGGGCCACAGCTTGGATACCCACTTCAGCAAGAACCCCATTTTGTACTAAGAAAATAACAGCAGGAATATTCACGTGCCCCTTAAAAATATCAAGGCAAAAACTATTAGTTGGCAAGGTTACAATGGCAAAGCAAACACAGACTTTGGCACTGATGTTCGTCTTCTTCCCCTCCTTTAAATCATATTTGAAAACAAACGGAGACAATGAAAATGAATATACAGAAATAGCACTTGCCTGAAGGTCCAGTGTTGTACTGTGGTGTTTTGCTCATTTTTCAACCCTCCTGTTTCTTGTCTGATTTGCACAGCAATGTTTTTCTCCCCCTCTCTCTATATGTATAATCTGCCTTGAAATGCTCATCTATCAGCCCACCACTCAGAAAGCAAGACATTTATCCTACTGTTCAAAAGTCCACCCAGACCTTGGGAGGAAGGTGTGGACAGGGAAGGGAGAGAAGAAAGCACTTTTCCTGTTGCTTCAATGTTGGTGATGAACGATGGAGGATGCTAGCATCTATCAGGGAAACATCTCACACTCCTGCCCCTTTCTTTCTCCCTTCTCCAAGAGCTGTACTTGTGACTCGGAGCTGGTTTTCAAAGACAGCATCATTTAGGGTCTCCAGCTAAAGCAGATCTGCGCAGGATCAGGTTCCAAGCAGTCAGTGTGTTACCCCACCAATGAAGCCAGATCCTGATCTCAGGGAAAATGAGTTTAAGTCTAGAATAAACTACTCCCCTCACTGGATCAACAGAGATGTGAGTGTCATCAGCCTGATCCCTGCCACATGCTCCGTCCAGCCCAATGCCATGACATCCACCTACCTGTTTCCTGCCTGACTCTGCTTCCTCTCATCAACATCCAGGAACAACCGTGCTCAGAAAACTTCACCTTGCCATCACCTGCCTATTGCTTAGCAAAGCATGTACCTGTTGGTAGCCATTATCAACAGATTATTCTGATCAAACACCAAACAAAAGGATTTTCTTGAGTGGATTCTTGTGAGTGCAATCTCTCCCCCATCATCTCTTCCAAACCATCCTCTTCCTTTCTCACACACCTGTACATAACTCACAAAATGAGCGAGGTACATCTTAAAATCATCAACACACAAAAAGAACATCTTAAACCAGCAAATTATTTTATCTGCATCATCCCTTCCACCTTCTATCTCCTACTCCCGCCTTTTTCAATAGGGGTGCAGTAAAATCTGATTTTTAACATGAAGTTGATATTGTAGTCTCATTCTCTTCAAGCAAAATATGAAAAAAGCTATGCATATACACTTTTTATCATAACAATAGATAAAATTGTCACAGTGATGCTTTTGACAAATAATAAAATGCAAAAAAATATCAAGGAGGTTTACAGCAGTTTAATGAAGGCTCCAGTACCAAATCTTGAACTCAAAGTTACAGTCAGAGTTATTGAAAAAAATAACTTACAATGAAAAAGCTGATGAGAATTGCCCACTTAGCCATGGAATTAACTGCGGTTTAACGCTGTGCTTAAATACTCACCACACAATAGGAACAAATTTAAATCACGACCAAGGTACACACAATTCACTTCCATTCTGTTTTCAATTACATGTATTCAGCATGTAATTTAACCTCTGAAAGTTACTCTGAAGAACACAGAGGTTTCTTTTTTTTTTTTTTTTAAATACTCACTGTAAATAAATACCATTTAAAGAATATACATGGAGTGCAATACAATGGACACTTAGGCACTGGTACAGTCTAGTCCTCTTTAGCCCTCTACAAACTACAAGACGAGAAGTTTTAAACCACAGATGGAGTGGAGAGCGAGTCAGAGCTGTACAGGTAGTGCAGGTTATGTACTACACAAGAGCACATCTGCAAAAGGTCCCAGGAGATTTTTGTTGAAGATGCAGCGTATCCACACCAGGTATATCGTGAAGGGCTTAATGTTTTCTGAGAAGGTGTGATTCTGATGGGACAATATATAAGGCATGTAAGTGTTTTCCCCTTGCTCTTGTATCCACACTTCGTATTTCACTTCTCTGACCTTGAGGTACCTCAGATTCCAGGGGATCTGCCAGGACACAGCAAGTTTAGCTTCGCTTGTGCCCTGGACAGAGGCCTGACACTTGGCATCCCTCACTTTGCCAGGGTAGAGGCTACCAGACCATTTCTGCTTCCTGGGTCCAGGCTTAGACTTCACAGTCTGCCTAATTGTGTGGATTAGAGATGGGATGTTCACCTTTGTGTCCTGGTAGGCACGGAACAGCCACTCGGGGTTGCGGCAGCAGAGGTGCCGCGGCACCTCCGTGCTCTTAATGATGCGCTCTTGCTCAGCTTTGTCCAGATGAGCAATCCCGCCCTGATCCCAAGGTCTCTCCGGGTAGGCAACAGTGTCTTCCCTGTTGGTGTTCTGCCAGGCAATGTACTGCAGGTCCATGCCAGGAAGGGTTGCCAGGGTTTTGTATGGGGTATAGTGTTCGGGGTTGATAGCATACGGGAAGAGCTCCACCACCGTGGCACCTCTTGGCAGGAAGAGTGACATGACTAACTGGGCCCCGTGCATGCTGACCAGCATGGACGCGTTGCTGATCAACCGCACGATGTCAGAAAATGAATGCTCCTCCAGAGAGACGGAAATGGTTTTCATCTGAAACTCCTGAGCAAGAGCCAGGATTAGTTCTGCCTCATTTAGGATGAGTCTGTTGATTGTTCGACTGAACACCACGATGTACTCCTCACCGGAGCTTTCCTCCAAGCTGATGTTCAGTCTCTGCATCATGAATTTGGTAAACTGCCTGATCTCATTACCAGAAACCAAGATGTTAGCCTTTGGCCCTTGTGGCTGGACAAATCCGTACTGGTACCAGGTGGTGATTTTGGACAGTCCCACGTAGGATTTGGTAAAGCAGAGGAGCCTGCCCAGAGTTTTAAGCTCCTCCCTGAGGAGCGGCTGCTTGTTACTCAGTAACTTGTAGAGGTCAAAGTGAACACCCTCACTCCACCCTTCCATGAAGAAGAGCCGTGCCTCCAGATCCAAATCGGAGAACTGCTGCATGGTGTAATAAATGGGCAGGAGGTCGTCATGAAAGACGTGCATCAGGTTGTCTGGGTTGAACCTGTTGGCGATCAGCGCCACATCAGGCACGAAGACCGGCTTTGGCATGAATTTCAGTGCAGCAGCTGGCAGTTCCACAAAGTTGAAGTACTGGGTGTTGTGATCTTCCACAGAGGAGAGGTCGAGCAGAGCTGGCTGGAACCTGCGGGAGCCCAGGTTGGGCAGCATAACCGAGGAGTTGCTGTGGAAGTAGACAAACTCCTCAGCCTCGGTGGAGTAGCACAGGGACTCAAAGCGGCAGATGCGGTCGGTGTGCATCCTGCCAGTGCACACCATCTTGGTCCCGTCCTCCACCAGCGCCTGCAGAGCTGCATGGTAGTCAATCTGAGCCTCAGAAAGCTCCTGAGACTGGCGTGTGAGGACCAGCTCCTCTTCCACCATGGAGGCATGCTCGAGGAGTTTGATGTATTTCCACAGCACAGCAGCGAGGACAGACACGAGCAGGGCATTAAACACAGCTGCTATGTTCATTCTGTTGTTAGATCCTAGCAGGATGACAGGTGGGGAATGCAATGGAGAGGGAACACATCATTAACACTCCTTGACATGGTGAGGGCAAAGACCTGTGGAAAATAAAACAAGAAAGGAACCATTTAAACATCAGGTTTACAGCTCCGCCATAAATCATATTTTATGGACTACTCAAGAGAGTTTAGGCTTTTTTCAGTAATTTTTCCTCCTTCCAAGGAAGGAGGGGAAAAAAGAAAAAAGTGCCAAAGCTCTACCCAAAACCATTAAAAAAAAAACCCCAAAGCAAAGGGAACTGGGAGCTGCACCACAGGAAGACTTCCTCTCTCATTTTCATTTCTACATTTTTGGAAAAGAAAATGTAAACGAGTTTAAGGATGCGATCTGTGAAGATCTGCCAGAAAACATAGTATGTTCTCTGTGACTTGGGCTCAGCTGCTTTTTGCAGACCACTCCCACAGTGAGAGGAAAGAGCACTGCCATCACTGGGTCACTTGCAGAGGGCCTGGGAGACCAAGCTCCTCCTCTTGATCTGCCACAGGTCTTTTGTACAGCTGCAAATACTCAACGGTGCCTCTCACCTTTACTGGGCAGATAATAATAGTACAAGGAGTATCGCCAAGTATAGATTTCGCTACACTCCAGTGTGGAACGTGAACTCATGAACACTACATTCAATTTAATTTTATTGGGGGGGTGAGGGGAGGACTTGCAGGTCTATGGAGTGCCCTGTGGGAGACTCCAGAGACACTCGGGCATTGCTTTAGCTGCACTCTATGATCAAAGCCTAGGGACTGCCATAATCTTCCGAAAGACACACTGGCATGGGAGAGAGCAGAGCTCTGCTCTTTATGTGAGGAATAGATACATCATTAAAGTAATCAAACCTTCATTTAGTGAGAGTCTGACTCGCACCAGCACAGCCAACTCTTACACAAATGATAACCTAATACATTTGAAGGGTTTCAGTGTTGGCATCTCCCCATCCCAACCTGAGGACCTTTTCCGTCTGCTCCAAGGCTTCCCTGTTTATTTCTTTGCTAGAGAGATCCTGCCACTGTTTTCTTTCAATGCAGAAACACTACTGGCTTATATCAGAGTATTGATTATCTTTTCAACTGTGAACTTCAATTGAAGTATTGATTCACCTACAGTATTTATGGGCTCCAATTTTCATTATGCATCAAGATTCACTGCTAGTCAGGCTGTAAATAATTGCACCCATGACTCAAGGGGAACTTCAGGAAGGGAAATTTCTGTTTGGTATGTACCCCACTAGACTGTTTCTAGCTGCCGTTTTTAAAGGTAGCAATTTTAAACTTCCTTTGATGTAAGCTTGCAAAGAGAGGGGGGAAAAGCAATGTCTCAAGCACATGTTCTGACATCCCAAGCATCCTTAGCATTATAACCAAGAGACACTTCTTATGTGGCAGAGTGGAGGAAGTCAGCAAGATGTATTTGGGAACAAAGCGAACACCTCCTCTACTGCCAAGGAAGTTCTTTTGAAAAGAGATGCTTCAGCCTAAATGCTTGATCCTGTAACTTGGAACTGAATGGAGAATCATTCATGGAATTCAGTGAAGTCAGAAGGGATTCCTACAGCTTGTGAGATCCCAACAGCCTGCAAGATCCATGAAGAACTGAAAGTATGTGGGAGCCTGAATAATGCCACAGAAACAAGTGCTAGCTGTAGGCCACACAAATTCAAGAGGTGGTCTCTGGGGATCTGAGCAACAAATTCATTTCAATTTCAGAGCAGCTCTAGCTACTCAAATGAAACAGAAATGAAGTCCACCTCCTCTGGCAAGTGGTCTGAAAAACTGCCTCATTTAGCAACTCCCTAAAAAGCAAGCAGCAAATTAAAAATGGTGTTGTTTTGATTTCAGCCACAGGAAAGAAAGTGGGACCCAGAGTGGTCATCTAATTACCAAGACAGGATCAGTTCTTCATAAACAACTCCCCAAAAATGCTTCTCTATCTCATTCTTAGTACTCGTTCATCTCTGCAGCCAATCTCTTTGGATAGAGGCACAGAAGGACTGTGATAAACGCTTTCCTAACACTTAGCTGTTGTTTCAACCACAGCAATTTAAACCTGATCTTGTCCCAGAGACCACAGATATCCTGTAGAGACAAATGATGGCTTTCGCATCACATCTCAGTCTGTCCTTCTCTCTAAACAGGGGATGACTGCTGCTCCTGATGGCTTTGCAACTCTTTGCAACCATGGGGTTGTTCCATGGGCAGCCTTGAATGGAAACACACTTGGGACAATGGTATATCACTCAGGCTCTGCTAATGCATTCAAACCAGTTTTCAGGAAAAAAAAGATGACAGGGACAGATCTTCAGTTATTGTGTTGGTACCAGACTTCCAAAGCTTCATTTTACTTCTTCACTGTCCTTGAAAGATACCTAATGATATCATCCAACTCTCTACATAACCTCTCCACCACAAACCTCTCATCTTGTGTGCACAGCTTTATGTGACTTCAGCAGCATCACCAAGGAAAGGATCAAGCTGCAGCAGCCAGGTGCAAAGCCTGCTGGTCAGTACAGGAAGGAGACCTTTAACAAGCAAGTCCTGTGCTGCAAGCACACACTTCAAATGAAGGCCAGTCCCTGGCCTTGTGAAAGTTAACTACTGAGGGTCAGAAGAACAAAGCATCTACAAGTTCAGTGAGGTCACTGCAAGTTGCAAGAACTTGGCAGAGGGGGGGAAACCACATGGCCTCTTTATTATTCCATTATGGCGAGATGAGTGTGTATGTGTGGGTGTTTCAAAGGCATGAGAAGCCCGCAGTCCATAAAAACACCACTGATACCACCTGCATTTCACAGGCATTTTGGTGGCGGAGAGCTCTGTCAACCATTACAAACCCCTTGAGCCAAACCGGCCTTCTTGAAAACATCCTGTTCTAATGTTTCACCCCGACTGATTTGTTCTCTCCCCTCCAGACCCAAGGGAAGGCCATAAGAGGCACTTCAGAGATGCTGCCTGATGGATGTGGCTGATGTTGAGAGGCTAGCAATTTTCATTTCAGACTCTGCTATAGCCATACCCACTAAATGGCTACGAATGAACAACTCAGCTTTTTAATAAAAATCATCTGCTAGGCCCTCTTCCGCCTCTTTCCTCATTGCAGCTCTTTCACTTCCCTGCACTTAGCTGAAGTGAGTGTATGTGCTTCAGCCAACCAGGTGTCAGGGATAGTTGTTAAATGCTAGCAGTGCTAAAGTAATCCATCTTCATTTCTGTTCCTCACCGCCAGTTCCTAAATCCTCATTCACACTGCTTGGCTGAAAGCTGCTCTTGATGGAAGTGAGCAAGAGGATGTGGACAGGAAAGGGTGTCGAAGGCAGAAATGAGAGGAGAATTTCACAGGTACTCAGGGAACTGTCTTAATTCTTTGCCTGTTTTCTCACATTTTATCATCCACCTTTTTTTCAATCTGACACTTTCAGTGAAAACAGACCTTCGAGAACTAAAATTTTTGGTCCTTCAGGGAATGAGAGAACATAAATAGTAACAAACAATCCCACTGTTTGCTTTTACATACCCAGGAGAGGCTGCACCAAGGGGGTAAAGGCAAGAAATCACTCTCCATGTCCCCTGGTTCCTCAGTCCCCCAAGCTGAGATCAACCATTACGCACTGTCAGCAGCAGCAGTCCTGAGATGGGAAACTTTCCCAGGAGGCAGCAGGTAACTCTGAAACAGGTAAGAGCATTTAGTCTTCCACCTGAGAGAGCTGCTTCACAATAAAAGAAACTTTCATTACTAAACCTCCCTGACAAAATGGATCTAGATCTACCACTCCCCTCCCACGGTGTCACTGGAGAACATCTGAAGAACTGGAAAGCACTTGGAGAAGTAGCAGGCCAGACACACTGCTACTCTCTGTAAGAGCAGAGTGCTCTGTGCTGTTTTTTTCTACCATAGGTCAGCATCTAGGCCAGTCACAACCCCAGCTGCCCACACACTGCCTCCTCCCCATCCCTACCACACTCATCCACCCTCTTCCCAGCGACACTGGCATAACCATGGCTTTGCTCCACGTGAGCAACATGCCCCAGTTACCAAGGAAATTGCACGGACTGACATTTTTTTACTCCCTGCCTTGAAATGCTAAAGCACCACCCTTCAGCACCAGGAGACATGACAGCTGATGGACTAGAGCCTAGCCAGAAGAGACGTGCATGTAAAAGCTGCACGGAGCTTCCCGCTGCCAAGCTGGCAGAGGGCAGTGATGCCCCATGGGAGGGCATGGGACGTGCCCTTGAGCATTCCCGAGAGGAGTGGCTGCAGAGGAGGAGCAAGAGTGAGAGCAGGAGGAAGAAGAGGCAGATTTCCCTGGCAGCGATGCTGACAGGACAGTGGGGCAGCAGACTTACAGCCAGAGATGGGGAGTTCAACAAAAACACTGGTGTGGGGGTGGCTCACTTTGCAATGGAAATAAGAGCATGTCCTGAGGCTTGCAGCTCAGCCACAATAGATGCCGCTCCAGCGGCTAAGAGCCTGTGGGAGGGACTCTATTTTCGGTCAGCTCCTCTTTGCTCTTTTTCCAAGAGTTCACAGGCATGAAGAGCTTACCCCATTCTCTTTGTCCACCCCCGCCTCACTTAGCTAAAGTGTCACAGTTTCATTCTCTCTGCCCAACTACTGCCTCTCTAACTAGCTCTGAGTGCGGGTGAGCAGGTAAATCCTTCAGGAACAGGCATCTGGTGTGTTCAGCAGGCACCTCTGGCACAGACCTCCAGCATCTTGCAGGTCCCTCGTACTCTCATACAACTTTGGACACAGTAGCACCTTCTGCCTGTTACCTACTGGTCATCTGGTGTTTTAAACATCCTCAGGAAGTGGGAAAGTGACAGAAAGCAGAGATGGAGACACAGTCCTTCATCCCTCCTTAACATGTTTAGGAGATCAGAGTGGGTGGGATGAGAGAGAGGAATTTCTAACAGGCAGTTGGCATAAAGGACTGTTTGGATTCATGAGATGAATTCTGTTGTTCTTTTTTTAATTGTGAAGCTACAGTAGAATGAATCATTAAAGCTATTAATATGATGGACAGTCTTCCAAATCTCTTCTCCATTTTAAAAATTATAATCTAGGTAAGAAATAGGGAGAAAAGCTACAAAGCTCACAAAATAAAAAACAACTACAAAAAGGCATAAACATACACTATTAAGATTCCCAAAGGAAAAAACTAAGAGCTTGATTAAGGACAACAAGGGTGACCAGGGTGAACAGCTTGCCTAAAGAAGGATCACCTAGTCCTGCAGGTATTAATAAAATGAAAAGTGCTGGGTTTGTCTATTTAGATCTTGACAAGCTTTTGTTACCAAGTGCCCAAGCATTTTCAAGCCAATGCTCAATTTTACAGAGCTAAAGCAGGCTAAAAACTTCACAAAAGGGAAAAAAAACCCAAAAAACCCATGAAGGATACACGTTTCCAGAGAGCATCACCACTCTGTGCAGAGAGAAATGCCTCCTCTCAGAGGCCAGCTTGGGTTTGGTCCAGCTGACCAGCTCCCACACACAGCCTGCCAGTTGTGGCAGCAGTGTCCAAACACAACCATCTTCACTGTTCCCAGAAACACAGGATTACTGGAAGTGGACTGGGGCTGCCTTTGCCGAAGCACAGGGAAGGAGCTGGGCCAGAGCTGCATGGGCAGGAAATGGGCAGGGGACCCTGACCCTTCTTCTTGCTACGGTAACACAGAGGGAGGGGTGGGAGCAGATATCCCATCCTCAAGGATATTCTCCCCATCAGTACTCCCTACTCCCTGATCCCTCTCTTGCTAGACTGGCTTTCCAGGACCAATACAGGAAAAGCAAAGCATGCAAACATGGCATTTCACACTTCCCCTGCAAAATGTCTTCTGTTCTTTCTCCCATCCCTGATGCAAGAGGCTTAGCTAAGGATGCAGTGTATATAACACATGCAGTTTTAAATACCTACTTCATTCATACTCAAAGCAGAAGTTGCTGGAAGGCAACTTTCCCGATTGGAAGGAGGGGGAGTTAGGATTCAGCAGCCAAGAATTCGCTTTTATTCTCATCCCTGTCACAGATTCCCACAGAACTACAAGCAAGTCAATCCCCACAGTCCCAAAAGCTGTTATCATCTTATTCACTGTATTTATTTAATGAGATACATATATCTTTCACAGTACACAGCACATTAAAGAAAGGATGGCACACTGAATGATTGATATACTGTAACATTTTCTTTGCAAAAAGCAGCCAAGTGTAGAAGTGCTGGCTTTTTAAACAGGAAAAGAGCAGATTCTTGAACAGAGCAAACCCAGCAGTTAAAGATAAAAATATCATTAATGAATCCTGATACAAACAGGAGATATGAAAAATATCTTGACTATGTAGTCTCAAGTAGAGTTTAAAAAACAGAGCCTTATTTGGAAAAATAAAATAAAATATTACAATATATTAAAAAAACTGTCTTACAAAAACCTTACCTATAGACAGTTGTCATCAAAATTAGATCTACCCTCAGTTTTTACAGTTTAGCATAAGAAAGGAATACAAAGCAAAACTGTAAATCTTATTATATGAGACTGCAACCAAGGAGATTAAGCCTCTGTGCAATGATCCCTACTGTAACCATACCTTCAATATGAACAGGAGAATGCTGGTGGCTACAGGACACCTACCAGCTGCACTTAGGGACAGAAAAATCTAAGTTCTCTTCCATTTAATTTCAGAGTCTGTGACAGCTGGGACATGAGAAGATCCAACCTGATTTTCATGTTGACTAGCAGCCATCGATTTAATATTTGTTGATACCGCTGTCTTGTTCTACAAAACAACAGGTTAAAAAAAAATTCTGACAGTAAGCAGTCAGTGCGTAGAAGTAAGCCACAAAACTGAGCTAAAAGTATAAATCTAAAAAGAATACTTTTGGGCTTTTAAGGTCCACATTTCCAAGTTCTCTCCTCCACCCATAATGACATGGAATATGAAATCCTTTCCCCAAACAAAAATTAACCTAGTCTCTAGAAAATTCCCCTAAATAAGATGCATTTCTGATAAACAAGCTTTATGCAAGAGATGTAAGAAAAATGAGCTAAACAAGGTCAAAAAAAAGGTATTTCTCTCAATTCTCAAGTCTTCACATTCTGACAGTCCCAAGCCTAAAGATGAAAGCTGAAGTTAGTCAAGATAACCATGGCTAGACAAATGGGAAAGCTTAACATAGTTCATTCCAGCTGATTTTTGTTCACCTGAGAATCCCATTGAAACCTATCAGGTTAGATTTGCATTAACAGCCCTGTCATATGAGTGAAAAACCTCTCCTTTTGCCTGGTCTCTCGCTTTTAGTCCGCAAGCAAGATACTTTCGTCAGAAAAAAAGGTGTCAGAGAGCAGTAGGTTTGTCTTACTATAGTGGTCTGCCTAGAGTAAAGACGGAACTGGGGTGGCTGAAGGGAAAATTTACTAATGCTGCAAAAGTTAATTTAAAGGAATATGATGCAAAATCCCAAAGTACTGAACAAGATGAGCTTCAGCCACTCCAACTATGCCTCTGGGCTTTAGCTGCCATTTGCTATTCTCTGTCTTTTATCTACCCTTTCTTTCTCTGTTCAGCAATGGGTAGAGTACCAGTGTTATCTGGATACTGGAACTGGTCTTAAGAAACATTTACAGCCTGAGCTCTCCCCGCTTCCCATCAGCATGGTCCCCAAGACTGCTCCTGTGTGCTGCAAATTCTAAGCAGGAGCCAAAATTGTTCGGAGCACAGCACAGCCAATAAGAACAGTGAAAATCCCTCCCTGGTTACCAAAAGCTCTACATTAGCATGTTTTCGGGGGGGGGGGGGGTTAAAAAAAAAAAGTAATCCCATAGCAGCACCTGTCCAGTAAAAATACATTTCAGAAAACCTACAGAATTCAGTCCAGATCAAAGATGCTTTCCCCATGAGATTTTTGTTTAAAAATTATAAAGCAAACCACTAATCAAACAAAGAGGGACTACAAAGACTTGGGATTACAATTGAACTACTGCCTCCCTTCCCACATGTGCACAGACACAGAGGAGAGATTCAGCGTGAAGTTAAGGGGAAGGGGGATCAAGGGGATATCACCAAAAACATGCCAACCTCCCTCCTCCCAAAGTCCACTGCAGCCAGGACTGCCAGCAACACTGAATTCAGAGCCGTATGTGATCGGCACAGCAAACAGAGCACAGTTACAATGACACCCAGCAAAGAAATGCAGTAATTCAGAGCATCTGCAACCTTTCTGGTCTTGGAAGTACTATCACTGGAAGATCAGTGTTTCAGCACATGCACGCATACCTGGTGTTGCTAAATAACAGGAAATGCTATCCCGGTGCCTCTCTTTCACAGGAGAAAGGAAAAAGAAGACACCTTAAAGCTACGCTTTGCAGGGGAACGAACACCCTCCAGTCCTCTTCTTTCCTCACCAACCACAAAGAAAAAGCAGAAATGCTCTCAGTCAGCTCTCGGCTCCGTAACCAGTGCACCATCTGCAGCCTGAGCTACCTTTCTCCCCCAGGTCTGAGCATGCTCTGTCTCCGGCAGTGTCCTATCGCTCCAGCTGGCTCACCTCAATTTGTTAGCCTCCCAGAGGTCAGCCTTGCATGCAGGATGATTTGCTGCAGTGTTCCTGCAAATCCCCCACGGGCGGCCACGCTGACACAAACACCACCCGTGCTGCTTCGCAGAGCTGAGCGTGTCTTGGGAGACGGGCGGCAAACTGGTTCGGTGGGGGGGAAACACACACATGCATTTTAGAAATCCTGCTTTTGAGTGTCATTAGTGCCACTGCTACTCCGAACACGTCACACAGAAGAAGAAAACAATAGGAGAGAAAGGAAAATAAAATGCCCCTTGCTAGAGGACGTGAAAACCTCTCGTCATGCTTTCTAGCAATTCCCTTGGCACCAGGGAAGCAATTTCCCAGCTGTGATGGTCAGCAAATGGCTTGGTATTGAACAGGGCTGTGACTGCCCTCCTCCTGAGATCCAGGGAACAGTATTTTCAAAATAAAGTTACCTTTTATGGTGGAAACAAGCAATTCTTAAATACAAAGGCACAGAAATGATCGAGGAGCATATAAAAGTCTCTTACTGCACACAAGCTGAAGGTCATGGAGGTGAAACTGTCTTACAACAACCATCTCAGCAGAGCTTGAACCTGTGGGGGTCTGAGCAGCTTCCTGAAGATGGCAAACCAGACAGTACTGACTGGGAACATTTCCAGCCATAATCCCGCATGGAATCTACATATGGATCATAACCCAGCTTTTCCCACAACACTCACCAAAAGGCTCATGGCAGGAAGTCAAATCACTGCACACAGGAGTGAAATCCCAACCCTGCAAGGGACATACTTGCAAACAGATCACAAGCAAACATACAAGGCTCTCTGTAAATGCGTTGACTGTATATTTGCAGGACACATCTTGTTGACTATCTGTGAGGATTTTTCCCTTTAAGTGAGACCTAACAGACGAAATAAGATGGATGAAAAAGAGGAAAAGTTCTCTAACACCTCTTCCCACCGACTCTAGGCAGACTTTGAACTACAGCATGAGCCTATGATTGTCCTGAGAGGATCTCAAAGGGACACTGGTCAGTCACAGCTGCCTGGGGGAAATATATAGGTAAAAAAGAGCAGTGTTCCCAGCCTCTCCTGTCAGGAGTAAGGAAAGTCAAAGACACACTTCTCTTTTTAGCCCATCTCATTGTCCTCTGGTCCTTCTGAATACAAAGGTGCTGCCTCACGTGGAAACAAGTCAGATGCTTTTCCTCTGAATTTTGAAAGTCGAGGGGTGGAGTTAGATTTGTATCTGACTTCACTTGAGAAAACACATCTTGACTTTGTGTTTTTCCACTTCAGAAAGCTCCACTGCTGCTAATGGGAGCCTTTCCACTGACTCCACAGACCTCCAGTTAGTGACTTTACCAGGGGGATCCCTGATAACCAGGACACACCACGTCTCGTGTGTCAGCTCCTTACCTTAGACAAGATTTTAGTGTAATGCAGAAGAAAGGACAACATATACAGACTGGTCATCTATTTATCAATAAGCTTCTGCTCTACCCATGGAATGATTTATATGCATAGATTTCACAGGTACAATTTATCACATCACATAGAGTTGGATAATTTAACCCCAGTCATGAAGAAGGTCCTGGACACACCATAATCAAATAATTCCAGCCACTCTGAAATAATAACTGTCCATTATTACTGTACCATGAGGCATTAAGTGTGGCAGTCCCAAGCTCTTCACAAACAGTCAGCACCTACTGCACATCTGTGAGGTTTGACTAGGAGGTCTTGGCTCAGAACTAAGGGTTTGATAAATACTTAACACCCCTCATAAAGTTACAGCCTTCAAAAACAGCAGCACAAAAGAAATAGAGCTCATGTTTTAGAACTCCTAAAAAGCAGTACAGCACAAACAAAACTCATCAAGCTAGCAAAGAAGTCTAAATAGCTCTCTCTTGGTTTCGAGCTGACAAAGAGCAGGTAAATCATTATTTACTGAATCTTTGCCTTGCACATATATGTTGCAGGGGTGCCTGCGTCACTCTGAGTCACAGCATTTATTATTTATAGTCCCAGAAGGATGCTCTGTAAGAAATTGTTCTTCCTGCAGTGCTTTTGAACCAAAAGTGCATCTCAGTTTGAGAGCACAAAAAGAATTCATGCCTGAACTAACAAAAAAAGTCTTTGTACTGATAAATACAAAAGGAGACAAAGGAAGCATTTGGGTTCTGGACACCAAGATTGGGACTCCACACACAGAGGATGGCATTTTGATTCCACAGAAGCTATTATTAAAACTCATGTCAAAAGGACCAAGACTTCAGCCAAATATTGAAAATTCCTACGCAAGAATATACTTTGACAGGGGAAAAAGCATTTTTTAAAGAGTATATCAATGGCCAAACCTCACTTTGCTCAACTGCATTAAGCGTGATATACTCCCAGGCTTAAGAAATGTAGGACTGAAGTTTTACAAAAATCTTAGGCTTACAAAGGCATAGATATGATCAAACATGTTTTACACACACACACACACACACACACACACACACACTTAGGTTACATCTCAACATCAACCTGACATTCACAGATATTTACTCTTCTCCACAGATATGTGCATATTTTATACATATAAAATGTATACTTGCTTACTATCTGATTTTGTCACATGCTAAACTATTCACTCTAATAACCCTTCCATCCCTATTAGGAGCCACCCTAGCAGCACTGCAGGGATATCCTGGCCTGCTCCTGCAGCTGAATACAATGTGTGAGCAGAGGAATGGTGTGGGAGAGTCACTTGCTCTTTCCCAAGGCAGGAGACAGCTTCAGTAGCTGTTCTGACTCAAGACAGGTGTCACTTGAGCTTTTTTAAGTTCCTGTTTTGTCATCAGTAATGACAGGTCAGCAGGATGACAGAGATAAACCAATTCCCTCTCCTACAGCTTTGCCAACTGCAGACCTGCAAATGTAATTAGTGCCAATGTGTCTATAAGGGAATCTGAGATAATTCATGCTCCTAAAAGCAGCTTGGGAAGTAAATGATGTTCACATAGGCTGACATGAGAAACCAAGGGTAAGACACTGCCTGTGAGATCCCTGGGTACGGCTCATGGCCTCACCCTGGTGCTTCACACAGACATTATTTGTTAGCTATTTTTGCCCTAGCAGCAGATCATCTGCCCTCTCTCAAATGATACTTTAAAATAAAGCTTTTATTACCAAAACCCCACCTGAACAAGGACATCTCCCATTTTACAGACAAAAAGACTGAAACTGTCAAAGGGATCTGGGTAGGACACATCACATGCCACAAATATGGCAACAGCTTCCTAGGAAAAATCCACCAACAATCAAACCCTTGAATATAATTTCAAGGTTATATTCACCTCCGTGGGCTCCAGGGCAGAAGACTGGAGCCACGCCCCCATGACCATAGGTGACAGTGGAAACATGATAAAAGACAGAGAAGAATAAATTACCAGCTCTGTCACTGTTGCTCTGAAAAAGCTGCTGGAGAAGCATCTATAAGCCTGACATGCTCTGCTCCCAACACACCTTCCTCCCAGCTTCTATTCCCACCAGAGTTGCCATGCAAAGGGCCAAGGGGTCTCCTGAATGTCTGGGAAGCACCTCCATGGCCACAGTGTGGCCTGAAGTCCTGCCAGCCTTGTCCTGAGAAGGTTGGAAGAAAAGGAAGAGAGCTCCTTTTTCCTGTCTATTGAGACAAACAGGGCAGTCAAAACCAGCAAGTCTCACAGATGTTTTAGGAAATTAAGATGTTTCTATCACAGCAAAATACAGATGTTGACAGGAAAAATACCCTTGAATGTGAATGTCCTAGGGGTGCCAAGGTATGCAAAAGAAGAGACATAACAGAAACATGAAAATTGCATTTTAGAACTGTCAGGCAGTTAGATCTATGGGGTGAACAGATAACTGTGTGGAAGTATCTGAAGGATAGGGCTTAGGATGACCAGGAGTTTCACTGCCTTCACTAGGTCATGCAACTGGTTTGCAAGTGGGCTGCAGTTGTCCCAGAACGGATGAGAACATCTCAGTTCACACGCAAGATTACAGCAGGACTTCAAGGATCTTTATGGGTCCCCTCCAACTCAGAATATTCTATGACTCTATGATAGGACTGTTCCCTGATACTGCCTTTTCCCTGACCTTCCACAATGTTCAGAGACTTCATACTTTCCTGAAAACCTTGAAGATCCAAAACCTACAAACCAAAGTCCTAGTACTTCATGGAAAGGACTCCAGAAGGAAGCAGCAGCAGCGTCTACAATTCTGATCAAAACAGCAGTTTCGATCCAAGCTGGAGTGTGTGCTTCAATTAGCCAGTCTCTGACAAATGCCTGAGGTAGCTAGAGCAGCAGCATGACAGGAATATAGTTCAGAGCCAAGCTAAAGGAGAATCTAAATCAAATCAGGGGAAATAAAAAGATTTACTGCCATTTTGAGTCCCATAATTGGAAACAGATTGTTTTACCTCCAACACCCCCTTCACCCACACCTGTACACCACATCCTCACATTCTAAAGGGATGCAGCCAGCATACAACCCAACTCTATTTATATGACAGTAGTGTAATATGAACAACTGATAGGAGAATAGTATCACAGGATACCCCTCCTTTAGTGTAACCACTTGAGACTGATGCTAAGGGAGCATAAAAAAATCCATGTTCTGGGTGGGGACCATATCCTGGAGGTGCTAAAATTCACATGAAAATTCAGAACAGAGCATAAGGTCTCACAAGTCGGCCAAATTAAACGTATCCTTAAAATAGTTTTTTGATTAGTACTCAAATACCCCTGTCTGATTTTCCCCATGGAAAAGAACAATTCTTACCTTGTCCCTCATCTGATTACAGTATCATCAGAAGGCCCAGCAGAGAAGTAGTAACACATGGCTGTGGGCCAGGCATTTACTGTTTCAAATGTTGCTCTGAGGGCTACTGCTGCTACTGACAGGGGGGAGAGAAGAAAGCAATATGAATCATCTTTCTCAGCTTCAATGTGAACCACTGCATACATTAGAAAAAGTGTGATGAATACACTGAATTACTTGTACAAACCCATTCCAACTCCTCCAGGTGTCATATGCACAATTTACAGTTCAATAGCTGGGAGGAACTTCTTCATGACCTTGTCAGTTTGAAAATTTGTGGAAGGACTGTTGAATCTGGGCATATTTATCAAGGGTGTAGCAGCAAGAGGAAGATGTTCAAGTCTGATTTGAGGGGATTTTTTTGTAATACAGACTTGCTGCTATATTTATTTGAATAGTAATAGAAAAGAAGGTGGCTAATTTTTGTCCCATTTGTTCCTAACAATAAATAAATGCATCATTTCCCTCCTGTCCTCCTTAGTGACCTCATTCATGTGGAGGTTATAACACCCCCATAAACAGCTGATATGCCATTTAATATACGCAAAAGGGTGAAAGTTGCAGAGAAAAAGAAGAAAGTATCTGTTGGAAGAGGAACACCTTCAAAACTACTGACACAGTTGCCATTTAGTGGTGGCCCTTTGGTGAGGGGAGATTCCTTACCCAAGCACACCACAGCAGCTCATTTCCATTCCCTTCCTTCCTACTGGCATGATCTGCTGCCTCTGTTGCATCACATGCTGAGTCAAGTATTTTGCAATGAGAATCTCTTCAAATAACTGAAGTGTAACCTGACTGTCGCTGAGAGAAGAGCAACATCAGCCTGATAAACCAACTGCTGTTTAAAACAGCTCCAGTTAAAAACATCTGCCCTCATTCATCTTGTACAGCTTTGGATCCACGCGCTGATATTTGCAAAGCCAAGAATAGAGTGGTCTTTCAGCTACTTTACCCAGTATTTCAAGACATCAAGGGCTCTCCAGATAGCTTCCTGCATCAGTATGTGCTTTTCCACCTCTAGGCTTCTGCTGGCACTGCTGCTGGTGCAGTCATTCCCCACTAGCCATTATGAGAGTCCTGCAGCACTACCCAGGCACAGGGAGGGCTGGAGCAGGTCAGAATCCTCTCACTTGCAAAGCATTTCCAAAATCAGCCATAGTAAAGATGTATGTGCTGTCACACCCATCATCCTCAAAGAGGAAGGTTCTTGTGACCTTGAAGGAAAGACAAGACTAAAATATACATATATACTGGCCATAGGCAGTGAGACCCATCCCAGGTCTGGAGGGGTCAAAGATAAGAGTACATTTATCATCACAGGCAGAACCTTCCTGCCTTGGCTCACCCGTTCTATGGCAGAATGATGTGCTTATAATATGTCCTGGAGGCTGATTGGAACAATCTGCTGAGGTAGCCAAACCTTCTTTCCATGCAAAAGGATTAAAGCTACAGCCACAAAAAGCTTCTCTTGCAACTGTGAGGACCCAAATCTGCACCTGTATTAATGCAGCAAGTATGTGACAGGAGAAAGCACCCAAGTCAAGGGCTGAGGAGTTCCTAGAATACAACCATCTTGCTAAGTGACTTATGGTTACACAAAATAACCACCTGTTTTTCACCACTGCAGTGATGAAATATACCAAACTGCAAGCCAAAGTATGCATAAATAAAAACCCTCTTCTCTAAAGTGCTTGAATATATTTAACACTTAAAAATAAGCACATACCTAAGAGTCCTGTGTTCCAATAGGCCAAGACATGCACATAAATTAAGCAAGGACTAGAGAACTTTGTGTATAATAGCTTGACTTGTGACCTCTGTGCTAAGTATATATATATGGGTATATAATACATATGTATGACTATTACAAAATTCATATAAAAGTAAGACAGAGACTACATATTTCTCCTAAGTTTATACCCACATTATAAGATGATTAATCAGTGGCTTTATAAATCCAAAGAAATTAATTTCAATAAGCTGCTAGCTTCCCAGCTTTAGTTTTATACTTTGACAAAACCATAACACAGTCAGAAGCCAAGAAGCTGCAAAGCCATATATAAATGTTTGTGGAGCTGTCTCGAGCAACCTTACTGGAGAAGGGAAGGTGAGGGCAACTCCAATCTTCATTTTCTATTAACTCTCTGGTCTCTACATGAACATGAGTAACAACCTAAGTAGTAAAGAACAAACATCTAGAAGCAAGGAGCAGAGGTAAGAACAAATCATTAAAAAGTGATAAGCACCAAGGGCCCTAACTTATCTAAAGGCAGTAAAATGCAGACACAGAGAAAACCACATAATTTTTCCTCAAAATGAATCTGGTGATATAGTTTTAGTGCTGAGTAAGTGACTGCCTCAGTGCAACACCACACTGTCTGCTAGAAAGGACGGTATTTCATATGTGCTTAGATGTCTAATAACCTATTTTCCCAGGTGTGTCTCTCCCTCCTTCTAAAAGTGGGAATTGCACAGCAAATTAATCTTTGTGCACTTTTTCATTTCTCACCCCTCCTCCTCTTCCCTCCCTTCACTCCTCCCATCTGTTGTGAAAGGTAAGCAGGAAAATATTGAAATAAAAACTGACATAAATGCAGGAACAGACTGAATCTGGCTTGGCTCACAAAAGCGAGTTTATGATATGGTTGAGTCAGTGCAAAAAAGAGGTCATGAAAGTGCTGTTGCACACCTTTCTGGAGAGAGCTTTTTGTACCCACACAGGTACAGATAAAAGGCTCATCTGCTGGGGAAACTAATCTTCCAGTGCAAAGGGATTTCAATTCACAAACCACCAACATCCCACTCAATTTAGATTACAGGTGGCCAGCTGGGAGAGGGGAAAACAACAGCAAAGTAAGACACAAAACAATTCACAGCTCACTCCTTTCCAGCACATCAAAGACTAACCAGTGAATGTCCCATGCAATGGACTGTGGTCATTCTGTAACTACATTTGACTGTCTGCTTGCCACAAGCAAATGCAAAACCCCATCACACCCAGGGAGTCATTGACAATACAAAACATTCCTCTTCTGACAAGGGAGTGCAGCCCCTACACCCAGACTCAGGAGGGCTTTCTTTCCTGAAAGAGAAGGGACAGAGGCAGATGGTTTCCAATTTTTTCAAGGCATTTCCAAGGACAGTGCTTAAATATTTCATTGGTCACCAGTGAATCAAAATTCACATACAGTTTAGAACTGCACATGAGTCTCCAAGCTTAGAGAAATCAGGGTCTAAACTCTCAGCTGGGTACCACTCCTAGAACAACACACACTCACAGTCGTGCACCACTGAAGGGAACTGTTACTCAGAGAACAGTATGCAAAATTGGGCCCTAAAACATAAGGGGTGAAATTTTAGCACCAAGAGAAACTAAAAACCCTCAGCATGACTTTGAGAAGAATATAGCAGAAGCACTCCAAACAGGCTGGTTTAGAAGACGGGTAGCTGAGATCAGACTTTGGAGACATCTTTCCCTGCTAATTACATGATAACAGTTTATAACAGAGATTGCATCACACCCACTGTCTTTCGAGAGCCAAAATACATGTGTAATCAAATTGCTAAGGTAAAACAGTAAAAAGATGGAAAGGCAACTAACACCATATACAAAGAAATGTTTGCAACCAAAAAAATGGACCGGTTTTCTTCAGAATTACATTTTCTCAATTGAACTTTGGCAAGTAAGCTGGATGGTGCAAAAACCACTTTTTCATAAATAGAAAAAACCTCCTTCTGTTATCAAATAAACTCTTATTCCTCTTATCTTTAATCCCAGGGTCCATATATGTTATCTCCACACAAAAACCAAGAAACCCTTGTTTAACATCAAAGTGCCCCTTGGCCCCTTTTTACGCATGTGTGGCCTTCAGAACATCTAGCAGCTTAAGAAGGTTCTGCTGGATGCAACTGGGCAGAGAAGTCCTGCTGTCAATGATTACCTAGATCTGTTTCAGTTTTTTAGGGCAGAATCAAACACCAGAGGAAAGGAGGACATTTGCATGTGTGTTTTGAAAGGAAAAGGTGAAATATTTTACAATGGAAGAGGGAAACGTCCGTTGGTTCAGATGTAAGAATTGTGCAGCACAGCCTCTCACAAGTATGACAAAGCAAGCTTTGATGCCCGAGATGATCAAAAGGCAACAAAAGCTGCACACAGGATGGGAAAAGTTAGTGAAACTTCAGCTGTCACTGTAAAAAGCTTCCACTAAAGGACAACCAGGAAAAGACACAGATAGAGAAAAGATGACAGAATCACCCACTAGGCTCAGCAGGAAGGGACTCATCACGATCATCAAGTCCAACTCCTGGTCCTGCACAGGACAACCCCAAGAATTCCATCAGGTGCCTGAGAGTATCATCCAAATGCATCTTGAGTTCTAACAGGCTTGGTGTTGTGAGCACTTCCCCAGAGAACCTGTTCCAGTGCTCAGCCACTCTCTGGGTGAAAAACCAGAAGACATTGGTACCTGCCTCTCTGCTTCCTCTTGTAA
>JAWWMO010000083.1:41722381-41737956 GCA_035047845.1 Dendrocincla fuliginosa | reverse complement strand
GAAATGAGTACATGTGCTGTTGAACAAGTAAGAAAAGGTGACTATTCTATACAAAGAGATATAAAAAACCTTTTAAGGGTGCCAATCAAATCTATTCACTAGTTCCGTGGTGGTATTAAGAGAACAAAGAGACTTCCAAGGTCCCACAACCTGATCCCACTGCTCCCACTGATCCCTGCTTCTGCTGCTAGCAGTCAGATCCCACTGCCTGCAGAAGTGAGCAGCATGTGGCAATCTGCACTAGCACAACAGCAAGGTAACAGAGACGGTGGCTCTTTCCTAGCTCCTCCTGGAGTGTGACAGCTTCTCCGTGGTTTTTGGAGTGATCTGCTTAGTATGGAATGCAGGACAGTTAGATAAACAAACACCCTACTTATTTAGCCATTCATTTATTTAACAACGTGGTACAGGCAAACTATTAAGAAACAAGGAATTTTTCCTTTCAACAGGATTGTAAAGAGATTCACATATGGACTTGAAGTAGATGTTCCTCTTAAATACAGAAAAAGACTTGCACTAATCTAATACCATGACTAAATACAAACCTCCAAAGTACAAGAAGGAATAAGTGGTTACTAGTGACAATGAATAAAAAAGACAGGAAAATGGAAAAATCCGGTGACAGTCGGCATCAATAGATGTGCCAAAAGCTTCCTTGTGTGATAAAGTGGCTGTCTTATGAAATATTAGCAACTATCCAAAACTGGGGAAGTGTGAAAATCTTGTTGCTGTATAAATTATCTGAGACACTCCTGCCAATTATAGACTTGCTGTGAAGAAGAGAGACATTGGTAATCATGACAGTGACTGTGTTCGAGTGTCATGTGAATGTTCTTGGGCAATTATTCAAATCAATCATTTCTTGTCTGGGTAGGAAAGATTCATCATTCTTAGTGCCTTGTGTCATTCAGTGACTGAGCTGATGTGGCTCTGCTATTTCTGGTGTTCTGTAATCTGCCTGTTTAAGACGACAACGCTGTCACACATTTAACTGCTGAGGTGGAGAGCTGTCCAGCAGAACCATGAGAAAGGTTACACAGGTTGTAAGAGACCAGTTCCCATCAGCACTGAGCAATGTCCAACTCAGAGGTGTTTTTGGAAGTGGCAGGAGTGATGCTGCCCATTTCCACTGGCAGGGTTTGAGAGGGCATTGAACATAGGGGGAATGCAACCCATTTAATCACTCTTCTTCCACACAGGATGGTTATGAGACCTGCTAACCACGTCGTGTCATTACAAACCCTCTGACTTCAGTGTCTTGTTTCCCTGTCATTGAGAATGACTCTCATATTCAATGGCATTCCTGCCTCTTGGTGGTCTGACTCAGCTTTCCCAGCCCTGTGTGTACCCTTTTGCACCTGCTGTTTTTTATAAAGAGGGGTTCCTATTACCACAACTGCTTTCATTCTTGCATCCTTGCTGGCAGAAACCCCTCTAACATGGGACCGTGTCCTGCTTCCATGAGTATTACTGTGGGTAAGAGACATGACTAAAAATGTGTAAGGTATCTGTGTATTCATCAAACTGTTACAACCCAAACCATGGCTACATAAATCTGGATTTTTGTTTTGGCATGATACAGCTGGTCTTACCTTCTTCTTTATATATAATGAAGCATAATTTATCAATTCACTTTTTTTAAAAAAAAAATGTTATGCCCCATTTATTTTTTCTGCCTCTTCCTGTAAACTTTGCAAGTGTAAAGGCTGATTCCAGCCTGTAGTCATGAGGGGATGGATTAACGCTGCAGCTCTGCCTTTGCCAAACCTGAAGCACCTGACTTTGCAAACTAAATAAAATACCACCTACGTGTTACTGCTAAAAGTACCAGGGAGATGTATCAGCTGGGTTTCAGTACCACAGGGCTTCCCTGCTACTGTTTGAGTAACAAAACTAACATCAGCAAGTGGCAACTTGAATTAGCGTTTGTTCTTTAATAAAATAACAAAACAAAGTCTTCACAGAGCAGTAGTTTCCTTTTTTCTACATGTAAGTGTTTGCAACAAAATGAAAGGGCGTTTAACTCTTCAGGCTGGTGATAACAAATAAAGATGTGGTTCACCTCTGCTTTCACACGCTCCATCTCTCTTTTCAAAGAGCTTCTTTCCTTTATTCATAAGCTCTTTGGGGACAGGATTTTTAACAGTTCTTTCTGCCAACTTGTGGTTAGCAGAATATTTGCTTTCCTTTTTTTTTTTTTTAAGCCTGTGTTGTGGCTCCCAAGTATCCATCTGTAACTCTCAGAAAAATACCAAGTAGCTTGCGGCTAGAATATATTTTAGGATGCCTAATTTGTCACTGGTTAGCTCAGATGCTGAAGTTTAACCTGGCATCTGAAATTCACTGAGATGAGCAGTCCTTTGGAGACTCTTCAGCCATCTTTTCCAGGTCACCCCTCTGAAATCCTGAGAGGTTATTGACATTGGTACTGAGTCATCACACTGGAGAGAATTTTGGGGGTTTTTTGTTTGTTTGTTTGTTTTAAGAGTATTTATCCTGCACATAATCCTCACTCCCTGAATCCTTTTGGCACCTCTAATGAGCTTTGATGCCCTTCGTTCACATAAGGTTTTGGGAGTGCATATCCTATTTCTAGGAAGTGATTTTGGAGGAAAGGAAAGAGTTTTATGTCTTACACCTCCATAGCAAAGGTACGAGGTCTGGACATAGAAGATAACTATTCCTGCTTCACTTAATGGTTGAGTGCACTTAATGACAGCAGTCCAGCTTCCTGCTCTTTGTACCTGCTCTTCCTATGATGTGAGCTTTGCCCCAGTGCAGCATAGCCTAACTTTTGTCACCTTCATTTAATGACACACACATATGAAAGTGAGGAGGCATTATACCTCCTTCCAAGACTGCAGCTTTCCATGTCTGCAGCTGAGAGCTGTGTCCATCCTGAAAAACAATGGGAAACATCAAACCTAATGCTAAGAAGCCCTTGCTTTTCACCCCAGTCTTCCTTTTGGCAAATTGCTTTAATTTTCAGCAATTTGGTTTTTTTTTTTTCTCATGCAAGCATAAACACCGTGGTTCCAAAATCTGAGTGGGGATGAGCTACAGATGATTCCTTTGTTCCATAATCCCCACTGCCCCCTCCCTGGGGAAGTGATGGTGGTCCCAGCCTTCTCTCAGCATTCCTCCAGCAGGTCCCACCTGCACAGGAGGTTGGACTTGCTGGCTCCAGCCTCAAAGGGTTCAGCTCTTTCTTCTCAGGTGCCCAAAGTGACCCTGAAACAAATGCTCTTTATATCTCCTCTTCTGAGGGCTGGATTGTGACTGAGAAAGGAAAACTGGCTGTCCCAATTTTCTAGGTGATCCTGATCCAGGCCAGCCAGAATTGACAGTGTGCCCACTGTCAATCCATGTGTGGCATTGTTTAGAAGTGGCAATATTTGGTCCTGGTGAACTTGTATACAACTTATTGGAACTGTGGCCTCCTTGGTAGCAGCCAAAGGTAACACAGAAGTGAATTGGGATGGCCAGACCCTTTTATTAAAACCTGAATCCCCTTGTTGGTTTCTGCCTGCTCCAGGAAATATGTTCCTATGAGCTCAATTTTTAACTAACACAGCAAAATAAATGAAAACAAGACAAAGAATAATGCTCCACTTCTTTTGAGAACACAGGGCCTCAAGGATGTAACATGAATTCAGCACCTGTCTATTTGCTGGAGAATTTATACACAGAATGGAAGGGAAATCTCCAGGGCGACAGCAACACAGGTGCTCTTTTTTTCTTTCTTTTCTTTCTTTTCTCTTTTTCTTTTTTTTTCCCTGTAACTGGAAACATGTAACATTTGTCTGCGTATTTTGGGCAGGGAATTTGGCTCCTTGCATTCATGTCACAGAAAGGCAGTGCATCTCTCAGACAGCATCATTTCCCTACTTGCTCAAAGCACCACTGCCCGTGAGTGTGTCCCAGCTCTCCCCTCATGTGCTTTGTGCTGACAGAAAAATCATCTCCGTCTGAAGCTGCTCCATCTCCCTTCAGCTCCAGTCCCCTGTGAAACTGCAGCTGCCTTTCCCCTGCTCCCCCACTTACAGATGACACATCCCATCTCATTTATATTATTAAAATGATTTCCGTGGGGTCACCTTCCACTTCACGCCTGAGATGATACAGAAAATGAAGCTCTTCCTTCTGTGCCATTTGGATTCAAATTGTAGATTTTAAACCTGTCCTCACTTCTCGATCCTTTAACTTTCCACAGACAGCACCACTGCAGTGACAACAACTAGTGACTGCATTAGATGTTCAAAAAGAAAAAAAAAAGAAATCACATGTGATGTTATGATGAGTGAGGTGGATAATAAAAACATGCAGTACTTCAGCCACCCACTGGGTCTCTTTCCATTTTCTTCACAGAAAGCCTAAATGACCCGCTGTGTGGAGTATGAAAAAGGTCGTATCAAAAGAACATCTGCACATTAACGTACTGATTAGCTTATAGAGTAGCACCCATTGGTGAAAGAGCTTTTATCTGCTTTTACACACACAAAAATGATGTGTCACGTGGAGGGGTGCTTACACTGAAATCAAACCTGGTGTCTGTTGTAACTTCTCAAATATTCCATCAAAAATAGTTTCTAACAGGTGAGTTTGACTAAAGGCATTTGGGCTGTTTAAGGTAAAGTGCTGGACTTTTTTAGGACGTGTAATTGCAATTACTCTGTTTCACAGGCAAGAATGCTGCCAGAAATGAGTAATTCTTCATATGGGATGCAGACAATACAGTAAATATGCAAACTAATACTTTGGAAATTGCTTCTTTCACTTAAGCTTGATTTAAATGTGTAAATCTGGTATTTCCTGGTCATTACCATTGTCTTTCTTTATCATGAACCTGAAAGAAGCTGCTGCCATATGGAGAGCTGGAGAAGCCAAGAGTTATGTGCACCAGCAATGCACCATTCAAAGCGTTTAGAAGCTGCCAGCCCTCATGGTCTCAGACCAAAGCTAACTTTTGCAGCAGCACTCTTAGGTTTTCTTGCTTCCTTTTTTTTCCTCTCTTGTGAAGAGCACCTGATGAGATGACCTGAAGTGTTACTTCTGATGGCAATTCCTGTGCTAAGCCAGATGAGTTTGGCATCCCCTATTATGTTCACTTTAAGGGACAGAATAATCCTCTGCACTTCTTCACTGTGCCTGGTGCAGATGTGATGGGTCTCACCTAAGTACAGGACCAGGGATGGAGGAAAGGAGGAATTTGTGCTCTTTCTTGGAGCAAATGATTGAGCTATTCCACAGAGAAGGCTATGCAATAAAAATTAATCCAACTCTTTCAGAGTGGCTAGTGACTAAATACACAACTGTTTAAAGAAGCACCGGGCCATCTGTTCAGTCTTCCTTGCAGCATATCCTTCCACCCAGAGCAGATGCCAGAACATGACTGGGGAGTGAGATGGGACAGAGGTGCTAGAAAGATGAAAGCTATTGGATTAGCATTTTTGTCCCAGGGCTGGAATAGAAATCTTTAGTAAGTAAAGCCCAGCGCATGAAAATCACATTGTAGCTTGAAGATGAAGGCCAATCTTGAGGTGGAATTCATCCCCTTTCGTGGTCTCAAGGTCAAAGTACATGAAGAGACTCTGTAAGTCCTATTTCTGGGGTGTTAGCAGCACACGGATCCCTCTGCTACTTCCTCTGTATGTGAATGAAATGGATCCAGAGCACAAGCACAAGTTCATGTCAGAGCACTGCTGTAGGTCATGTTTGAAGATGATTTTACCAGTTCCAAAGTCAAAGATTAGCAAAAGGAAATCTGACTGGAGGAGAGATACTGAATGCTGACACATTGTGAATGTTTATGAGTGAAAGGGCTCAGGGTTCTTGTAGTAACCTAAGTGTTCTAAAATTAAAATTGCAAAATACCACTCGTCTATGTGGAAACCTTTAGATGTGTTCCTGTCTTTGAATCTGACTTGCAGCAGATTATATTCCTCTTCTTCTATTTCTTCTTATAGGGCATAGTGATATTCAGCCTAGCAAAGAAGGTGCACAGAAAACTCACCTGAGCTATAAAGATCTGATTCTGCTGATGGGACTTTTATAGACAAATTTGTGTTACAGAACATGTCTTCAAATAGATAGCTGATTTAAGGAGTGACTATGACAGTTATAGTCCCAGCCTTTCAGCTGTGGCTTTGGTTCCAGGATCATTAACTCCTGGTAGGGTTACCCACTGAAGTGGTCTTAGTTCTCTGGTCACCACACAGTCTGCTCACAGACAGTCTCACTGTGGAACAAGGAGTGGAAAAAGGAATCACAGGCAGTGCTCTGAGGCCAGGCAACCTCAGACAATAATGCCCCCTACTGATATTTGAACATTTCCAGGGGAAAGAGATGTCTCAAAGAGCCAGCAAAGGCAGCAAGGCTGATAAAAGCAGCAAGAACCCGTGTGAGGAGCAGAGACAGACAGCTTGATGCTCCTGGCAATTAAATGATCGAATAGCATGGAGTACAGCCACTGCTCAGAAAAAAAATCAGATTTTGAGAAAAGGCTGGTTCCAAGACCTTGTATTTTAGAGGGAGGGAGCTTCAGTAGCTGAAAGTTAAACTCTCAGCATTTCAGCTGCCATAGAAGCCCATGGACTGTCCCATCCATAGTACAGACCATGGTCACTTTACTTGCAGGGAAATTGAGCCTGGATGGCAGTGACATGACTAAGGTGTAATCATGCTCAGGTAAGCAAATTAGTCCCTTCCTAATTAGGGTTTATGTAATGCCTGAGTCCTATTACAAGCCCAGCATTTATAGTCCTCTAAAGCCAAATGCTTCCAGTAATTTCATTGCCTACAAACCACTATTTGTAACAGCTTTACTGAAATTCGGTGTCTGAAACTTGGGTTGCTCTGTTATATTCTGCTATTATCTACAGAGCAGGTGTTTCAAGTGCTTCCAAGCCAAAAGAGTATCTGTAGCTTAGGAATTACAAACCTGCATTTTTAAAATTAAAATAAAGCTCACATATTTGAGCAAAAAAAAGACTCCTGTTTAATTCCTTCTCTTCCTAGAAGCAAGGCCAGCCATCCTGTTACATCCACTGAGAGCCAGCCTCAGCTTGGAAGAGCTCCTGTAAACTGCCTGTGAGATCAATCAACTCTGTAGCCTGGTGGAAGTTGCCCTACTTCCATCCATGCACCTTTGACAAGCCTTAAATCACCCTAGGAGCCACACCTGTGCAAAAAGCACAAAGACAAGTATGTAATTTGCTTGTCCTACATGTATTCATGCTTCAGGAGGGAGGAACAGCCTCCTCACTTCCACAGAAAAGCTGCTTGCTCTCCAGTGAGCAGGACAAGGAAGGTGGGTTGATACAGTGCTGTGGACTGGGACACTCAGGGTAAGAGATGAGGCATGGCCCTGGTCCTACCTTTAGGTGAGTTGCTTCCTACTGTAGACACAGCCTGTGTTTCCAAACAGCTTCTTCCTGCCTAGAGACTTGCTTATAGAGTCAAGCTACTGCCTGCTAAGTTTGCTGTGGCAGCCTGTCAGCATCAGATGAAGACAGTGTTTGCAAAAATAACAAGACACTTTAAGAAATCTGAAAAACGAGGTGGATTTTACTGTTACCACTACCCTTAAAACACTGTGCATCAGTGTGCCCTTGGGAATGCATTCAGACAGTGAAATCCCGTTTCCTTATCATGTGCAGTAAACACTGTGAAGTTAAAACCCTCGGTGCCTTCTTAGGCTTTTATCACCAGGATTTATGTCAGAAAAATAACACAGAAAGTATATTCAAGTAGTTATTATGCACCCATCATTCCACTCTGATGAGGCCACATGAAGTTGTATCTGGCACCTCATATGCAAAGGAAATCTGCTTTAGATGGAAACTAATGTATGGTTAATTTGCTACATTAGCATGTGATAATTAGTACATAGGGCTTATGATGTAGTACAACTATATCTTAGTATGCATGCATGCAAATACACATAATACATCAGTGTTTTAAATGCAGGCATCTCTAGGAAAGAAGGTGATCTAAGCAGATCTAAACAAATCTAAGCAGAAGTTCTGGGCACGGAATGAGGACTGCATAATGACTGCCGTGATTTACAGTCCAATATCAAATTATCTATTCCTCCCCACACCCTGAACAGTGTGCATATATTAAAGTCTCTAATCTGTCTGCTTCCTGAATATATTAGGACTTTCCAGGGATCTTTGTTTTTAAATTGCACAATCTGCGGTCAATTAAATGGTTGCAGCTTGAAGACGTAGACTGTGGCCGTGGCAGAGCAGGATGCCTCATTGCTCTCAGACTTGTGCATCTGTAACCATGGTGACTTTGTGGCTGCAGTTTTCCCCAGACTTGGTGTAACCTGGGGTGGGTAAAGGCATGCTTCTCCATCTGGTGCGGATGTCACGTACAGGATCTCTTAGGATACATTTTTAATTACTATGTTCTCTTAATTACTCCTTTTGATTTCCCTGCTGAATTGCCTTTCTTGAGTTTCAGTGACTCATTGTGAAACCAAGTGATACCTGCAGTGTCTTCAGTCAGGAAAATTCATCCCAGACTTCTGCAGCTTCTCAAGGGCAGCACTCACCTGAAAAACAACACAACACGTTGCTTTGTGCTTGTGGCTGCAGACCAGACATGGTGTTTTACAAGTGCAAAATCCCTTCCCTTGGCTGCTGGCCTTGCCAAACTGTGCTAGAGAGTATGGCCGTGCTGTCCAAAGTGGCCTTCAAGGGCAGCCCTGCTTTGGCTGCCCTCAGGTTGCCCACAAAGGGGGCTCCCCATACTGTCTTATCTCAGGGAGGTGAAAGGATAGGATGATGGTGACACCAGTGGGAGTACAAAGGCAACACGTGTTGGTGTGCAAGGAGAAGGGAGGCTGTCATCACCCTCTTGGGCATTTGATGCCCTGTGTGGCTGTCAGGCACTTGTGGACTCGTGTGCCTGTGGGACATGGTACCGTAGAAAAGGTGCCTCAGATGTGCTCGGGGGGGAGCTGTGGAATGCCCAGCACACGAATCCCACTCGCTGGGAGCTACAGGCAGCAGCAATCCGTAAGCCTTCAGTGTGTAAATCTTGCCAGCCCCTGCTGGGTGGTGATTTAACCAGGCAGCATTCCCTGTCACCACAGTCCTTTTTGATTGCTGAGCTACAGCACAGTGTGCTGGGACCAAACAACTCCAGATTTAGCCATTTATTTGATAGGTGCATTGCTAAGACCTGTAATTTATCCCTTTAGAAGCAATCACTTCTCCTGGTGTGTTAAACCCACCCCTGGGCAGAAGCCCAGACAGCACGAGCCCTGTGCCCCAGGCAGGAGGCACAGACCATACACACATTTCAGAGCCACGTAGCATGGGACTGAGCTACAGCAGCTGGGGAGGGGTTGTGCCAGACCGGAGGGGTGTTTTTCTCCCAGTATACCTGGTGGGCTTGCCCTCAACTTGGCCTTCATGAACTGGGAAGTTACCTTATACTGTAGGTTCATCAGCATTTAAAAGAGCATCCATGTGTTCTTCCTCTTCCACTTAAACTGCACTAAACACTAGCAGTAACTGCATTTTTATTTTTTTTTTTAAATCTGGACAGTAATATATCTTCTTTCCATGAAGTCATCCTTAGCTTAGCCATCACCATAAATAGCTGAGCATTTGAGGTGCATTATTTATCACTGTCAGATGTTTAGCACATGAAATAGAGCAGCAGACAGCAATCAGATCATTCCTTGCCTTTATGAGCAGGCTGGGATGGGATGAGGGGGATTTATGGTTAAACGCTGTGCCACGGAAAGAACACATAGTACTTGCTAATTAAGGACAAGCAACTGAAGACCAGTACTGCTGCATTTCTGACAGAGGGCAGCATTGAGTTTTCTATCATATAAAAGAAAAAGCCAACAAAACACTTCTTGGCTCTCTAGTGATTGCGCAGTTCAGAAAGAAGAAGCGAAGATGGTTTTCGATCATGACAGAAGCAAGAGTAATATTGTTGTTTGCAACTAGTGATGCTCAAAACATTCTAGGTATAGATGACCACAAAGCAGGGCTGCCATCATGGTCAGAGAAGGGGAAGTATTTACAGTACAAAGTAGGAGTCAGCCAGCATTGCTTAGTTGTGCTCTCTGCAAAAACTTGGTAACCTCTCACTGACTATCAGCCTTATAGAGTTAATGAGAAGACTCATCTGCAAGAGACTAAGCTTCTGCTGCCCAGCTCCTGTGCTCCCCCAGGCTGCTGATGCACTTCTGCAGCCTCCTCTGCCTCTGCTTGGAGCTACAGGAGTAAGCTGCAGTTACACTGACAGCCAGCCTCACACTTGGAGCAGATGCAGTGGCAGCAAGCGTTTGGATGAGAGAAGTGGCATGACCGGCTGGCAGGAGCATCTGTGCATGCTGTCATCCTTCTCCAGGCTTTCTTCCTGGCCTTCTCCTTTCCCCAGCAGCTCTTTTACCCCTCTTTTAATAGCATCCTGCCCCCTGCACCAGCCACTGGTAAGCATTTGTGTTGTGCCTTATGGATCCTAACAGTTTTCCCCCTCTCTGGTAGTCCACCTCATTGCTATTTGCTAACCCATGGCCACCCACCCTTCTCTTCCCATCACATCCACAAAGCCTTCACAGGTATGATACCCATGTCTTGGCCTGCTGCATATATAGTGTTGCCAGCACGGGATGTGCTGTACCACCACTGCTGTCCCTTGTGTTCCCAGTGGCTTTCAGGAGGTACTTGTGCAGAGCTTTGGGCTGATGAGCCCTTGCAGAGCCCTCCTGGGAGCTACCCTGCCCCTATGCCTGCTGAGTGGAGAGCAGATTGTGAAGAACCAGAAGCCCATTCTGTTTATGCATCCCCATCACAAAGGCCTGTTTTCATGATCAGAAATTCCATGGGAAAGTTTTTCACCTTGCAAGAAATGCTCATGATGCTTGCAAAATATTTGCTCTGCTGTGAGCCATTTCTTTGCAGTGAAAAGCCTATCACATTTTTTTAAAAGCCTGTGCTATCAGCTAGCTTCTAACTCAGATTTCCTTTTAAAGCTGGCTATTTTTTGAGAATATTTTGGTGGGGGGAGTGCAGGGCTGGAGTTCTTTACTCACAGCTTCATGGAAAATTCTGCTTCCTGGACTGCCCCTTGCTGGGGCTGTGCTGCTCCTCCTTAACCCAAGGCCGTGAAAGTCTCCAGAATGAGATACTACCTAGACAGCCTTTGTAAAGCAAACATGTCCTCTAGCTCCCCACTGTTGTTCCCCTATTTTGAGGGACTTTGGAAAGGAGGGATCTGGGGAATACTGGGAAATTACCTGGGGAGCCACCAGCCCCAGCTGCAGGCAGCGGTCTTGTGAACCAGCTTTGTACTACTGTCCCTCTCTCACTGAGAGACTCCATTCCCTCCTGGTTTGTAATAAGCCCAGAGAGCTGTGAGGGCATCTCCGCAGCTGCAGCAGGAGGGGATGCTGCTGAATGGAACCCGGGACAAATGGCTGCACTCAGGAAGTTTTGAAAGGAGGATTCAGTTGGTGCAATGTTTATGATGGGATAAGTACTGTCTCTCCCCCTCTGTCCTCTGTTAGAAACACATGTTTTCTCATCCCTGCCAGCAAGGAATCAATTCCTTTAATTCCTGAGCAACGAAATTTATGATTAGGAACAGTCCTTGACTTGGGAATTTACAGCAACTTTTTGTGTCTAACTTTCTAGTGTTCCCAGCCTGTTGCATCCCTGGGCTCTGGCTCAACCTCTGTAACAGAAAGGAGGAAATTCCTATAGGAAATTGCTAGAAGAGTGAGGGCATCATGAACTTGAATGAGCATTTAGAAACTTGCCCACACAAGAGGCATTTTCCAGTAAATGTGGTTGTTTCCCAAAAATGGTGGGTGTGCGTGTGGTGTGCATGTGTCACCTGCTGCAGTGCCACTTCCCTGCAGGCATTTTCATTATAACTTCAGGAAAGAACTGCTGCATATTCCATCTTTTCTCTGTCTCATTGATATTCATTCATTCTCTGGTGGGCCTAATGTTGCTGTCTGCACAGGGGAAAAAATTAAAATAACAAGACAAGGAAATAATAGAAGAAGGAGGTGATTCTTTTTTAAACCTTTCTTGCAAGTGAAGACAAGGATTCATTTGTCCCGAGCCTTTGTTCCAGAAGCCCTAGGCACAGCAGTCTTCAGAGCTGGTAGCAGGAACAAGGTAGCTGGTTGGAAATATTCAAATACCTCGGAATACATCAATAAATCATGTCACCACTTTTCACTGCAGGAGGTGAAGAGTAGGAGGGAAGAGGGATGAGAACAGCGAACAGATCAAACAAGCAACCTTCAGAGGAAACATCAGCCCCACAATGGTCGTTGGCGAGATGTGAGCATCTCTGAGGGTTCCTGTAGGTAATTTTATTTGTCTAAAATAGGGCTAACACTAACCAAATATTTATGTGCCTCTTGAGTGACTTTAAAAACATTTAAAGGTCTTTGCTCATGTAGACTGAAAGTTTTCAAAGGAGCACAAGTCCTGTTGACTTGCAAGATGATATGAACACCTATGTCACTTGGCTGCTTTTGGCAAGACTCCCTGCAGTAGAGCCAAGGCAGGCTGATGGATTTTGTCCAGCTATCCCAGAAGGCAGAAATTGTGCAACCCCTCCAGGGCAAAGGATATCTGGACAATGAAAGGGAAATGAGGATATTCCTGCCTCGCCCAGCCCTGATTGCCTTAGGAAGGATGCAAGCGTCTGCACAGCTTTACCTGGAGGTCAAACACGACCTGATCAGGCCAGGGTCTGTGGAGGGAAGCTCAGCTGAGTTGTCAGGTCTAATACACTGAGGCCACTCATGGCTCCTCTGCCATAGGCTGGGTCCAGGCAGTGGGGTTGCCCCCCAGGCGTGGTGCCCCTCATGCCATACAGGCAGACAGCCTACTGTGGGCACTGCCCACTGCCTGTGTAGCTGGTGGCCGGTCACCATGGGGGGAGAGGTTGCTGTGCCCCCTTTCTGACTCCTTTTGCCCATTGTCTCCCTTCCAGCCCCTGCACCTTGCCAGTTACTGCCTTTCTGCTGTAATTTCTGCCAGGTCTCACTCCAGGTCTGGCCACAGCTTGTGGCCCAAGGTGTGGCCCTGGCTGCCATTGCTGTCCTTTTGATCACTGTCCACCCTAGAGGGACCTTGAGCAATTGTGTGCTTAGACCAACATGACATTTTGTCAGTAGCTGCCAATACTTTGCCTACTTGGAAAGCAAAGGGATCTTTGGCTGAGTGAAATCCTTGCAGCTTCACCACTTTCATATATGGACTGCAGTATTTGTACAGAGAGGTGCAGGACAGACTTTATGGCTCTGGTTTTATGGGCTTTAAACCACTATGCTTCATTTGTGCCTTCACCTCCTCGTTCTGCCTCTCTGTAAATGCATGTCTGCCCCGTGGAGTCAAAAGCTGTCGAAGCTGATCTTAGCCAGACCGTCTCCTTATGTGCCTTAACTACAGAGCTCAGATGTCCAGTTTAGGACAGCTTAAATTTGAACCTGCTTACATTTGTCCCCATAAGGAGATCAGGTAGCCCAATGCCATCCTTTGGGCTGTGCAGGAATGAAAAGATCAGAGTCACCAAGAGTTCAACCAAGCATAAAACTGTGTCCATGGCACCACCATGCTGCTGCCTGTCAGATGCATGAGGACTGAAATTTGCAGAGACCAAACCCAGCAACTCTGTTCATCTTCTGTGCAAATCCAGAAGTCTGTGTTGTCTTTAGCTTAATCTTAACCTTAACCTACCAAATTTTATGCTTTGGATGGAAAGAAACCTTTTAAATGTGTGAAATATTTGTGGTTTTGTTGCCAACATCCTTTATTGACCTGCAGCATTCCAGATATCATTTTCAGTACATCAAATGCTAGCAAGCAGCAATGATCCCATTTCACAGAATAAAAACCAAACTTTAAAGGACAGCAAACATGCTGTCTTTTGAGCTGTTGTGCTAGATTAAGCATCTTGAAAGTCTCAAATAAACAATAAAAAAAGAGATACTTTCTTATTTTGTATCCTATATCTCACCTCAAGATAACAGGCATTGATTGAGTGCTGATAACATACTGTGTGGTTTTAGTAGCAAGCAGAGCAAAGTGAGCCACAGAAGAGTTATAACGTCAGAGGAAAGCAAAACAGCACCATGGAGCAGATGATTCCATGCCTGGAAGAACAACCCTCCAAATTCACACTTGGAGAACACAGAGGCTGTGCACAGTCCAGACTAGTGCCAGCACTAAGGGCAGTGTACAAACCTTTAGTAGACAACAAATCACCATCTTCTATCTGAGCTACCTCCACACCGATGTGGGAAAAGCTTTGAAGGTTCCTCCCCTGGCCAGCCTGGGCACGTGGCTGTGTGTTTCATCCTGCCTGGTATTCAAGTGATGGGTGCCAGCAGGAAAATGCATGAGGGCTTTAAGCCAACTTACTGAAAACATGTTGCTGCTTCACCCTCCAGCTAATGACAGTGATCACCTTCAGTGCAACAAACCCAGTTTTGCTTCTGCAGATACAACTCTCACTTGCTCTGGGGTACAGGACTTTGCCTCTCAACCTCCTGGAACAAGAATGCCAGCATAACTGGGAGATATTCAGGCACAGTATGGCTCAAGGCAGTGGAAATGATGGGAAAGAAGAAGGTAAAAGCTTCTGAGGGGAAACATCTGTTCTCTTTATCATTAGCTACAAGTGGTACCTTTTTAATTATTGAGATGCTGGAGCTGGCAGACGTTGTGAATTGACTTGGTAATTATTTAGAAGAGTCCCAATTGCTGGCTAGGATTCCCATGTAGTCATTTTCTAACTGGATATAGGGAGAAATAAACTCTTCAAGTATTTATTATTATTACAGCCTGTCAATTATGAAGATTTATTCATTCCTGCTGAGCTAGCTTGAGACTCGGCTTTATCACTTCACTACTGCTGCCACGACACTATTATATATGAGAAAATGTGAAGGTAAGGCATGCTTTTTGAAGTTAGACACAATTCATCTTTCTGAGTTTTGACAGCTCCCCCTCTGTACAAGATAACACCATCCAACACGCTCACCATGGCATTACAACCTGCTTTTCTCAGGTTTGATTCAGCACAGCTTCTTAGCACACACTGTAACATCTTTAAGCAAGTGAAAAGTGCAATAAGACCCAGTCTTAGTGTTTTACACAGGTTTACTGACTGCTGTATAAAACAGCCTGGTCCATCAGGCTCACATGCTGTTGAGGTCATAGTTAAGCCCTTTCAAACTGTGATTTTAGTTGGTGTAAATTCTCCATCTTGTAGAGTCAGGTCCTGAATTTAGGGCAGGTTGGCAAGGTCTTTAGGAAATGTGGGGACGTTGGAGTCTTGTTTAGTTCACCTCATTTAAGACTATTCATGGATGCAATAGAGGCTCAGAACAAAGCTATTGTTTTCTAGTCCAAGAGGAAGTGGCTTATGATGCCATTTCCCTCAGGATTTGTGGCTGCTCTAGAGAGAGGCTCTGGCATCTGTTGTTAACAGAGACTGAATTTCCCTTCTCCTTCTCCTTCTCCTTCTCCTTCTCCTTCTCCTTCTCCTTCTCCTTCTCCTTCTCCTTCTCCTTCTCC
>JAWWMO010000083.1:41679561-41722281 GCA_035047845.1 Dendrocincla fuliginosa | reverse complement strand
TCTCCTTCTCCTTCTCCTTCTCCTTCTCCTTCTCCTTCTCCTTCTCCTTCTCCTTCTCCTTCTCCTTCTCCTCTCCTCCTCCTCTCCTTCTCCTCTCCTTTCCTTCTCCCTCTCCTCTCCTCTCCCTCTCCTCTCCTCTCCTCATCCTCATCCTCATCCTCATCCTCTCCTGGGATGGCAAGGAGTATCATGAGTACATGGCTGG
Organism: Dendrocincla fuliginosa; assembly: GCA_035047845.1. NCBI lineage: Eukaryota > Metazoa > Chordata > Aves > Passeriformes > Dendrocolaptidae > Dendrocincla > Dendrocincla fuliginosa. Next base: position 41,722,076 of record JAWWMO010000083.1, on the reverse strand, counting down.
TGGAATGCAGCCTGCTCTGAGTGCCATCCTACCCCTCCTCGGCCACCATGTGAGTGTACAGGCAACATATGAGAGCATATGGGGAAAGCAGGCATTTCTGGTCCAGCAAAACCGCCTGTTTTGACTCCCAGTGATGCATCAAAGTTCAGCCTCAGGTGAGAGTCTTGTTGATCTTTTTTAGAAAAGAGCAGCAGCCTGCTGTGGTTTAGATGAGTGAGGGACATATTTATTTGGGCAGGATTAAGGAGATAAGGGCATGGGAGCCCCCCTCATTCAGACCTCATTCATAGACCCCAGGAGAACCTTCCCCATCCATTCATTCCCGCTTCTCCTGCAGAGCTGCCCCATGCCTGTTACTTGCTTGCACTGCAGCCCAGGCTACATGCTCTCTGACTGGCGGGAGGCTCCAAAATTTGCTTTCATACCCTTTATTTTGGGACCCACCTGAAAGGCGTGGCATTTGAAGCCCACTGCCTCAGGTGCTGTAGCCGGAATATGAATGGTGCCACCGGGAAGTCTAGAGTGGGTGGGACCTCCCCACTCCAAATCGGGGGCCAAGTTCCTGGGCAAGGGACTTGCCATAAAAATGCTCTTTGCAGTCTTATCCCCAGCAACTGCGACAATAAGGGGCCATCTGCAGATTTGCCACCTCACTGCTCACCTCTTTTCCAGATCATTAAGACATGCATTAAACACGGAGGCTTTCTTAAAGAATTTGCAAATCCCTCCTCCAGCTAGCTGAGAAAATGATCCCCGCTCCTTATTTTCTGCATCCGTCTCTGTTTCACCGTGCTTTGCCCCATGTGACGAGGCGAATTCCCACTCACAATTATTCAGCGTGTGACAGCAATCAGGATCCTTCGCATCCTGCACAGAATCAGAGCTGGGGTTTCTCCGCAAGCCTTTGGGGAGGAGCGGATGCTGCTGCTGGGCTTGCCATCTTCCTGGCCGTGTGGCAAGGATCCTCTCTTAGCAATCCGTGTCAAGGTCGTGCCGTGCAGCTCTTCCAGAGGCAAGGGAGAGGCATTTGGGGAAGTTCTCCCGTTGCTGCGGGTCTGCTTTGCGGCTTTGTGCAGGAAGCTGTGCTGCACCTGCAACCTGGGATAGGTGGAACCTGGAAAGAAAAGGCATAAACAGCAAAACCACCACCGGGCCGGGCAATTAGTTGTATTTATACAAACATCCCTCCCCACTGTAATTTTTTCTTCCCTAGTGCATGTTTATTTTTCTTCCTCCACTCTTCTGAGAACGTTGTGGGGCCGTGCAGCCGACCCAGGGCTGCTCTGTGATGGGCAGGGCAGATGTGTGATGGCGGTCTGCACTGTGCACCCTGGAGTTCTCTCTCCCCCTGCCACTTTTGGGGAGCTGGTCCTGAGCTCACTGTGAGGGACAGGGAGCTTATCAAACTGCACACCACCAGCCTTCCCGCTCAGCAAGGCCATCACTGCCACCCCTGGTTTTGTCTGGCACCTCAAGCCATTCCTCCTACCTGAGGGAGACTTGGGGGAGAGCCTGTTGGGAAAACTTCCCATGAACAAAACCATGCTTTCTGAAAATGCACTGTGGGATAAAGCCCTGAGGAGGCAGAACAGCCCAGAGTCAGCCTCAGATAATGCCTGCCCTTTCCACCAGCCATTTTAAAGAGAAGCACACAACCCCAGTCAGATGGTTTGTACTACAGCACATGGGAGGGATGGCTCCTGCATCCTTTGCTGCCTTTTCTGGTTGCCAGTATGGAGACCTGGCAGCTCCATGGCTGGCTGGGGCTTTGCTTCATCCCAGATCTCAGCCACGTGCCTGGAGAGGGGCAAAGAACAGTCCTTTCCTCCTACCATCCAGCTACCCAGAGGAGCCACTGTTAGCAGGAACAGGAGGCAAAAAAGCCACTGTCAGCTGTGGGATCGTGGTGGGGAGCACAGAACCCTGGCTGCAGGTCTTTGATGGAGTGGGGGATATTTGCAGCCCCAGGGTGTCAGGGTTCAGAGGACTCTCCAGCCCAGCTGGGCTGTATTTTATTTGGATGCACCGAATGGAAAATATGAGCCTGCAGACAAAACAGACGCGGTGAGGAGGAGCACAGGGCGGTGTGCCTGCTGCAGGAGGGGGCTGGAGCAGCGTGCTCCCTGCATGGCCAAGCTATGCCAGCTATGGGCTGCTAGGGAGCCATGCCGGCACTGTCCTCACCCGTCCTGTGCTGGGAATAGCTTTGGCTGCTGGGAGCCACCTGGGCACACTTCATGGAAAAGTTTAAAGGTGAAACGTCCTCTTTGCCTTCCTACCACCCACCTAGGATGTCGGAGAAGGGTTCAGTGCCTCTCTGCCTGTCTCTCTGGAGGTAACCAGGAGGTGGCCAGCAGTTGGCCTCCTTGTCTAAAAATGGCTCTATTTATGACAAACTTCCCACTTGTTGTTGGCAGGTAGTAACCACAAAGCAGGTGGTATAATGTACAAGCAGCACAGGGCTCATCTCTCTGTGTGTTAAGGACAGAGCTGGAACCTGCATCACACTGGAGGTGACCACCTAGTGCAGCCCCGCAGAAATACATGGGGGAAAATCACAACTAGGGCCATGCACCTCGGGTCTATTCTCCATAGTGCGTTTTGTCTCCTACTTAAAATAAACCCACATTCATTAATTCAGAACCACTATGTGTCATCTGCTTGTGGGCCAGCATAGCTGAGAGTACCTGCAGTCAGCTCTCCTGCCACCTGCTCCTGCTGGGTTTTCCTCTCCTGGCAAAGCTTTAACCTTCGGTTTGCAGCCTGCTCAAATGTGATTCATTATTAATTGGCTGCAAAAGCGGGGCCACTGCAACAGACTTTTGGAGTTCCTCCCTCCCACTCCTCTCCTTGCATGCCCTGGCTTGGCCAAGCAGGATGGCAAAGTGTGTCTCCAAGCTCAGCGAAGGAGGATTACAAAGGAGGACCACACTGTGTGGCATCCCACAGATCCTGTCTTCAACATACTCTGCAAATCCCCATCTGGATGCCAAAACTGGAGGAATGGAGGGTCCTCAGTAAGAGGTACCACTTTAGGGACAGCCTTCTTTCTACTGTGTAGGGTGGCACAGCCTCCCCCATACCCCAGTTTTACCAAGCCAGGCTCTGTCCTGCTCCCTTGCTGACCTATCCACGTTCAGGACAGAAGAGACCATCACCATAATCCTGTTTTGTCTCCTCACAACTCAGCTGTAAAGCTTCACCCAGCGATTTCTGCACTGAGCTCACAAGCCCTGCCAGAGGCAGCACCTGGCTGTTCAGAGGTACAGACCTGATTCAAAGACTTTGAACATCATTACAAAAATCTTTGGAGTCTCTTCAAAAGGCTGTAAATAATTCCTGTAAGGTGTGCAGACACAGCTTTCTGTCCCCCCAGTGTGACATGGGGCATGGCAAGCTGCATGCGCAGTCCCAGTGGATACACACCAGCCCCTGTGACAGACACCACACCTCCAACACAGCGTTAGCATGGAGCATAAGGAAAACAGCCAAACCCCTCAGGGGATCAGGTCAGGATGTTTCCCATCCTGGTCCTTTCAGGGAAGGGGAAAAGCAGCAGCTCACCATCTCAAATCATAACCCAGTTGGTGGGGCTGCCATGCAGGCACATACAGTGCAGTGCTCCAAGGCACCCTCTCCAAACCCAGGGCCAAGTTTCTGCAACGTGGGGTGCCTGCACAGCCAGTACCACTTCTGGTGGTGCCACGGCCCTGCAGGAAGCCCTGGCTATCCAAACCAAACTTGCAATCCAAGCTTTCCAGCTGGTGTTCTGTTTGTAGTCCTGGAGAGAACTTTTGGGTACAAAAAACAAACCCAAATGCCTTAAAATAACCCTGAATTTCTTCAACAGAGCAGTTGTATTTTGAGATATGTAGAATATTATCAAACAGTGAGACCTTCTGCTAAAGCCGTGAAGGAGATGAAAGCACTTTAACTCCTTTTCTCTTGTCACCTGAGCTGCCCTTCAGACCTGGGTGTGCTTTTATCTGAGCACATTCCAGAACTCAGGTGGTGGGCTCGTGCTTGGTTGAGACAAGGATGTGCAGTTGACATTGATGTTCTCTGCTCCTCCTGCGTCAGAGAGCCCTGCTTTGTTTCTCTTCCCAATACTAGCCAGGGAATAAACAAGCAATGTTTAGACAAGCAGTGGACATTTTATTTTATTGAAATAATAATAAAAGAATTTGGTTTATAAACCTGAAGGTTTTGGCTTAGGGTCTCTGACAGCATCCCTTCAGCACAAAGCAAGCCTAGAAAAAACATGATGACGAGATATATTAGTAGCTCAAACACTCTACTCAGTTTAATGCTATGTGTTATTGCAGGTCTGAAATGTTATTTCTGTTGGATATACAAAACCTTGCTCTTTAACAGATTTATTCCTTCACTCGTCTCAAACTTGTCTCCAACAGCAGGCCTTTGTGCTCTTTCTCCAGAATCCACAACTTGCTTGTGTTACCAGGGCCAATGCTGCCCTACTTTGCTCAGGATGCTCTAAGCCCTGAGTGCACCCAGTGTTTCTGCCAATCGTCTGCTGCTGCTCCAATCCTGGTACAAATGCCCATTTCGGGAATAGAAACCTGCTTGCCTGGGCTGGAGTAAAAAGAAAAAGCTGTCCTGAACTGGGGGAATGAATAACCGTCCCTTCTTTTATGCTAATAACTTTAAAAGGCATTAAAATAGCAGGTTTTTGGGGGTAGGAAAATCCTCAGCATCAGGCTACTGTTACCACAGGAGGGGATTTCATTATGAGCAAGGGATGTCTGAAAACAGATACTCCTCTTAAGGAACACTCCAGTCACTGTCTTGAAATAAATCAGGTCTGTCACCTTCTCTGCTCACCTGTGGATGTGCACTGCCTCCAAATCCAGAGGTTTTTGTATTGTTACATTATCTACAGTGGGTTGCTGCCTGCAGAGAGCTGAGGATACCTGATTGTACACACACACACACACTCATGGTGACAACTATTTTTATGACCACAAAATCCCATGAAACAGATGGTGCTGTAGTAAAACTACAATAATCATAGTGATTTACATACACAGGCAAATTCCAGCTCTCATTAAGAATAAATTAAGTAAAGAGACCCAAGACGCAAACAGCTCTCCAGATCTGGCTCCAGGCACTCCCAGCATTGCTGATGCCTGAGCCTGGAATGCTGCTGCAGTCCCAGGTAATGCTGAAGCCTGGAAACCACAGAATTGCATTTCCTATAAGATTTCAGATGGCTTGTGCACCCAGAGCTTCAATTTGAGCCCACCTCCAACATAAACTGAAGGAAAAGATGCTTTTCTCAGATTTTAAGATTATGAAGTCGAAGCTGAGCCCCAGTGCACAGTGGTGCAGGGTGATCCTCCCTTCAAAGCTTGGAGCCCAGCACCTCTGGGTTTGCCCCAAGCACGGCTGCCTTGCCAGCAGCCCCCAAGCCTCCCCTGTGCTCAACGAAGCTGGTAAGGACAAATCTGGTCCCTTTCACCTCCCCTTTGGCTATGGACCCCGGGCAGGACATTAGCCCAATTACCGGCATCCCCAGCCCTCTTCTGGAGGAGGTCATGAGGGGTCTGAGTCAAGGACATACATGACAGAGGGGATGGTGTGACCACAGAAGGGCACACCTCAGCCCACCTCCCCTGCAAGCTTGGGCCTCCTCTCTGCCCTCTGGGAGAGACCATGGCCCCTCCAGCAGCTCCCACTGCCCCTGGCTCTTCCAGCCCAGACACGGAGACAAGAGCTGGAGGAGACAGCCAAGTCCTGAGCAAGGGCTATGCCATGGAGCACCATTACCTTTCCAGAATGATTTTGAAATGATGGCTTCAGCCAGCCCTTGGCCAGACGTGGCTGCTGTACCTGCAGAGTTAGAGGGTGAAGCCCAGAGGTTCCCTGCTCTGTCTCTGCTCCGCAGGGCTCGCTGAGGGCCTGCCAAGGCAGCGTGCATCTCCTCGTGGCCCCTTATGTGTCCTGAAGGACTCGCTTTGTGAGAAAGAGGGGGAGGAAGGATTAAAATCCAAAATGCAGCACAATTAAAGCCACTGGGAACAGGATAGGCCAGCCAGCCCCCAGGCAGGCACCCTCAAGGAACAGCTGGTTCCCCAGGGAGCAGGCTCCAGGGGCTCTTGCAGCAAAGGCTCTGCATAGCATCTTCCCATGCAGCACAGACTGCCTTGCATCACTTTTCCTACGCTTTAATTTTCAGGACTTTCACCTGTGTTGTTTAGGTTTTGTTCACAATTTGCTCCCATATGGTTTAATTTGCACCTCTAAAATTAAAACCAGGTTCCTTGCTGTTAGGGAGCAGCGGGTCTGAACACCAAGCCACAAGATTTTCTGTTCTTCTGTCCCAGTGAGCTTAGTCCAGCTCAGGGTTCCTTGTAGCTTTGGCGCTCCTCAGCCCAGAACTACAGGATAGGAGAGCTGTGGCAATACTAGAAAGTTTTCATTAAAGGTTTTTTCAAAGTGTCATCAAGCTGCACAGCAGAATGGCATTGAAAGGGGCCAGATAAGAAACTCTGAAATTCACTTTTAATGTTGTTTGGGGGTTTTTTAATCTACCATTGATCATTGCTCTCATGATATTCACAAGATGCAAAATATTTCATGGCAAAACTGGGGCTACCTTACTCCTGAAGTGCAGAAAACGAGGCCAGAGCAAGTCAGGAGCTCTGTGTCAAAAGCATACAGAATATTCTAGAGTATCATTAGCAGGCAGTCACTCCCTGCAGCCTGCATGTGCACCATGGATGTAAATACACTCAGACCTGCCTGACGCATGGGACTTGTAGCTCAAGGGGGACCTTCCTCACTGGGCTGATGGACTGAATGCTCCAGGTACCTTCAGCTTCTGCCTTTTCCATGTCTAATTCTGTGAGGCAAAGCTGGCTGAGGTGATTCACTCGGCAGGAATGTCAAAACAGCACAGCAGGCTGCAAGAAGAGAAAACTGCCATCCTGGGCAGCCAGCCCCTGCCCAGCAGCTGGAGCAGATGTCTGGGGGGGCATAAGGAAAGTACAGACAAGCAATTAATCTGCCCCAGGACAATCCCATCCAGTGGCTCATTGACTTCACCTTCCTGAGACGACATCCTTGTGTTTGGCAGCCCTTGAAGGACTTTAGTTTCTGAATTTGTCTACCTGCTTTCTGACCCCTGACAAAGCTCTTCAACCCTACACCATCCCATGCCAACACTCTTGAATGGCAACTAAGTCCTGAAACACCATTTCCCCCTGCTTCTTTTAAACGTGCTGCATAATAATTTTACATTATGATTCTGAGTCTGGGGAGAAGGAATGAAAGCTTCTTCCCACTTGTCTTTCTTTCATAAACCTCTTTCTCACTCACCCTTGCCCCTGCAGCATCTCACTTCCAGGCTTTATGCTTTAGTCTATCCATTCCATCCTCCCACAGAAGATGTTCCCTGTTTCTGTCTGCCTTTTTTTCCCCCCAGCACAGCAGTACTAGCCATGTTGATCTACCTGAGGCATCTAACAGTGAATCAGTGCAGGTACAGGTAGAAGGGTCACGTCATTGGGATGATCTGTCAGAGGTTATTATGCACAGCATCGCCTCATACATGGAAATTTTCTCCCATTTGTCCCATTGATGCATGCTCAGCCATGGAGATGCTGCTGCTGGATGTGACTGAGCATACTGGCAGCTCCAGACTGTTTGAGTCCAGCTCCTAACATGACTGAATAGCAGCAGGAATCACTTGGTCCATCTTGGAGACCAGCGCAAGCGAAGAAAGAGCAGCGTGACTGCCTCAGTTTCTCAGATCTTGCCCTGCAGCCCCCAGAAAGAAAACACAGAGCCTGTACTAGAAAGATGCTCAGGAACAACCACAGAGGAAATCTCTTACTTCACATCCTGGGCAAAGGATGGTTCTTCCGGGCAGATAAAACAGGCTGGAGAGAGGTGGGATGCATCTCTTCCCTCTCCTGAGGAGCAGAGGCAGCACCCTCCTGCTGGGCACCCACCTCCCCTTTTGCCTTGCTGTTCCTGAGCTCATCAGTGTATTACAATTTACTCTAATTACTGCTTTTACCTTCTGCCTTTGAGAAGCTGCCCACTCCCCGCTGCTTGAGTGAGGAATGATATTTTACCATCATTAAACCACGCAGGCTGGCAATATCCTATATGTTTTCATATCTGCCTGGATTTAAATGGGGACCAGCTGTGAGGTACATTGAAGACCGACCCCATACACAATATCTTCAATACCCCTCTATGTCTGCCAGCATTTGGGATCAACCTTGACCAATTTTCTCTGCTGCAGGTTGTGTCTCTCTCCTAACCTCTCATGTCCTGCCTCTCATGATTTCATGCCCTTTCTGGCTGTTCACTTGATGGGGAGCTGAACAAAATCAGTACAAAAGGAGGCTGTGGCAAAATTTGCACTGACAATTGCTGGCATTGTTCTTATTTTCTGGCAACTTGAATGTGGAATGTGTCTGATATATATCAGAGAAAAAATGTCACATCCTTCCTCTTTCTCCTGATACATATGAAAAAACAAGAGGCAGTCTGGAAGCTTTTAATGCCATGTGTTCTTCCACCAAAGACTGTCCCAGATGCCTAAATGCTTAAGCACAGATGCACAGTGTGCACCCCAAGGAGATTACCCTCCAGGAGACCCTTCCTCTCGCTGGTTTACTTTTACAGGATGCAACGTGCTTCTACTCTTTGCAGCCTCACACTTGATGTTCTGGGAATTGCCTGGCCATGTTTGTGCCACCATGGGCCCTTCACATCTCCACAGTCCCCCATGGGAAAGTGATAAGAGTGAAGGGCTGCACATTCCCCTGTCCTTCATCAGTCCTGCCTCCTGGTGTTCTCCTGTAACGAAAAATATCACATCAGTGACTCCTTCTTGGAAAAATCCATCCTCAACACTGGTCCCTCATTCTCTTTAAAGTGTCTTTTCCCCTTTCCAGCTCAGTTTGTATCCTGATGTATGATACTTTGGTGGAAAAGCCCATTGGCATGAACAGTGTGAGCCACAGCCATGGTTTCTGTGATTGCAGATGCATGGGTGTACAGGTGTGTACGTGGGTGCTTTAGTGTGCAGGTATGCATATATGCCAATATGGGAGTTGATCAGAGTATTGCATCAGTATATTTATCATTTATTATAATGCAATATGTAATGCAAATGTCATATGCAAATAATTTACTTAATGTCACAGCAAGAGCAATGAAAGACAAGGAATCTGACTCTCATCAAGTCTGTGGGGTTTACATTTTACATTACAGAGCCACTCCATTTGCTGGGGCTGGCAGAAGGAAAATAGCTGTCAGTAGTACTTTGTGTGGAAGCAGATGCAATGTGCAGAACTGCGAGCAGGCTGATGCAGTACCTTTTATTACCCAGATTAAGGATGGCAGGCAATTTACTTGCTAAAGGCCAACAGCAAATAATCTTTTTCCTGTGAAATGAATTTAGGCAGCTTGAGGTGGGGCCAGAAAGCAATTAAGTGTATTATTAAAGCAGGGCATCAGATTGTAATCGTACATATGTATATTATGTACTTACATATGTAGAAAGGCAAATCAGTCTGCAGCCACCTTTGGAACCAATATATTCAAGTTTGAAATGCAATAAGGCTGGAAATTAGGTGCTTATCTTCCTTTGTTAATGTGTAATCTTCCCCTTTAATCAGCTGCATTAATTATTCCATCACACTGAGTTTTTACATTTCTGAAAAGCAGAAAAGTTAATTTTGTTGTGGTTCATGGCTTTTGAGAGTTACCTGGGGCTGAGAACAGCAGGGATGAAGACAGGCTGGCTACTGACTGCCTCCCCCACTTCCAGGCACCCTCCTAACAGGTCCCTCACCCCCCACTCCAGGCTGAACCCCCCCGCCCACCGGGGCGGCGAGATTCCCGCAGCATCTGGCGACAGAGGGGTACTCCACTCGGGATGTCGTCTGTTGTCAAGGAGACAAAGTATCTGGATTATCAGGCCAAGTGATAATATGATAGACACTCAGTGAAATACATGCAGCTTTCACGAAAAAGTAACCAGAATTCTTCCGTAGTAAGAGAGGGGTTTTTCAAATGAAGAAGTGGATTTCTTTCTTCTGAGGCTGTAAAAAACAGTGGTATAAACTGAGGTCAGCTCAGGAAACCTGAGTCACCCTCTTTCCCCACTTCCCCTTTGGACAGAAACACTGATGTTTCCCTAATTGTTATGAACACCGAGTGCACAGGCTCATCTCCTTTCCTACTTATTATTAGTCCCCTCAAAAGAAGCCTTCTCTTCCCCTCGAGCACCAGGTACAGCAAGTTGGTACAGCTGCTGGGATTTAGTGCACCCAAAGTGGGAACAGGGCTAGCAGTCACCACGCTAGATGCCAGGCCTTCACACAGCATCAACCTTGGGTAGGCAATAATTTGGGAAGCATCATTGTGTATCTTCTCCTCATTCATCCTCCACAGAGATAATCAAAAGTGTTCTGACCAAACAAACATTTTTCCATTAAGGGTTGCCTTTTCACACAAATCAAAATACCCTTTATACTGATTTTTATAAAAATCACAGTTTTCTTTGATTAACAAAGAGTTTTGATATTGTTAAAACATCCCAGATCCATTGTGTTATTGAAAATATTTCAACTAAATCAAAATACACTTGAAAAGTGAATTTTAATTCAGGAGATATTTCAAAATTTTTCATTTAGTTTTCGATTAGGAGTGGAATAAAATGAGGAAACTGCAAGAATGGAAATTATCCAGTTAATTTCTATGTAAACTGACATGAGTCCCACATTAACTGCATCAGGGGTTTAGTGCAGGACAGGGTTAAGATTCAAACTAATGAAGTGAGGCCAATATACAGGCCAAATAATGCAACAGCTGTCACAGTGCTCTAAGCACTAAAGGAGGTCACTAAAAACGATGCCAGTTCACACTGGTTTGTATAAAATGTACTTTGTCAAACTAACAGGATGCCTTTGATGAGATGATAAATTTTGCTGAGAGAGATAAAAAGCCTTGGACTTGGTACTGCATGACATTGGCTTAGAAACCAGAACGGCATAAAATCAATGTGTCAATATTAAAATAAATTAAGCAACTACAAGCTGCTTAATGTCTATGTCTTAAAATAAATAGTGAATGGGAATCATCTCTTGTGCACTGTATGTGAGCCACTTTAGTGACTACACATTTTGTGTCCATTACAGCAGATATTTTTCATAACATCTTCGAAGAAGACCAAACATCACCACTGATGATGATGGTGTGTGACACAGATGTTGAGGGATACAGCAGAAACAAAGAAAGGATGGCACAGATCAGCATCACCTGGTGACCTGCACCTGAGCAAAAAATATTCATCTGAGCAAAGCCAAGCATAAACCCCCATATCTGAGGGCCAGAAAATATTGACAAGGCAGGTGACCCATGCCCACATCCACCCTGTGAGGTGAACCAGTCCAGAAAGAGCCTTAATTGCAATTTAATATCCCAGAATATCCTGGCAGAGCACCACAGGCATATGCATCAGCTAGACTGGACCACCTCCACTCTTGGATGCCTCCTGAGTTCTTCCTCCTCCTGTTTATTGACCTGCCTGTTGTTCTGTTAAAGGCTCCTCATAGTTTCTGTGCTCTCTTTATTCCCTGTTTTGAGGCACTGCACAGCCTAAAGAGGTAGGACTGCAGTAATTTTACACCTCAACACATGGCCTCCCAGCAGGCTTCCTGCACTCAGCCTGCCCCTCAGGGACAAGGGACATTGGTGCTCCCTTGGCTCATCCCCCAGGGCCTCTGGACTGCTGCTGATTTGGAAGCTCCGTGGGACTTGCTTAGAGGTTCAAAACCCTCCTTCAAATGTTGCAAATAAATCTTTGCCTTAATAGCCTCATATTTTGTGCCATCTTTTATGTCCTCTCAGGATGTTATGTGCCACATAAAATGCAAGAGGTCATTAAAGTTAAAGCGAGAAACTAATTAGCCTATATTTACACTGAGGGATGCAAATAAATTAAGCTATTCAAATATCAGGCCTCCCTTTTTAAACATTGGCTAATATTCTAGTAAATTCCTCAGGTTCTAGAAATCACAGAAGATGTTTCATTTAACACAAGCACCCAAATGTATGACTATACCTGAGTAACACCAGGCAAGAGGAGCTCACCCTAATACCACCTGCAAAGTTGCACTGAGGGCATTGCTACAAGGACTCTGACAGCTGCTGCATCTCATATGGTCAACAAAGAGCCACAGACCCTTCCCTGTGAGCCCGTCAACTACGACCCCAGAGGCTACGAGGTGCTAACATATGTTGCAACCAAAATATATCCCCTATATCCTCAAGGGAACCTACTGCCAAAGCAGAGGAAGGATATTTAATCTGTTGTCCACTAAAGGCTGGGCACCTGCTGTTTCCCTCTTGTTGCTGCTGTTATTGGGATCTCTACTTTGCTCAGCTCTTGTTTTCATGAAACTTGTAAGAACTTAGTATATTTGTGCCTTTCAGTCCTCTGTCAAATTTGTCTGAGGCTGGCCAGCGATTCCAACCTAATAGCTGGGAATGCAAAGGGAGCAAGCAGCAACGTGATTGCATAGCTGTATTTCCTTACGAAGTAAGGCTAAAAATATCGGTGACCTTTACGAGCTCTATTTTTCCATGGTTTGGAGCAGAGTTGTGAAATTTGGCAGGTGCAAGAGGCCTTTGGGGTGTGCCTTCTGCTGTTCCTGTGAAAATCTTCTCAAATTTGGGCTAGGTATAAGCCTTTGGAAAACAAGACCATATGTTAAGAATACGGTTCAGATGCATGGAAGAACTTCGGTGATTCGGAGGAATTCCCCAATAATTTCATCCTCCCTGAGTCTCATGCTATTTTGCTGCTCTGTGCCACTGCCTGGCTCTGGGGTCTCTGTCTAGATATTCCTGGGTTCCGGTAGAAATACAGGGGTGGAAAGCAGGGGCACAGTTTCTTCAGAGCTCCCTCTTCTCACCCTGATAACAAAAGAATGCTCAGAGCAAGGGACAAGACACAGAGCAGATAGTGGGCCAAGGTGGTCCGGAATCACCACATCCCACAAAAGGCAGAGCTGGTGGACAACCTCCCAAACCCATTCCCACTTGGAGAAGGAGGGTTTGACACTGTGTTTGCTTTCAGGCACAAGCTGTGTATAGGTCTCACACATTAATCTCTGGCAAGCACGTATGTGAGCAAAATAATCCCGGTTACATGGCTTTGTCACGCACATGGAGGGAAGGTCCTGGTCTGGGATCTGCCTGTGTGGCCACAATAAGCAAGTCTTTTACTTCACAATAGATTAGTCATTTGCTTACAGTTTAAATAAGCCTCTGAGAAATTGTTGTCTGACACTGTTTTCTGGCTAGACAGGTAAGAGTGGCTTTGAGCTGTGCCCATGGAATACCTGCCTCACTGAACCAGAGGGGTGAGCACTGACAGGAGGTGGTTTGATGACTCCTGCCCAAGTGAAGAACACTTTGACAGCAAACAAGTGCTTTTTGTTTACTCCTAATTTACACAGGCTTGCTTTAAGGGAAGGTGGTTTTGGAGTAGAGGATGAGCTTTGAGGACCTTCATCACTCCAGGCTCCAGACTGTTTCACTGCACAGGCCACACAGGCAGTGGATGATGCAGAAGGGTGGGTGGAAGAAGGGATACCGAGTGACTGGGTTTAGCCAGGGAGTTTAATCAGACTGGAGCAGATTAATGTGGGTACACCTAATCCCCAAGGGAGCTGAGAAAGCTTGTCACAGCCAGAAACACTGAGGAGGCTGCAGGTGGCAGGCAGGCAGTGGTAGAGGGAAAGCTGATGAGAAATTTAATGAGAATTGGGATTGCTTGGGCAGAAAAGAATGAAACTGAACTGAAAGGTAAGGGAGAGACAAGATGGAGAAATGGAATATACTATATTCAATAGTGGCTAGTTTGGATTTCTATCCTATGCACCCATGATGGCAAGAGTCCCATTGAAAAATTAGATTTAGGTGAACGTGCACTCAGTTATGTTAGTAATAAAGTCGATATATTGTAGGGGCTGTTCAATTAAAGCTGCACAAGCTGTGTCCTTTTCAACAGCTCCTGATTTCTGAGGGGTTGACTTTCTGATGATGGTCTGCCAGCGCCCTGTTCTTGACTGAACTCTAATCCTTCCAGAGAAGTATGGTGCCAGTCAATTCCTGCTGGAGATCACTACACACAAACAAGCACAGGAATCACAAAGGCAGGGAGAGCTGGAGTAGGTATTAGAGGAGTCATTAGCAAAAGGGGTGGCTGTTCTCCTGCAATGCCTTCACTGCATTCTCCATGCCCACATCCTGAAAATGTCCACTTTTGGATAAAGCACTGCTTGAGCCTGGAGTGACTCCAGTGAGGGATGTCGAGAGCAGCAGATTATGACAACATTACCAGCAGTGGGCGAAGGACCAGTCTGGTCAAGCTGGGGAACACTGTGGCATGGGAAAACAGGGGTCTTATGAGAGCCTGAGCCCCACCACTAATGCTGCCAGACCCCATCTGTCAGAGCCCCGGGTGTTAGCAGGATCAGAGCCGACTATCCTTAGTAAGCAGGGGGAGACTTTGCTTTTGAGATTAAGGCTGAACTTGTGGTATAGGCAGGTGTCTGCAGCTGGGTGTTTAAGCCCTGGCTTAAACATGGGATGTGGGCATGGGACAAGCCTTGCACATCTCATGCAGGGTCTGCCTTCCTCACGCAGCATATCCTGGTGCTCTGGTTCTGCTGAGTGGAGCCTCAGGCTGAGGACCCCATGCAGAGCCCCATGGGGATAACCCATCAGCTGCTGGACCCTGTGCTGATGCCTCACAGCCAAATGCATCAAGCTATTGCACTGTCATACATCAGTCAGCCATCTCTGCACACCCCACTTCAGATTGCAGATTGCATACTAGTAAAAAGGCTGTTTCATAAAGAACTCTCCATCCTATTTGTGATAATCCAAAGCCCTTTTCCTCCTGTTCACGGCTGCGTAACAGCCCTATTGGCAAATGCATCAGCTGCTTATTTGGGAGAGAAATCCTGGCAAGACTGAATGTAAATTTACGTAAGCCAAATGGCATACGAGTTTTCCAGAGAACACTGGCAGAGCCCCACTGATTTTCAGAAATATCTATTCTTTTAATAGCTGATGGACAGGTTTATTGGGTACCTATTTTTAAAGAGATGAAATAGACCCTGAATAACTGAAGTGACCAACATGTCAGTCCTTACCAGACAAAACTTGGATGCAGTCACTGAGGATTTTTCCCATGTCAAAACAGGGCAAAGGCTGCAACACTTGACTTCAGTGATGCTGAGGACCTCCAGTTAGACACTTTGCTCTTTTCCCAGTGATGACTGAGGAATTGCCCACAGATCACAAAAAATACAAAATAATCACATTTTTCCCAGACCTTTCTTAGATAAACTGCCTTATTACCTTGCTTAATTTCAAAAAGATTTAAACTTGGAGGTGGCTCAGAAGAGAGTCTTGCTGCCACCTTGGCATACTTTGGCTCTCCTTCTTTGAGAAAATGCTGTGAATATTTCAAGGTTGATTGTCAGCAAAATTTACCTGGGCAGATGCTAACAGGACAGTCTATTATATATATGTACATAACTGAATTTGATTAGGAGTCTAAGGAATTTTTAAGCAGATGGCAAACTGGGCAGTGTAACAGGAGCAGAAACTAGGCAGATACAACCCCAAGCCTGTTATAGACAGGTTATACATACTAGGTTATATGTACCTCTTGCTCTGGGTCTGCAATGCCACCTTGGCAAGGGCAGAATCACCCAGTCTGGTGCTTTCAAGCCAGGAGCTTGTAGTCCCAAGGTAGACACAGCTCTAGGTGCTTTCCACACCGCTGGTGTTAACTGGGCCTTATGGACCTGGGGGGAACACTCCATCAGTTTTCTGGGGTCTGCAGTGAGAATAAGTTTGGATCATCACCCACCTCCCCTCTGACTGTGTGCTGTGCCAAAATTTTCTGCTGTCTAATGCTTTGCAGCCCAAAGAGCAGGCTAGTATTTTAACAGATGTAGACTGCCTCCTTCACCAAACCCCTTACAGGAAGAGTTCATTGGAAGGTTAATAGGATGCTGAGAAGACAGACTGATTAAAATTAAATTAGTCCAAATTAAATTAGGGGAAAATCAAGTAACCCAGTCAGTTCATAAGAATTCATAGCAAAAGCATTAAAAAGGAGCTGTTCACACTGTAAGCAAACAAAGGATCTGGACCAGGGAATGTTCTTGCCCAGGCATCACCCAGCTGGATTCAGCTGAGGAGTCTGCATAGCCTGTAAGACCAGTCTTAGGAGCAGCCAGGAACATGCTGTGCTTGCTCATCAGCCCCACAGTACATTTAGCTGGCTCTGGGACATCCTGCAGACTTCCCAGGGAACAGCGTGGCTGGGAGTACCTGGTGGTGGGATCTGTCACACACCCATGCAGGAGGTCACAGCCGCTGTCCAGTGCCCTGCAGCATCCCATGCCATGCCATGCCATGCCATGCCATGCCATGCCATGCCATGCCATGCCATGCCATGCCATCCCATCCCATCCCATCCCGACTACCATAGCATGCAGGAGGCAGTAGTTGTTGGGAAGCAGCAGAACATGGATCCAGCAGGTATTACTGAACTCCGTGCCTTCATCCGTGCTGCCCCAGCACTGTGACTGCTTCTTGATTGCAAGATCCAGGTCACAGCCCACAAGGTCTTCAACAACTCCCAAGCACCTTCGAGAAAGCACTTAACACAGGTAAGGGTGTTTTAAAGTAATAATAACAACAATCAAGTGACATATATTAACCTCTAATGCTATTAAAGCTGTTTCATAAAACAGCAAAGCTCTTCACAGATTTGTCTAGGTTATCCACTCCCCCAGTGCATCCTCCAGGAATTCAGATGGTCACCTGCTTTCATGTGCAGCAAGGCAAGCTTCTTTTTCCCATCATATGAAATTAGGAGAAAAACTGTTTCAGAAACAAAGGGTCACAAAATATTCACTACCCTGAGGAGCACAGAGCCACAGACCCTGCCATTCAATATGTAACCCCCTTAATATGAATGTGCTTAATTTTCTCTTAATTTCAAAGTATCTCTGTACCATTTGTCTTTGGATTTTTGCTTTTTTGTTCTTAGTCTACAAACTAAGAGAGGCTCTTCAAACTCCATGGTGTACAATACCTCCTCCTAAGGAGGTAATCATCTCATCACAAGATGAAACAATATATATGTAAATGTACACTGATACATAAAAACTGAAATAAGACATTAACATCTACATTTTGATGCACTAATTTGGGCCTAGTTATGTTGACACAGATGGAGTAAATTACTGGAGGAGAAAAAGCACATCTGTTAGATGTTATTGTTTAATTAAGCCATTAGCAACTGAAAGACAAGGGCCTTTAAATTATAGTATTTTATATTTATCCCAGCCCGTGGTAGTCATATGGCTCCCCCAGCTCTTGGAGCGTGTTGTAATGCGATCAGCACAACAACCCCTCTGTGAAGGAGACAAAGAAGTGCCCCTGTCTCTGCCTTGCACAGGGGAGCTGTTTGGCCTCCCAGCGAATTTGGGTCAAAACACAGTGGTCTGAGGTTAACACTGTAGTGCTGACCTGCTTCATTTATGTGGCAGATCCTCACAGGGTCCCTAAGGGAATCTTCTGCTGGGAATGAGCATCCTTGAAACCTCCAGTCATTGTGGCATGAGGGCCTTGCACCCTGATATTTGTGTACACCCAGTTGTAGAGTTTCGGACACACAAAATTTGCTACCTGAGTGCCAAGCTCTGTGCACACAGCCAAAGAAATTTGCAATAATGCTTTATTATAGTCACAGGCTCTCTCTGGAAATCTTATTCTCCTGTTCAATTTTACAGGGAATAAATTTCCTAGCTGGAGGGAAATTTCTTCCTGCGAGAGGGAACAAAATGTCTCTGTGAGACACCATACCAATGGACTTACTACAACATAGAGTGGAAGAAGTATTACCTGGTATCCCAAAAAGTCTGTAAATTCACCAGGAAAGCGTCCACCATCACCCCTGAGGGTGCAGGGTCAGGTACAAGGACTTGCTCTGCAGACTGTCCCACTAAACATCTGCCCTCTTTTTAAGTTGCATTTATGGGGGGAAATAGAATTTTGCAGAGGTCTAGAGAGCTTAGAGATGTTAAGCATACAGAAGCAGTGCGAAAACAGAGATCCATAAAGAACAAAGAGACCCTTTTAGCAGCTTTAGGGTGAAAGAGGTGAACACCATCAGCCTTGTCTTTGCCCAGGAACCGAGGCTTCCTTGGTTCTGCTGCCCAAGCAATGCCTGGTGGCTGTCACGATGGGCATTAGGGTCATAAGCAGTGCCCATGAATAGCTCATTTAATTTTTCTGTGCCGTTTACACCATCACTGCCAGCAAAGGGACACAAGATAAATCAAAGAAAGGAATGCTTTCAGCTTTAAAAATAGAAATGTTTTTCACTTTAGCTGCTACAGGAGGAAGGCCTGAGCCTGCTCTCACTTATGCTGGCATGAAACAAAATTAGCTGCACAGAAATGAATGGAGTTACATCTATCAAAAACTGCACAAGGAACAGCAGAACCGACCTCTTTTCTTTTAAACTTCTTCCCACTCAATACTGTATGAACATCTTTTATATTTGATGCAGCCATCTTTTAGAGCTGACCCCTGCCCCCCAATCAGTGCTGATGCCGTTCAGGAGCTAACATGGATACAGCTCAGAGTGGAAAATCAGTGCTGGTGAAGGCCCAAGCACCATGAGAAGTGATCCTTGGGCCAGCACAGAGCAATGTAAAGTGCCACCACAGAGGGCCAGCATTTGCTTTTCCTACACTAGAAAATGCTAAAGCACAGCACAGTCCCTGGCAACAGGGAGGGTGCTCATGGGGCTCTCCAAGGAAAAGAAACACTGATGGACTCCTGATGGTGCCCCATTCAGCTGTCCTCACCCAGAGCCATTGACTTTGGCCAGACAGGATCAAGACTCCGTGGGACCTCAGCAGATTGGCAGAACACATGGAAACTTCCCGAGGGATGTGCCAGAGAAAGGAGACAGTGTACCCTTCCAAATGAAAGCAGAGGCTCAAACACAACGAATCCCTTCTCCCAGGGAGCTGGATCCCAGTGCTCTACTGTCTGAGGTGGCAGTGATTTGAAAACTAACCAGAAGCCTTGCTGCTATCCCAGAGTACTGCATTAAATAATTGAAAAATGAATAATTAAATTAAAAGAGGATTATTTCCCACAGGCAGGCAGAAAATTGCTGCCTGCAGGACAAAGGATGATGGCAACACTTCATTTTCTGCAGTTCTCAGCAGTCAGGAGCGAGGTGATGTGAATAACATGCACAGTGGGCAGGAAGAACGCCCCCCTGAGTCACGTTGGGTTTTTGGCTCTCAGTTTATCCCTAAATTGTCTATTGCCAAATGCAAGAATAGTGATTCTGAAGACCGAGGAAGCGAATAAGGAAATACTAGACATTCCCTTTTCCAAGAATGTGCCCCTTGGGGTGTGGGGGGGTATCTATTTACGTACAGATACCTGAGGGATTTGCACAGATCAGTCCTGTTGACTCATGGTTAGCTGCTATACACATTTGTAGGATACATTGCTATGTTTAGTCATCTGCGTTTATTTTATTGCTGGATATGAGGAGACGTGCACGTGTGCTTTGTTCTAGCACTTTATAAGAATAGTATAATGGCACTATTATATTTTTCCCTAAGATGTATATATCTGTTTGAACAGACGACGCACTGTAAGAGCCTGGATTTCTCACGAACTATAATTAAACATGAACAACTCTCCGCATAGGATAACAATACGATAATATACTCGCTCTCCTCACAGAAATTTAAACAAGTCGACATGCTGAGTGAATAATGATCCTACATTTATGCAGCACTTATTTTCACTGAGTAGCTGCAAGCCTTTGGCACACTGATACCCAGACTGTATGAGGCACTACAGCGGGGTCTGAACAGGACTGGAGGGGAGTGAGTTATACTCTTCAACCCTTTCACCTTCCTCGAGCTCTTCTTGCCCTCCAAAACCTCTCACCCAGCAGCACCCCTTCATTGTCCCACTTTCTCCTTTGTGCCTTTTGCATCTGGAAGACCTCTTTTTCTCCTCTGTGTAAGGTTCCTTCTGATAGCCCTCCTAAACCCCTCCCTTAAACTCTTATTTGTCCAGTGAAGCAATTTCTTCACTCACCACATCAGCATTGGCTATAAAAGGTCAGGGTACTTTGCCAAGAGCTGTGACATTTTCCTTAAGCCCATCTCTCTCTCTGTCCAGAAACTTTCTAGTCCCCAACACAGTGGTTGTAGTTGTGACTGAGCTGTCACAAACCAGATGGCTGTGACGGTGCCATGGGATTCAGGAACACACATGCAGCATCAGGAGGAGTAAGGCTTCAACCCTGCTAGTTGCCCTTCCTCCCTCCACTAGTAGGTCCATACTCATCATCACGTCACATATATGTCTGAAAACTGTGACCCAGTGCAGGAGGCCCAGAGCTTCAACAGCAGATTTCTCATTCTTCACTCCCTGTGCCAGAGCAGATGGGCAGAGGAAGCTCAGCAAGTAAACAGCATGCTTGACACTACGGAGCAGGGCTGTAACAGAACAAATTCTGAATGCCAATCCAGGGACCCAGTCACAAAAGCAGCCCTTTCCTTCCTCTGCAGAGAGTATGTCTGCAGGCTTCAGTGTAAGAGAGGTCATCTTTTGTGAAATGTGGCACTGGAGTACAGGAGCAATAAACCCACGCTGGAGCCCAGAGCCAGCAAGGCCAAAGCTGGGGAGAGGCAGGGATGAGGGCCTGGCTGGCCATGCAGGCAGCTCCATCACCCTCCTCTCACAAAGGTCCTGCAATCTTTCAGCGTAGAAGGAGCAGCGAGCAGCACAGTAACTTCTCCCTCCATGTAAAATCATGAACAGCAGCCCAGGGGAGGCTAGTGGAGGAGATATCTCAGCATGTGCCTTTTCATTAGAACACCCTTGCATTTGGTAAATGAAACTCCAGTCCTTTTAAAAACGGCTTTGTTGTGACACGTTCCAGGGCCAATCATCACTGATACAAGAATAACATTTACACACAGAGTAGTTCAAACTTGGTATTCCCACAGCATCCAGCACCAAGGCTCCTCTCTGTGCCCATACAGCTATTCCCTTACCTCACCCTATCTCACAGCCTCAGGAACACAGTGGGTGACAGTTCCCTCCTGTCCTGAAGCCCTCCCAGCTAAACCAGTGGAAAACGTCTTTGTCCTGCTCAGCTCGAGGCTGAGCTCCCTCCACCACCCCAGCAGGGGCTAAAACATCCGGAGGGATACTCTAATCCCAGCCATCTGGCAGTGGTCCTCGGGGGACAGTCCTGCAGCTCCGAACTGTCAGCGTGCTGCCAGATGAGCGGTCCCCACTGCTGGAACAACTCCCAGCCAGCCGGCCACCTCTACCCTCCAGCCTCTCCTTCCCACAAGCACAGGAGAAAGGAGCTGGTTTGGGGAGGGGGAGGAGAGAATTGAGCTTAGGCACTCCAGAGAGGCATTTGCTTTCCCCTGTTCATCAGGAAACACTAAAATACAGGGTTTGTGAAGGTGTGTCAACCCCTGTGATTTAATGTAAGCACTGGCTCTTTGCATCTTCAAAGCTCTTTACCATCAGCTGGTTGTGGCCTCCTCTCAGTAACCACCAGACAACTGTGCTGGGACCAGTGGCACCACACAGAGCTTGTCCCACTCACAAATGACTCAGGCCCTGCCAGGGTACCTTTGCAAGGCAGGCAGGCTCAGTGTTATTATTCACTATGATATAGGGCGTAAATGAGAGGAGGTGCAATTGCAGGATTTGCCCAGGGCCTTCCTGCTAACCTGTGCTGTGAATGCATGAATTACTCAGCCCTGTGCTCCAGCCAATCAGCTCAAACTGCCTCCAGTACTCATAGCTGCAAACCACTGACAAAAGCATCAGTGCATCAGTTCTGGGTCAAGCCAAGGTCCCCTCTATCCCTGTATCCCATCCCTGAGGAAGGGCATGGTGGGTGTTGAAAGAAAGGTTATGCCAGCAAGGCTGGTGCAGAGCATCTTACTCCCAGTATGCCTTGAAAAATGAGTGATTGCATTCCATCACCTCTCATAATCATTAAAGCATTGAATCATGCTTTTTGGCTTGCAGAGCTTGCATTGTGCAGGTCTGCTTGAATTGAAGAAAGGAAACACTTTGATGATCCTAATCAGAACTTCCCTCTAAACACATGTTTCCGTCCCCACCACGGCAGGAGCAAACGCAGCATTCTGTTACCCAAGAGCTGACGTCCAAAACATGCTTCCAGCCCCAAAGGTCACCAGAAATGAAGGAAAAAATGTAACCCTGCTCTCAAGCTGTTAGCCAGATCAAACAAAAGATTCCTCTCCAGTCCCAAGGGCAAGAAGGTCTCTGGTAGGCAGTGGAGCGACAGTGGGAGATCAATGCACTTCAGCCTGGTTCCAAAGGAAGGGTTTTGCTGAGGTCCAGATCAAGTCCTTGGGGAGTGTGTATAACAGACAGCAAGACTGGCCATATGGATCTGGGATCTAAACTGTGCCGTAAGAGCATACAGCAACAGCAGGCACTGAAGAGACAGCTATTCACCATATGTTGTGGATCCCCCCTTCCACCTTGTGAAGACTTTTTATATATTTTGCACCAGAGGTAAAATTTACCCAAGGAATGTAATAAACAGCACTGCCTCAAAGACGGAGCACAAACTTTACACTACTGGCAGAATAAAAGTCATGTGCTCCCCAGCGATTTCCTCCTGCACGTACCAAAGAAGTCCAAGTGTGGATAAATTTAACACAGATGATTCCCATTTTTTGCTTCTGGAAAATGTTGCCCTGGCAGATCGTGGAGTCAAGCTATACATCTGTCACTCCCTCCAGTCAAGTCCTTGGGAATCTATATTTATAGTCCTGGGCTTTGTACAGTTAGAATCTTTGCCAAAGCCTGCTGCAGTCAATGGAAATCTTGGAAGAAGAGCCTTTGAAATGTTTTTAAAAGCACAGTTTTGACTAGAATATGTTAAAATGTTAGAATACGTAAAAAAATATATATATATTTTTTAAACATTTCAAAAAAAAGCCTATCCAGTCAGTAGATTCTGAAATCAGCTGTGGATGTATGCTCATGAAAATGCGCAGGGCAGCAAGATTACCTGAGCACAGCAGATTACCTGCCATGCACAGCACCCTGTGCTCCTCCAGCACTTCAGCCTCTGAGCTGAGTCAGAGGAAGTTTTGCATAGCTGACTCAGGTGATACCCAATTCCCTCTAGTCTACTTTTCTGTTAAATAAATGCCATTCTACAACCTCATTATTTGCTGTTACCAGTCACTGAGGAACCAGCATGTGTGTACACCAATAAAAGCAGGGAGATACTTCTCAATTTTTGTATTTGCTGAGAACAACAGCATTTGCTGCAAGAATCTGGGACTCCACTGCAAAATATTTGTGCTTTTTTTTGTGGGACTGCATAGATTTCAATATATCTTTTGTCCTGGTCTCCTTCAGCTTTTGTCAGGTTTTACAACCCCCTTGAAATCTGTGAGAATCCAGAATGTCTGACCTGTATGTCAGAGATAGAGATGCCATGAAGGGGACACACACACACACACACACACAGAGCCAGAAAACTTCAGGGTGATAAATGAATGAGCAAAAAATACACATCACAACTTCAAAGTCCTGCAGCAACAGAAGTAAGTAAGAAGAAGTCCCATAAGAAGCTTCAAACAACATCATTTCCAGCTGAGATAGCCAAGAGAAAAAATAAGATAAAACGCTGACCAGGAGCATTTGTAGATAGTACAGACCCCATGAGACTTCTCCAATAAAGTTGGTTTCTCAGGGTTGGAAAAGGTTTATACCAATCTTCCACTGGTGCCACATTCACATGTATTTTAGTGTCATCTACAGCAAAGCCATGGTTGAGGATATGTAGAAGAAGACACTGGTACACTGGCCCCTGGGTTCCCCATGCTGCACCTGTGCCACCAAATTTCCTGTGCAGATGTCTCAGTTTCAATATTTAGGCAACTCTGTGCTGAAAAAGCAAAGCCAGAGGTAATCCAGGACCCACTCCTGTCTAAATGCTGTCCACATTGTTGGATTTATCTTATCTACTGCCAGAGCATAGCTTGGATGTGAAGATCCATAGGGCAGCATCCTTAGGGAAGATTGAGCTCAGCAGTGAAAAACATTTATGGCACATCATGTCCTTCTGTCCTTTGCTTCTGCTCAGATTTTAGCACAGACCTGTGTGCCACCAGTTTGGGTGCCAGGTGAGCCAGGTCTCACCATAGACTTGTTTGGATTCCCAAAATCCCTGCCTGGGGAGCTGCTGTGTGCAAAAGGCAGTGAGATTCCACAAGCCCCAAGCATCACCCAGCCAACTCTGTTAGGAACCCAGTGGTCTATCTCTGTGCAGCACAATTTTCATGGTGCCACATAGCTAAGTACAGAAGGGCTTACAAGGTCCAAAATTAGGGGCTTCTCTGCCCAGGACATCTGTTAAATTTTTTCTAGGAAGTGTTCTCACCACACATATAGTCAATCAATTCCCCCTAAAAATGTGAAATAGGTAGAACAATTTACTCTCACTCTGCTTATCCACACCTTTTACAGCACGAAGCTTCATCCACAATGTGGGAATCCCAGGCATAATTTCATCTTTTAGGAGAGTAGGAATACGTGTGTCCTAGATACATGCTGTGACTACCAAATAATAGGTTCTATCCCGGGGAGGTGCTTCATGCTCAAAATAAAACAGGGACACTTGGCAAGAAAAAACAAGATTTGGTGGGGAAAGCAGAAGCTGTCAAGGGAAATTCTGCTGCTGAAACAGCTGCGAAGAGGAAGAGGCTGTAGAATGATGGAGGCCATGGAGCAAGGTCACTACTAACTTCAGAAGTCTGGGTCAAGATTCTTACCTTTCCATACCATCTAAATGCTGGATTTTTAGAAATTTCCTTATAAATTTTATGTAACTTCTCTTCTTCTCTTTGAGGTTGGTGCTACGTACCTGCTTCTTTTACATGGCAAGACACACGAGAGCTGTTTAATGTATTTCACAGTCTGATGATAGCAAGAGGGGGTTTATATGCCTCGTGCAATTGCCTTGCTACATGCTTGAGCAACGTGTGCCCCAGGACTCCAGGAATGTTTGCTTCCAGGACATACCTGTTGGTTTTATAATATGCAAATATCTGTTAGCTGGTTTTGTAAATTCTTGAAGTTATGAGCCAGTGAAATTAGAGAGGGAATAGCTTCACACTAGAGAAATCCAAAGCAGAGCCCTAGCATATGTAAATCAGTGTAGCTCCACTGAGTCAGATGGAGTTGGGTCGATTTATGCTAGGTGAAGAGCTCATGTAACTGGAGACACAACCCCAAAATGGCCTGTAATAAGACACCATCCTGCTTTTCCTCTCTGCAAGTGTACTAGCACTGCATCTTTGCAGATGGTTGTATGTTATGCCACGTGTTGGCCCTCCACACACAGCAACTGGCACTGATGTTTATCAAAAGCATTGCATGAGGTGAGAGGGAGAAAACCAACCACAACAAGAACTTGGCACCGCTTTAGTCTCATCTGAGCCCTGTTTGGATATGAGGAGTGTTCCAGAGGCTCTGCCTGCCCGCTTTGTGCAGGCACGAAGGGCAGCCTTTGATTCCCAGGTGGCACCGGTTCCTGCCCTTTGCTGTGGCTTTAGGACACAAGGGCATTGTAAGTGCCTGGCTGCAGTTCTTAAGAATACCAGCACTCTGGGCTCTTGGAGCAGCTGCATCCTTATCCCCAGCATCTGAAAAACCACTTGTATTATTAAAGTGGCAGATTTCAGAACTGGCATTTCCCCATAACCACAGGTATTTTAAATATTTAGCAAAACAAGATGGCACGCCGGAATGGTTCTTACGGGCCCCAAGTAGCACTTAGGCAGGAGACAAAAAAATACCAGAGCTGGCTCTGTGTGAGATGAGCCCTGGATGCAATTCCTCCTCTCTCTCAGGCTGGATACAGCCACTGCGCTCACAAAACCACAGAGATTCATCCATAAGCATTGCTCTTCTTGAAACTTTGCAAGCCTTTGTACACAAAATGCTGCAAGACTCATAACCTACTTAAGGTTGGTAATGCAAAATGGGAAATAATTCTCCCCAGGAAGCAGCTGGCTGATGAAGGTTCCACTGGTGTGAATAACCAGCACAATTACAGGGAAAGGCAGCTGTCTTCAAGGAACTGCTAATGGGACACTGAGCCTTTAACCGATAGATCAAAGTGCAACTGTGTCCCAGAGCAGGACTGACTCATGTTATTTGAAGTCCTATGGGAAATGTGCTAGTAAGGCTCATTCCAGCTCCCTAACTCATCAAAACCATTGAAACTCAAGGAACTGAGGCCTTCAACAGACTGAGATGCTTCTGTTGGTCCTACCAGGATTGTATCTACTCCTTTGGAAACCTGACCTTGTCTCTGCCACAAGGGCCACTCCTGCCACTCACACAGACTGTCTCAGTTTTTGGCCAAGATCAGAAACAGCATGAAAGTGAGAATCCCATTTTAGCACTCATATCAATTATTTATTCATGAATGCTGATTTATTCATCAAGATGTCTGCCTTCAGCTGTGATTTAACAGCTTTGCTAAACATGGGTTTCATTTAAGCAACAAGGAACGTCACTCTGGTCCTTCATCTATCTAATAAGGACCAGCAGGGGTCCTTATTTAATAAGGACTGCAAATGGACCAATCTGGATTCTGGCTTTAATAGGCAATATTAATAGCAAAGATTAATTCCCTCTACTGCAGGAATGGGCATTAGTATGAGCACTATGAGGAAGTCAGGCTAACTGATTGTAATTTCTGAGCCTTAATACCTATTTAGGTAGTCATTTTACAGTAACAAACAGATCTATTCAAAAGGCAGATAACACATCGGAAAAGCAAACGTTCTATGGACCTTTCTGGACCATAAATGTCTATCACTTGGTTGCCCAAGATTGGATGGAAGCAGAGTCAAAGAGCCCAGCTGGCCCTCCCAGTTCTATATTTGTACTGAATATAAAGTAATTAATTTATTGTTCAGAGAAGATAAATTACAGGCATTTCCAGATTAGATAAAAATTAGAAGCCTTCTACAGTCACCCAACCATGAATCACGAGGACTTTACACAGAGTGATAACCACATGCTGCAAAAAGGCCCACTGTGATTTTGGATACCCTACAATGAGTCTGAGTTGTGATATGAACCCTTAGTCTAAGCAAATTCACTCTATAAAATGAGAAGCTCCTACATGATGCTGTTCTTGCACATTTGAATTGCTAACACTGGATTCTGGGCAGCCCAGGAAGGATATTCAATACAAACAGAAAAGGCAGGGGTCAATGTACATAGAAAGGTGATCAACACCTTAAAGGAAACAAAACCCAGTAAGTAAAGTGACCTGATTATGACCAAGTCACCACGAACTAGCCTGAGCTTTGGTAAAAGGCTATGAGTACAGCTTTAGCCCATGACAATTATGACTCTCCTTCTCAACTGCAATGGTCTAGGAGCTGAGTGTGGCTCAGATCAGAAGTCAGACTTATGCCTGTGCCACCTCTTACTACCACGGCTGAGCTGAAGGACAAAATGACCAGTCCCAGCTCTGGCACAGCCTCCCTGCTGGCGTCCACAGTTCCCTCACATCTCCTGATATGGTGTTGCCAAGCTCTCCCACCAAAGAGACCAGCCTAACCAGTGTAAATGATCCCAAAGAGGTTATGAAGCGCCCATACAACCAACTCAGCAGACAGTAATTGGGTAGAGAAGATGGGGTGGGTAACAAGGAGCTGCAGATGGTGACCTCTTAAGCTGGCCAAAAGAAGACATGAACCCACAAACTAGCTTGTCAAAAAACCTGTAGCTCAGTCACGTGGAAGTATGTGAAAATACCCACAGCACCTACTGCTCTACTTTCTCTCCTTTTGGTGTTGTTTATTAACAAATACTTCTACAAGTCTGGGGGAATGACATTGGGATGAAACAAAGTATGTACTGGCAGTGAATATACACCATGGTTTGCTATATGCTTTGCATGACTTTTTAAGTGCCTGTGTTTTTCTTCTTAATTTTTTTTTTCCAAAGCCTGGCACATTACCATGACAGCTTTACAGTGAGACACCAGCCCAACATGCTGACATCAACTAAAAAGGCATAGCAACAACCCAGCCCTTTCACACACTTTATGAGTACAATGTGTTAGTGTTAAGCAATATTTGAAGAAATACTAGGAAAAATAGTTCCCAGGAAGACCTGGATCCTGCCTTCATCCAGGCAAAGGAATATATGACAGAAATGATAAATCCTAATGACATTGCTGATGGCCCACCTAGTCAGGGAGCAGTTGTGAAACTCAAATGCAAGAAATGACCCATGAAAGACAGTCCTCTTTGTTCTTTTCAGTTCATTTGCTCTACTTTTATGCTGGCAAGAGTTGTTTGTTAACACTAAGTACCAGAATAGGGCAAGAGGCTTGCTTATTTGGCATCTAGTGAAGATAAAGAGGTAAGAAAAAGCTCTGGCGATATTACAAAGGGCAGAGGTGGACAGTGCACTCTGCTGAAACTGCACTAAAGCCCAAAAGCAGAGGCACCTTTCCACTATCAAAGGTCTGCACGTTTCACAAAGAAAACGTCCCTTAATCTCTGGAAATGGACAGATAAAGGGTTCAGCTCAATCTCTACAGACACAGAGTCCTTCATCACTACTTTACAATGTTCACATCTTATGCAATTCACTCAGCTTCCCCCACCCTGCTTTGCCTTGTTCAGGGATGGAAATGTTCTGCTGGCTCGGGTGCTGTAGCAGCTGCTCCTCTTGACATTTCTGCTGCAGGCTGGGATACAGACCCTGAGAGTTAGTTCTAATGAAATAGCTAATATAACCCTTCCTCTCCTTTCCCAATATTTCATGTGAAATAGAAATTCTAATTTAGGCAATCATTCCTCTGAGAAGTCTTCCAAGGTTAGTGGACATTCAAAAATAGTTCAAAACTGCAACAACCAAACTAAGGGTGATTCAGGCTTTAATTTTCTTCCAACAACATTTGCTGCTTAAAAGAAGGAGGTAAATATTATTTCTACCAGGTATCCTGGAGGGAACTTTAGTCTGTTAGTTGTTTGCCTCCACTCTTTAGATGAGTGCTCAGGTAAATAGAATAAGGTACAGAAAGCTAATCATAGAATCACAGAACTGCAGAATATCCTGAGTTGGAAGGAACTCGCAAGGATCATCAAGTTCAACTCCTGACCCTGCAGAGGACAACCCCAAGAGTCACATCATGTGCCTGAGAGTGTTGTCCAAACTCTTCTTGAACTCTGACAGGCTTGCTGCTGTGGCCACCAACTTGGGGAGCCTGTTCCAGTGCTCAGCCACCCTCTGGGTGAAGAACCTTTTCCTGATATCCAACCTAAACCTCTCCTGACACAACTTCAGGCTATTCCCTTGGGTCCTGTCTCTAGTCACCACACAGCAGAGATCAGTGCCTGCCCCTCACAAGGAAGTTTTAACTGCTCTTTTCCAGGCTGAACAGACCAAGTGACCTCAGCCGCTCCTCATAGGGTTTCCCCTCAAGGCCCTTCACCATCCTCGTAGCCCTCCTTTGGACTCTCTCGAACAGTTTTACATCTTTTTTATACTGTAGTGCCCAAAAGGGCACACAGTACTGAATGTGAGGCCACATCGGTGCAGAGCAGAGCAGGACCATCACATCCCTTGACCAGCTAAATTCTGGTGCTGTGAATATGTAGGACAGGGCACAATAAGAGAGCATGATTTTGGCCCACAGAGGTTGCATCTGCAGCTCAAAAAGTTCCAGGGAGAAAGTGTCTTTCCAGAAGTTATTAATATTGCATTTCTATGACAGAACATCCAAGCTGAGGCTTCATCCCATGAAGAGAAAAACAAAATGCTGTTTTCTGGATAGGAAAATGAATACAGTGATTGTAACATGAAAAAAGGGGCTTTCCCTTGTAAGGCCATTTCTCCAATGGGTCTGCGGGAGCTGCTCATTTGGAGTGTTTCAATCACAATCAATGACTACAGAAGGCTCTGTAAAGACAGCCTCTACTCTTTCTGATCACATTACAAATACACAGTCCATGCAAACATTTGGGTTTTTTCAAGCCCCACTGAGACTGCTGGCTAACAAAACCATCAGCATCACACTGAGCAAATTTGACAAAGTAAGAAGAAAGTTAAATGTCAGTCAATGAGACTTTTGAACAGAGATATCTATCTTAAATTACCCTTTCTGTGCTTTTGCCCATTACCTGGGACATCTGGGAAGCAGGAATTGCAAATGCAGTCAGTCACCCTCTCGGCTGTGACAGATCTAGTTTGAGTTCTGGTTGTATTGCTCAATAATTTCTTCAGGGAAAGGTATGTTGCAGAAACAATTAATTGAAAAAATGGTAATTAATTGACATATACACTCCATCTCAGCAACTAGAAAATGTTCCTCTCTGGCACTGGAAAAAGACAAGAGTCTCCTCATCCCAAGTCACTTTACAGCTCCATTAATCACCTGAGTTTGCTCCAATGGAGAATGTGCTTTTTGCACCTGCTTTGTCTCATGCCTGCATACATTTTCGTACTCTGACTCCCGCATAACCTCCAGAAATCTCCTCAGTGGAGATAAATTACCTCATGCAGTTCACAAAGGCACTCAACAATGCCGCTTTGCCAGCTCCATTAATATCATCATGCAGTGTCCTGGTACTGCTCTTTATGCATGCATGTCTTTCAGATTCCAGGAAAAAACTTAACCATCATCAGCTAACTAAACAGAGTATATAACCCATAGCGCATATTTCTGAACACATGCAACCCTGGTGGAGGCTTACTGATGGATTACCATGGACCTGTTTCCAAGGTTACATTTCTACTGCCCTTTTTCTCTATGTTGATGTCTTCTACCCATACATTAAAAGAGGGTCTAGAAACACACCTGCCTTGGATGTGTATTGGGTTACTATAATTCAGGAGTGCGAGCAGTGAATTTCCAGGTGTTACAAGCCCCCAAACAGCAGTAAGGTACAGCCTGTTGATCATACAGCCTCTTCCCAAACCCTCTCTCTCTGTCAGCTTCCTCCCTCAAACCTTCATTTCCCTCAAGATCTAGTATTGATTCCTCAGGCTCAGCCCAGGGATTATAAATATCCCCTGTCTCCCACGTTCCAGTGAGCATTTGGTGAGAAAACCTGAGGAAATGCAGCAACACAGCAACTAGCTTTTACACAGCATCCTAAACCAGCTCATTAAAGGAAGAAACAAACACCCAGCCCTTTCTGAAAAGCAGCTTCCTTCCATCTAACTCTGTCCTGTGCCAGAAGTCCCTGTGGCAAGGAAGGTGAACAGGCAGTTCAAGGGGTACCTGCTGTGAGATCTGCATCCCTTGATCTAGAGCCCTGTTCAGCCCCTTCCACTCATGCTCCAGCTTTCTTGTGCATCTCCTTCAGACTTCACCCAGAAGACCTTTTAAACTCTCCTTTATCACCTCTTTGGCATTACTGAGTTGCTGGTAAGTTTCCAGTGCTGCTGGTAAAAAAGGGTTCTATTTTGTATTAGTAGATAATGCAGTCAACGGACCAAAACTCATTATGCCATCCAGCAGTAGCAATCCAGAAAGTCTTTATGCTTTGAATATCAGGAGACACTGCAGCTGTAAACATCAAAGTATATGTATAAGGGTTTGACTGTCACCTTGGGTCTTAGGGACCAGTCTCCAAGCAGATTAGCAATAATTTCCTGTCTCTATTTCTGATCAGCAGTAGCTAATTAAATATTTTTTAAATTTTTGCCAAGACTGAAACAAGAGACTGTTCGAGCACTTCAGCTTGAATAGGTGTGAGTTATTGTGCATCCTCTGCTTAGCTGGCTGTGCTGAAAAGACAGATGCATATCTGCTTTTTCCTTAGTCCCCAGGTACTCCACTGTCCCACTGGGGAGGATGGAGCTATGGAGACACCATTGCAATTATCAGCTGAAGCTGAGAGATCAGTTCTGACAGCAGCACAGAGTACGCCAGGAGCACATGAATGCATCAACCCTGAAGTCACTAACGCACCTGGGCAATTTTGTTGTCCTCTTTAAATGTCATGTGTCACTCTGTTTTACACTAACAATGATACGATTCCACAAATTAGTCTGAGTTTGGGCTAGAAAACACATGGTATGAAACTGCATGAGGGAAAGTTCAGACTAGACATCAGGGAGAGGTTCTTCATCCAAAGGGTGGTCCGTCACTGGAAAAGGCTTCCCAGGGCCCCAAGCCTGCCAAAGTTCAAGGAGTGTCTGGATGATGCTCTTAGTCATACAGTTTAGTTTTAGGTAGTCCCATGAGGAGCAGGGAGTTGGACTCCATGATCCTTATAAGTACTATCCAACTTGAGATATTCTATGATTCTGTATCAGACAGTCAATAAACAGGGTCTCCCAACAGTTCTAGAGATAGAGAAACTTCAAAAATTGCAAGAGGGTAAATGAAGTCATGGAACACACTTCTGTAATGTTAGCTTTGGTGTTTCATAAGAATTTCCACAACAATAAAGGCATTAAGGAAAACAAGAAGGTTACATACAGGTAAAATTCTCTAAACTGAAAAAGATGAAGGATTTTGAAAAATAGAAAACAAAAATGCTTTGTGCTTTGAGAATCCTGAAAAACTATACTATCATCTAAACAAGGTACAGACTATGGACATAATTTGTTATTATATTGTTTCAGTAAACATGTTTGCCTGTCCTCCTTCAACTGTAGCTGCAAAGGAATTTCTTTTTAAATGCAATCAAAACATATTTCACTGTGCTGACATGCTAGCAGAATATCTCTCAATTTTACAATGAAATTCCAGTAGTTTGAAAAGGAAATCAGACTTGCAACTGCAGGGAGCGAGTCCCTGTTTTTGACACACACCTCTTTCTTAGTCAGGTTGTGCAAATCAGTCATCACGGAAATGTAAATTCATTGCAGAACAAGGTATTGTACACTGCGGGAAATGATCCATGACTAACAAAGGATAATTTGTTTTATCTGATTTTATTTTCTAAGTTAAGTGGCTTTTCATTTCTTCCTTTAGATTCAGGAATGAACAGTGTATTCGAGTGTGTATCTCTTACGCCTACCACTTGAAACCGCACAGGAGCAACAGCTTTTCTGCAGAGATCGAAACCAAAGGTCGGCTGGCCCAATGCTGGGATACAGGCCAGGTCTTGTCTATGGCTTTCTCTCTCTCCTGATATCAATCCTGTATTGGTGCCAGGAATTAGGATATTCATCTTCTCTAGGTAAACATCAGTTTAGTAAACGGAGAATAGAATTGCACAGAAGCCGCTATGATATGTCTTGGGACTAGTGGATGCCTCCTAATTGAGCTTTAGTGAAAGCGGCAGATTTGGCATTATTTTTATTCACCTTGTGGAAAATTATTGGAGCATATTTCATATAATTAGGATCAAGAATGGATTTGGCATCACTTCCAGCAGACGCCCCTGAACACTAATCTAGTTTATTTGGCACCACTGAAGAAGCTTCTCTTGTGGGGAATACAATGACAACAATTAACCTGGCAATGCAGAACAGAAACGGGAAGTGGGAAATTGTCTTGTCTTTTACCCACACACAGCGTGAAATGTGACCTCATTCAGCAAAAGAGCAGCAGTGCCTTGCATTTATTTTCTTCTTTCCACCCTTTCCCACCACCCTGCATCTTGAGACGCCCTGAGGAAACTTTTATTTTTCCCCATTTAGCTGAAAAATCCACACTTTTTATGCTGTCCAAGAGGATCGCAACAACCAGACCTATTTAAAGTGTTGGTAGCTAAATGCATTGGATTTAACTGAGGGTTGTTGAATGACCAAAAGACTCCTTCCTTTTCTACATTTAGACCAATATTGACTTTCAATAGCTGCCAGTTCAGAGTGAGAAATCAATACCAGGATTTGGGCAAGGTCTGTACGTTACTACACCAGGATGTACATTTCTTTTATATATATATATATTTATTTTTTTAAAATACTTGCATATCATCCATACATACTCCAGTTTCTAGTGGGTTCTGTTTGTTTCTTCCCAATGAGTGTTCTGGACAACTCATCAAAACCCCTTTTTCCTCTCCTTTACCCACTAGTTATGAATTCAGCACTGGCACTATATTTTAAGATTTCCAGGACAGGTGAAGTGACAATTCATCCATCCTTAGCTTTCTTTTCCTTTGATCTAGTGGTCAAGCTGGATGATGGCACAGTGAGACTTGGGAAAACTAGTCCTCCAAAGTTTCTTTGCAGGAAGGATGTTTGGAAGAAGAGACGTCTCCTAGAAGCAGGATGAAGAGATTAGGTATTAACCTGGAATCCTAAATACAGCACAGCTTGAGAGACTGAGGGAGACTTCCAGACACAGGGAAACTTGACAGGAAAGAGGAAGAGCAGAGTGACTGGTTTTGCTGCTGAGCCAGCTGAGAAAGGGATGCAGAAGAACTCTGTGGGGAGGAGTGAGAGAGGAGGATCCTGTGTATTCAGGGAGCCTTAGACTTAAAAACAAAGAGCACTATAAAAGGGTGAAGAAATTTAAACAGGGAAATACAGTGAGTTTCTTATTAGCATTATGTGAAGGTTGGTTTTTTTCTAGAGCAGCATACTTCTTTTGCCAGATGTAGGACCTAAGAACACAATAGATGTCTTGCCAAGACTCATATTCTGTCCCTGACCATGGCAGCCGGAAACACCACCCAGGCATGCATGCTCATTTAATTTAGAACAATCACAAAATCTGCCGCTTTCCTCTCTCCCAAGTGGCTGAAGAGGTGAGACGGGAACCCTTGAGCACTTGCTTGCAGTGCTGGAGCTCAGGGCAGGAATTTTTTTAAGCTGTTGAGCAGCCCCAGGAAGGCAGCTGTGGACCTGGAACACACAATTTCTATACCAAGTCCCATTTCTTCTGCAGAAAAGACACAGAGAGCCTATGGCCAAGCAGTGTGTGACAGAGACGGAGGAACAGGCAAGTGCTGAGATGTGCTTGGGTGAAGAGCACCTCAAGTGTAGTGGCAACAACGTATAAAACCCTGGTGAGAGCCTTGCTAGTGCTTATGATGAGCAACTGGAGACCATAGGATTGTATTTCAGTCATATTATTAAAAATCTCTCCAAACACAACAGATTTGGGGAATGCTGTCGGGTCTAGCCCCATCCTTTCTGAAATCCTGAGGAAACAGAAGAGACTCACAGCCTGTCCTGATCATTAACACCCCCCTCCCTGC
Organism: Dendrocincla fuliginosa; assembly: GCA_035047845.1. NCBI lineage: Eukaryota > Metazoa > Chordata > Aves > Passeriformes > Dendrocolaptidae > Dendrocincla > Dendrocincla fuliginosa. The sequence continues at coordinate 41,686,731 of JAWWMO010000083.1, read as the reverse complement.
AGCCCCCAAACAGCCTTGAGCACATGCCAAAACTGAGAGCTCCTCACAGAAAGCGTGCTTCCATTATCCCAAATTCCAATCTGTGCTCTATCCTTTTCTTTGACAGCAGAAAAGGGATGTGGTAAGTAAATCCTATGCAAGCTGTTCACATCAAAACCAATAGCTGATCTTGTGAAATTGCTGCTCCTGGTAAAATACCTTGCTTAGTAAGGGAGTAGCTGCATACAGCTCCTGGATTGACTGTCAATGTAGCCCAAAGAGGAGCACCTTGCAGCAATTCAGCTGTGAAGCAACAAGCAACTGACTTGCAACAGCAAGGCCCAGTCTGGGTGAAAAACTACACTGTCACAATGTCCTGGCCAGACAAAAATGAGAAACTTCCTAGAAACTGCTGATTTGTGATTGTGCAACACACCTAGAGCCTCAGCGTGAAACCCAAGAAATGGCAGGCACGCATCTTCCACGAGGAGTGGAAATTACCATTTTTCCTAAGCAAACAAGTTAGTTTTGCCAGGTGCAGTTTTTGCCAAGCCATTTCATCATGATCTTGGTCCTCCACCAATACTCTGTGAGGATTTCAGCAGCTCACCAGCTTTGTTGTCAGGTGAGCCAGAGTGGTTTATTGTCAACACAGCTGCACCACTTCAGCCTGTTTTTCCTATTCTCCCCCTCCCCAAAAAAATAATTTACAAAGCAGAGAGGAGCAAATGGCAGGACAAATGATACTGAACCCAGGGGATCTGATCCTTGCTCTGGACATGCCTGGTGTGGAAGGAGTGGCAAATGTCTGGGGCTGGGGCTGGTCCCTGTCCCATGTTGTGGGTGTCCCCTGGTTTTATTCGTGCTGCTGCACTTGGAGAGTGATCCAGGCCACAGTGTTGCCCCAGACCCCACACTGTGCAGGAGACATTCGGGCTTCACCTTCCAGCAGTTTTCGTTCAACATTTTATTTTTATGTGCGCATGCCGCTGTATCCTATTTTTAAATTTAGAGGCTCTTAAAATCATCCTTGGCTTAAAAATGTCAGGTACCCACCTTCTGGCATGCCAGTTTAAAAATTCTGGCCTGAATCTCTCGTGTCCTCTCTTGTGTCAGACATTACACAGCCCCTTAACAGTGACAGCTAATGCACTGCATATGCTGCAATACCAAGTGTCATGAGCAGAAAATGGGGTGCCACCCTTAACCCTGAACCTCCTTCTCTCCTTTCCTAAAAATCTGTGTAATAACAATTAGCACAGCCTAAATGTGCACCCTACATATTCACAGGTTTTGGACACAAATATTTTTACCTCACACTACACCAGGATTAGAAAAATCACAATGTTCCCTGTCAGCACAAAGAGAAGTGAAAGACAATAAATCACTGACTTGTAAACTGCATCCAAGAATCAATAAAATGTAAATGGCTACAACACAGAAGGTAGAAATACATTAAATATGAATGATAAGAAAGCGGGATAAGACTGGAAAGTGATAAGGCTCTGTATTTCTTTACATCAGACAGAAGTGATGGAGAACACTTCTGGGCTGGTAAAAGGAGAGGAGTTCTTGGCAAACAAAAACCTATCTGACCATGTAACCCTGTCCACCACCCCTCTAATGGAGATAGAATATATCATACGACTGTCAACAACTTTTAGAAACTTTACACATCACTGATTACAAATGAAAATGTAATGCTGTCTACACATGTTTTGGCTCTTATCTCTTCTCCAGGGGGAAGCATTAAAGCCTCAGCCTGCCGTGGAGAAAGTAGCATTCAGACATCTGTGACCAGTATGTGTAGAGAAGAAAAGATAAGGTGCATATCAAGCCTACATCTGTGACAGGAGTCTCAGAGTCTCTAGAGATAGATGAATGAATGTACATAAGACCAACCGAAAGTCTTGTAACTAAACCTTTGCTTTCCCCAGAAGTATTTGCTCTCTATGGAGTATTTTCTGTTTTGAAAGAAAAGACACCAAAAATATTTTGGCCAATATCCTCAAGTGTGTGCTCACGCACACACACACACACTGCCTTCTTTTTCTTTTAAGAAATACATAGCCTATTCTTGAGAAAAGGTAGTGTGTAAAGACTCCTGGAGAAAGTTCAGCCTGCCAGCCTGCTGTGCAAGGTAAGAGGTAAGCTGTTAATGGTTGCAGCGTGACATTAGATACACAGGCTGTCAGACAGATTTGGATCTTTGAAGAATAACTGGTTCTGAACAAGAGGAGATAAATAAATCAGAACAAAGCCACAGGGAGATGCTTGGATGAACAGCGGCCTCCCAGTCAGTGCCAGTCATTAGCCCATACTGGCAGGGAAGGTGAGATGAATAAGGTAGAGTTTCAACTTCAAACTTCTGAGCAAGGCTCTTGAGTTTTACAGCTACAATAAGCTTTGTGTGGTCAGCAATTCATCTTACTGCTTTAGAAACTTAAGAATGAAAATTGCAAATGCACCTTTCATGTGTTGATTGCTTAGGGACGTACAAAACCATGAACAGTGGCAGTAATGAAATGTCTCCTGGGTGCCTTTGAACATTAGAGGAGGACACGGGCGAGGTTCCCTAGGAAACCAGAGATGCACTCCAAAGCATGTGCAAGCTTGGCCGGCTGACAGTCACTCAGTTGTGTTCTGAACATCACTGCTAGAAGGTATGTGATTTGACTCCGGAGTGAAGTTGGAAGGACTAATTGTGGAAAGCCTAGAGGAGGTTGGGATAGATTTATTCCTGGTTGCATAAATGTTCAGACCTCCAAAAGAAAGAAAAGGCTGATTGCTAGCTATTCAAAATGAGGGGGAGAGAAGGGTGAATAACACCTTCAATTAATCTAAATATTGATCTTAGTCCCAGATTCTGCTGGCCTAAATTCCACCTAAATCCTTGTGCCTACTGTTCTCGATTGGCTGGAACCCCAAAGGCTTCTAAGTAATTATTCCAGAGATGTGAGTAAGGCTTAGAGCACAGAGCCACTAGTGCTCAACACTAAGCACTCAGATTTGTGTGGAATCTAGTCCTGACAAAACTGGGCCTTATGATTAGACTATACCTCTGAGGTGCTTATGAGGGAAGATGCCTTCAGACCCAATGCTTGACCTTGCCTCTTTTGATTTCAGGACAAAATACCAATTTAGCATCTCTTGGGCAGTACAAATTATCACCTCCCCTAAACCTTTCTCTTCACCCCCTCACTGAGTTTGCTCAGAAGAGAGCAAAGACCATATGTACGTGTGAGACACAAGGGGAATGTAAAGAGAAAAAACCAAATACTTTGGCCCTCCTTGGCAATGTGATTTCTAACCCTTTTCAGATTATTTTTCTCCTACCACAAGAAGTAAAGACTCTTTTAGCAAGGGCAGAACAATGGAATTTTTCATACAACTATGGAAGACATGGCCAGACTGAATTTCTTTCCAGTTGCATTTCCCTGACTCCCTTAGAACAAGTCCCTGTATCCATCAAAGACTGAAAAGCAGTCATGGAGACTTCAAAATGCTACCTATGACTTGGCAGTGAGTCCTTCCCAATGATCTATGGATCAAATACCCTTAGTATCAAATATCTGAGGACTTGGATGTTCGGAGTGGAAAGGGCCTGCCACACATGAACTCCCTACAGAGTTTTCCACAGGCTGAAGAAGAACTGTTTCTCCTGAGCTCCCCTGCCTCAGTGTGAGATAGAGCAGAGAGGTGTGGCTGTAACTTCAGCACAAGTCATAAATACATTTAGCAGCTAGATTAGCATAATTGCTTGCCTAGTCAGCTAGCATGCAAAGTGCACAAACAAGTATCATAACAGTTTTATTGCATGTACATGCTTGCATTTCCTTGGGACGTGATAAAACACAGAGATCGGTATTTTTAGAAGGAGCAGTAAAAAACATGAAAAAACGCGATGAGTAATTTGAAACAAATGTTAAGAGAATTGTGAAAGAAATTTTCTCCAAGCTGCACACCAATTCTATTTTATCAATGTGAAAGAAAAGATAGGATGACCAAATGTATTGTCGATCACAAAAACTTACATTTAGGTAGCTTTTGTTTCATTCCATTAGGAAACAGACTTCACTGCAGTCATTTATATTCTTCAGAGTAAAAGGTGTGATTCCATCTGGAAATATTTTAAATGGGTGATTGGTTGAGAAATGTCCCCACCCTTTCTTTGTTCAAACACAGATAAGGAATGTGCCTCTTATTTCTCAAGGAGAGTATTTAGTTTTTGCTGATAAGACCATACACTGTCTTTTGAGGAGCTTGAATATCAATGAATTATATATAACTGGTTTAAACACATTTCTAACAATCCACTATAATTTCACAAATATTACATGAGCTAGCTAACAAGTTTCTTAATCAAAAGAAAAAACCAAAACCATCTTTGGTGTTACAGCAGGATGCACTCAGCTGCTAAACCAAGTAAAATCAGCTGCTGGAGTTTGTTCCTTTCACAAATGGCACATTGTGTGTGTTACAGTGAACAGTGGGAGCAGTGAGCAAGATGTGAACGAAATAGTCTGTCAAATCCTTAGTGTGATTTATAATAATGGGGTTGCATTGACATGAGAGTAAAATACAGCAAAGCATATGTTCACTGTGAGTAATATAGACTCATTTATACATTACAGGAGTATTAAATAAACAGGCTTGATCATTTTCTAAAATAGTCCTACAAAGAGTGTGGTTATAGTGCCATGGGACAAATTCTGCTTCACAGGCAGTGATCAAATAGAGAGAAAAAAAATTAGCTCCCTTTTTTCCCCCCACTAAGTTTCCAGTCCTTCTGGAGAAGGGAGTTGAAATAGCATACATTTTCCTGTTGTAGGTCTACAGAAAAACTAATCCCAGTCTTTCTCTGGAACAGAGAACAAGCACAACAGTGGCTTCATGACATAACTTCCTCAGTTTCAGTCCTCAAACAATCTGGTCCCTTCAATTTTCAGTCAGATGTTGGCAAGAAAGGGCTCGGTAGGACTTCAAGAAAATGTTGACATAGTTTCAGAGATGTCAGTGACAAATCCAATTCAGCCACAAAACAGAGCAGGGAACACAGAGAAATACAGGCATTGATCTTGAAGGCTGGCAATCTTTCCACATGAATGTTCTAATTAGGAATCATGACATCCTAGTCCTTTTTTTAATACCCTAGTTGCAAATGGACAACAAATGTTATTTGCCAGTGATTGAGCAAGAGAATGCCATTGTTCAAACATGGAAATGGAATTTAAAGTTCTGCATTTAATTATGTTTGGGGTTGCTTTTCATTTGGAGCTAAACCTGAAGATTTAAAAAAAATGTGGCTCCAATATCGTTTCTCTTTGTAAAATGGGAAGAATGTTGAAGAACATATCCAAGCTGCCTCTAACAGCATGAAAATTGCCTAAAAAAATAGTAAATCTCCTAGTTCTTCAAATAATAATGCATTGTATGAGCATAGTTATTTTGTGTTGTGGTTCTAACCACTACACTATGTGACAGATCTTATAAAACAGAAGTTTCTGAAGTCTCATTTCTATTTCTTCTCTTTCCTTTTTTTAATGTGAAAATAGTTCTTTGCTTTATCTCTCCTACAAACCTCAATGTCATGGGCACCTACTCAGTGTCAGAAGTGAAGTCATTATAAGAAAACTGCTTTTCTTTTTTTTCTCTTTCCAGCCTGAGAAGTTCTACACATTTGCCAGCAACTATTCAAAATCAGAAATCTGATATATTAAACACAGAGCGTTCTTCTCAGGCCACCTAAAGAAAAGGAAAACTGAGTATGGAGAGGAAGACTGAGGGAAAGGGAAAAAAAGCCAACAAACCAGAAGGACTGTTTCCTGACCTTTAAGGCATGGGCCAAATTGAAGCTGAGGTGTAGTTGAATACAATTTCCGCAGCACTGGTAGCAAAGTGCAGGCCAAGGCTGGAGCTGTGAATTCTTGGGTATGTGGAGCTTCAACGTGCTAACCCTGGAAAGCTGCTCTGCCCTTCACTCTCCATTTCGGAGGGGGGGGAGTTTAACTGCACAGCTCTAACCACTGGCTTTTACTGCACCGGCAGAGGTCATTTGGACTACATGAGCTGCAGTGCTAAGAGCAGATGTGTAAGTATTTAGTATGGCATTCACCAGAATAAAGAAAAAGGATTCAAACAAAAACCCCTAACCCTAAATCCTCTGTGGAAATGAATTTTTGAAATGTTTCATTCAAAGGCTAATATGTTGCACTTGTGAAAATGGCAATACTACGCTTTTAGGTGAACATCAGTTATTCCAAGGAAAGACATTTTGCTTTGTAAAACACGATTACTGCTGTTCCATGACTACAATTGTCCTCAAAGGTGCAATTCTCAATCTTTCCTTCCAGGAAATGGCGTATTTTTTAATCCATGGCATTACATCATTTTACAGGTCTTCAGCTACAGGTCCCCACGTTTTATCTTGATATTTTCTGCAGTGCACTGGATGCAAATAAGCTTCAATCAGGTGTATGTATTCCTAAGGATTCTTCCTTAGGTAATATGTGTTTGAACATCACTGAAAATAATACTCTAAAAAGCTTTTAAATATTTGTTTTATTAGGACATGATGGTCCTGTTTCATCCATTAAAGTGGCAGGGTGGAATATAGGTCATATCCTAGCCATTAGCACTTACGCTTCAGTAGCAAACAACTGGGGCTGAGTTATCTGTCACATGACCAGAATTCTAATTTTGATTTTAACGCAATAATTGTGTGCTTTTTTCCCTGTAGCAGTGCACATATGGCTGATTTTCTACACTTCCTACCATTTAGTGTATTCAAACCCTGTATTACATAAAGAAATTGAAGGAACTCTTTCTGCCATTCATCTGCAAAGAGTATCTCACCACAGATTTGTTCTTCAGAAGGACAATTTTTCTAAACCCTACCTTCCATTCTTCCTCCCAGATCAATGCTGCATTCTTTATTCCTCTACCCTGGCAAAGAGATAGGGGATTTTGAGAATCCAGTCCAGACAAAGTCTTCCCCAGCCAGTGTGACACCTGCACAAGGAAAACTGGTGCTTTGTCCCACACAAAGGCCTCCCAACCCTTCCCAGAACAGAGAAAGACAGAGAGTACTTCTGAGCTAAGCTCCTGACTACTATAAAGGAACATGATGGCAGTAAGGGATTTTTTTTTTCTGGAACTGACTCACTTTTTCCTACTCTGTCTCTTCTAGAA
>JAWWMO010000083.1:41658719-41673364 GCA_035047845.1 Dendrocincla fuliginosa | reverse complement strand
GGCTCCCGGCGTGCGGGAGCTCCTTCCCGCGGGCTCCCGGCGTGCGGGAGCTCCTTCCCGCGGGCTCCCGGGGTGCGGGAGCTCCTTCCCGCGGGCTCCCGGCGTGCGGGAGCTCCTTCCCGCGGGATCAGCGGGCTCCCGGGATGCGGGCGCTCCTTCCCGCGGGATGCGGTGCTGCGGGGAGCTCCCCGTGCCCCCAGCCCCGTGTGACCGCGGTGACACCGGCCCCGCGCTGTGACCGCGGTGACACCGCCGCCCCCCCCGCTGCCGCTGCGTGCTCTGTCGCTGGGAGGGGAAAAGAAAGGTAAACAAGCGCGGCGAGAGCCCCGCGGTTCGGCCACGGGCGCGTTTCAGGGGCATGACGGTGCATCTTGCCCCTCGGAGCAGGGTGCGCAGCCAACAGGTTTGCGTTCGCCTCTTTCAGCCGGAGCGCGGCCCTCCTGACGGAGGCTGGAGGTGTCCCCAGTGCTTTGTCAGGACGTGTCTTGCTGCTGTCGGTACACTTCCTGCGTTGAATTTGCTGCCTTTAGATCGCTATGGAAGTCAGTGGGATTGCTAGCGAGGTCCTGGGCAGAGGTCTGTGCTTTTTGCCAGGTTTTGGCACCCAGGTGGTACTGCACTAGTTCAACTAATGGAAGGTGACTTTTAAAGATGTTTGCAGTTGATGTGTAGCCTTGGTAAGAGTTGAAGGACAGATATGTATGGTTGGTTTTGTTACTTGTTTGGGTTTTTTTTCCAGTAAGTAAACTGAATAAAGTATTGAAGAACATCTACTAGGGAAAAACCCTGTATTGGCCAGAGGATGGTCGGTGACAAAAGTGACCTATTTTCAGATTGGATATTTTTATTGATAAGGGATGCTAGTATACTTGTGAAAGAGGCACTTTTACATGGGATATGTGTATCTAAAAAGTTTTGGGTTTTTACTGATACAGTTTCTTATTTACCATCTTGCTTCCAAGACTTTGTTAAGAGTAGATGGGCTAAGAATTGATACCGTTGCAGTTACTGGAGCAGCTGAAGCGTATTGTGTGATTTTCAGCCATCCAGCATGAATGAATTGCATGCAAATGTGCTTACGCCTGCCCTCTGTAGTGCAGTCACTACTTAGTCATATTGGCTGCTTTTTTGGAGTTGTTTATTATGGATATATTTAGATCGTCAGGCTCTGGGGAAGGACCAGTTTAATGTATCTCAGCAAACCGAGGGTCTACGTAGAAGTGTTTACAAGCAAATGTTTCTTATTGTAGAATTAAGCATTTCTTTCAAGGCATGCACCATTAGGAACTGGTTTAAGGAATGGTGGGATTTTTTTGACAGATATATCACAGAAAGTGGGAAATTGCCTGCTGGTTATTTTTGTACGATTGCTGATCCTTAGAAAGAAGGAATCTGAAACAAATAAGAACTAGCAGTCATTGCTACACAATGCATCAAATTTTACATTGTGAAACATCAAAATGTTAACTTAAATATTAAGACTAATATCTGCCCCTTTTATGTGTGCAAACATCCAGATTTGAGGACTTAATAATAAAAGCTAAGGAGGACAAAGTCCATTCTTGTCTCCTATTTTTCCTGAATATTCTAAGTGACCAGAAAAGTGGTAGGATGATGGCATGATTTTTCAAGTGGTTGGGAAAAGAAGCTAACCTGAATGCTTGTGCTCTGCCTGGTAGTCAAGGTATCATCTAAGACTGCATGTTCATCTGCCTCTTTTAAAAGAATCTTTATGATCCACACTTGAGGCTTTCATGAAAGAGAAATAGGGAAAAGGGAAAATTACATCTTAAGTGGACTTAGTGTCTTATGGTTTTTGTTTATCATTTTACACAATTGAGAAGCAGGAAAGTACAGTTTGAGTTCTGGACCCTGTACTGCTGTTGCTGCTGTTCCTTGGATCATTTTTCCATGAGAACCGATATTCCCATGTGGTGTGGGTGGTTGCACTGTAATAAAGAGTCTGCTTTCTGATTATTTTAAACAAATAACATGTTAAGAGTATACATGTTAATATGCTACTGCAGATATTCTTCTGCTTGAAGTAGTCATCTTCCTTGTGCACTGTTCTGACCAACCTGGTCTCTTCTAATTTGCTGCCTTCAATATCATATTTGAATAATTATTTTGCAGTCTACACCTTCCGTTTATCATTGTCCTTTTTATCCCATTAACAATGTTAATGCCAAAGTAGCACCTTTGTCTTGCTTAGCCTGCCTTGCTTTCAAGGGCACAGTATCCTGGTGCAGCTAGCTTTTTTTACCTCACAGTGTGTGTCTCCTGAAGTAATGCAGTTCTTTTCTTGGGTATCGTTTGCTTCCAAAATTTCATTGAAATGCCATAGCTGTGAAACTGCTTGATGAACTTCTGTCCATTCCTACTTAATAGTCCTTTCTAATCATGTCTTAAAATAAGAAAGCTATGAAACATGTTTCAGGTCAGGGAAAGGCAGGTAGCGCTGAACTGCAGTTGATGATGAATAATGTTAAATTGCATAAGCTCTTCACTTTAGTAACCTGTGAGGTTCTGCACATCTTCTGTGTCACACTGTTCTCAAGCACTGAACTGTAATGCTACAGCTGCTGTAATAATGTAAAGTAGCTGTTGTTTTAATACACATAACAGTATTATGTAAGAGCTTAAGAGGATTTGAAAAAACTGTATTTTCCCTTACAATTCTAGGATAACTCACCCTGGCAGAATTCTAGTACACATAAGTTGAATGAGTCACCAATGTTAAGAACTTAATGAGAAAATACTACACTTGTGAAATATACACCTGAGCATGTTCACTTTCTGAAAAGCTGAATCTCTCTGTGTTATGGTAATCTACAGTAGTGCTGGGACTCAAATGTTGCACTGAATTTGACAGACTAGTTTTTACTCTTCCTTTATATATCATTGTGTTTTTTTCTGCAGCAATCTCCTATCTGAAGATTGCTGGAAAGTGGTCTTTAGCTAACTTTACCTGGGACATGATAGCCTAGACTTTTATAGTCTTAGTTCATGTTGAAGCATGGTGAATTTCAGCTGTCTGTCAGTTCCTAACTAATTTAGGACACTATAAAAGAGAATAAAGTCTTGAAAGTGAGTAACTGTAGGTTGGGGACAGACTATTTCTTAAGGTTTAAGTAGTTTGTATCCTAGATGGAAAATGTCAGTCTCACTGAGGCAACTTAAATCAATTCAGCGCTTGAAATTTATTGTACCAGATGTATTGCTAAAGAAATGAAGCTATCTGACATTTGACCTTGAAGATGTTCCTAAGAAATTTTATAGCAATTATTATTGCTTGTAATAGGTATTACAGTATGTACATATGTTTGCATCTGAATAGTCATGTTTGAGATGGAGTTTGATGCTTTCACCTCCCTGGATACAGAATAGAAATCATGTCTGTGGCTCTGAATTTACACTGCAAAGATGTAGGTGTTAAAACAGTGGTAATGTTGAAATGTTACGCCACACTGAAACATTCATTGATTACTGGCAGAATGTTTAGAGTTCCTGTTAGTGATCTTGGCTGCACTGCCTGGCATGACAAAATTATGTGGTGATACTAATAAATAGACATTTGAAAAAGGTGAAACAATTCTGCAGATTCATGAATATGGAGCAGAAGCAACTCTTCTGAAAGAGTCCACATTGGTGGAGTAGAAGTCTGAGTTGTCTGTTTTCTGCAGAGTTCCTGCAATAAGTTTCCTGGAAATAAAGATTTAGTGTCCTATCTAAAAGATAGTGATACCATCATGAATCACAATAATGTGACTTCTGTCTGATATGCAAAGTATTTCTTCATCAGTTTTGTGTTCCTCGTTATTTTTGGGAAAGGAAAATGTGATGGTATTTGGAGTATCAAAGTCTTCAAGAATCTACTTGGATACTTCATATGAAGTTTGGAAAAGCATAATTTTGGGCTAGGGAGTCCAGGCAGCATGAGTTATCCCTGTTGCTTATACAATGGTTGGCTGAAACACCGGACCTTGATTGGGTAGGTTTATGAATGTTTGTAACTGACATATCCGTGCTAATTTTCTGTGGTAGGGGAGAATTTTTTCTGGTAGTGGGAACTGCATAACATCATAATTTCAATAGTAACTAATTTTTTTTTTTTTAATATTGTGACATCACAGGATCTGAACAAAATTTTATAACTGATTTACAGATATAAAAACAAATTACTAGCAGATATCACAAAACTTAGAGCAAATCCTTTTAAAAGATATTACTCTTATGCAGAAGATAATTTATGCCACGTGACTATGTGGGAAAATTTTGTGTTATTCTATACAATATTTTAGGAGCAACTTTAGAGCTTAGGTTCTGTATTACTGAGCATCTGGTTTGTGAACAAGTCTGTAGTATTTTATTTTTTTAGGGTTTTTTTTTTACCTACATACTGGACTTGGGGAGTAGGCATAAGAGGAAAAGAGAGAAAACATGAAATTAATTGCTTTTGGAGCTGTGACTGCTGTGAGGACCTTAAACGGTGTAAAGCTATTGCTGAGTTCTTAAATCCATAGGGCAGACTGTGTTTGTCTTGTGTAATACCTCGTCTTAGAAATGGAAAGTACCTTGCCAACTATAGTGATTATCAACGCAGTTGTGAAAGTATCTTGAGCTTTTAACATATTTCACAATTTCAGTGTCAGTGACTACTGGTGAGGGGTTTGTCAGTGGATCGTAGTTGGATCACTCAGCACATCTGTCCTCTTACCAGCTTTGGTGTCTGCTCTGTAGTCATGATTTTGCTGTTACTACTGCTCTCTCACTGTTGCTTTGCAATATGTACATGCTTCAATGTGGTCTGTATTTTTTTTTTCCTCATTCTACTCACCTGCTTGTGAAAGAAAAAGGAAATAGATATTCTTGACTTTTAAAGTTGAGGCCTTAAAGGACAAATTCAGATCCAACTTTTTTTCACTTGCCTGTATTGAAGATGATTCTCGCAAAGATACCAACTATATGGTGGGGTTTCTACAATACAGGTCTCAAATTTTAGTTTGCTCTTTGCTAGTGTTCTGCAGACCACTAACCACAACTTTGTAAACTCATGTGAAAGAGGAAAGCTTGAAATTCCTGTGCTTCATGTGGCCACCCTAATCTTCAAGAAAATAGATGGTACACAGCAATCTGTAGGTCTAAAAGTTTGGAAATTCTTTGTCTAAGACATAAACGTGTTCTTTAATTGATAGTATCCTGAATGGTACATTGTATTTTTTAAGTTTCCTTGTGTGTTGAAGCTGCCTCAAAGTGTCTTGCTCTTAGAACTCAGGTCATTCAGGCTCTCATCATTTTCTGTTACAAAATAATATTAATAACTTTTCGTTCTTCTCAGATCTATAACACTACCCATCTTCCCTGCTCCCACCCCCCCACAACCTTTAGTTGGTCCCTGAGCAATGGTTTACTAAGTTTATTGATCTGCCAAATATTTCTGCTGCCGACTGTTCACTGAATAAGGGACCCTAGAGTTGAAGAGTTCTTGTTAGCATTTTGCTTTTACTTCTGGATACTAAGAAGAGTTAAGGCTAGGCGTCAGTAGCTCTAATGCCTGCAATGCATTCTAAAACAATGAAACACTAACACTTCACTACAGGTTTCCCAAACATTTAATGGCTAAACTTCATCAGCAGTTGGCAGATTTTTAGATTTGGACCATAACACTTCTTCATAACCCTTCATCGTGATCTTCATCAGTTTAGGTGTAGCCATGCTGAATGTTAGAGAGGTTTGCTTATACATCTTGACATTTTAGTAATACGGTATGAGCTGGATGCTGACATTGACAATAAGGCCCGACAGGAAAATAAAAGAAGTGCATGTACACCTTGGGAAAAAAAATCTGCTGTTTTATTGTGGAACTTGCTGGGAGCAGGAGGTTTTATGGGGTTGTCATCAGTGAAAGGGAAGGTCCGTGTGTATGCCGTGGTGCAGTCATGCAAAGTGGAAAATAAAGCTCTAGAGGGCATTGTATATAAGGGCTGAGTTGTAACACAGCTGCCCCTATGAATTGTATCTTACTCCCCTGCCCCAAAAATGTGGCATTTCCAAAGGGCTTGGCTCTAGGGCAGGTATAGATTGCCCTTTTCTCTTGAGTACGGTTCAGTGATGTTTGTGAAGGCTGAGGTCACAGGAAGGTGACAGAGGAAGGACTGCTGGACTGTGATACCTGTATATGGAAACAAAAGGAGAATACAGGTTCTTGGGATCTTAAGTCCCATACTGAGTCTTGAATATTCAAGAAATATTGGGTAGTAGGAGCTTAAAAAGTTTGACGGACTCTGGAGGAGTTGAGTCATGACAAGTTTTCAGAGCACATGGTTGGCATGGGGTGTGCATGTTTTTCACACTTGACTCTTGCAGCACCTTGTACCTGTTTCCAGCATCTTGGCTCTCCCTTATGTAAAGGAAAGGTGATCAAAAACCCTTGGGGGAGGGGGAAGCAGATGACAGTGTAACATCATCGGTGAAAAAAAGCAGTGTAACATTGTCATTTGTGAGTAGTGGCTCATTTAGTAACAAAGACTGTTTTTAAAGGCTCATGGCTTAGCCTGTGATGATATCTTACAGTAGGATGGCAGATAAAAATTGATAGGAAAAATGTGAAAAATTATACTTGCAGTTTGTGTACTGTTGGTATATCCTCCAGTTTGTTCTCGTATTCTAATGATTTGTATAAATTGCTTTCAAAGTAGAAAAAATTGCTTTTGAATCTCCATGATCCGTTTATGTCAAATTTGGGGCTTAGTGTTTCTAAGAACACTAGCAACATAAATCTTACTCTCAACATACAATTAAGTAGTAAATAAATAATTGGTATAGATGCTGTTACTCATCTGAGACAAAAGAGCAGAAGGAGAAATAGGGTAAACCAACTTTAATCTCTCTGGTGGATGTATATAATGTGTGCATCCACTAAACTATTAATTCTCAACTCCTGCTACAGAAAATGAAAGCGTGTGCTTTCAAGAGATGATTCATTTGATCTATTTGGCTATCTGCTTTAGGGTGCAATTTGTTTTATCATAGCCTCTTATCTGTGTTGACTGAATCTCCATTTATCGTGGAGGGAGACAGGAATGGTTAGCTGTCTGTGGATGGACGAGTCCCAGTGAAGATTACTTGAGCTTTCATGTCTGTTAGCCTGATAATGCAGGGAAGTCTTTGCAGTGATACTATTTCAACGTTCTGTTTAAATGGGACCTTGAATCTTCATTTTCTAAAGTGAGAAGCTAATACATGCATTAAGGTAAGATGAGCTAGGCTGGTCTTACATGCAATGTAGAATCTAATGAAACTTTTTGAAAGGGGTGAATTGCTGCAAGTAAAACTAGTGTCTCTGAAACATGCTGTTTTTCTAAACAGACCTATTCATCCCTTTTTAAAGATGGTTGAATCACAGTACTGTTAAGCTTCTTAATGGGATGCATGTGATATTACAAAACAGCTTCTGCAGATTTCCATTACAGTGACTGTTTGCAGTATTTTATGGGATAGGTTATATGAGCTTCTGTGCAAGGAAGGATCTGTTCTGAGTGTATTTACTGCTAAATGTCTACATTGCATAAAATGAGTCTCGGGGGCGTAGCTGAGTTCTGGTATACTTAGGGAAAACTGCATTTTTAGAACCATAATTAGCCACATGGATTGAATGCTGCTAATGGTTACTAAGCTCACCAACTAGACAGCCCAAACTCTCTAATGCTGAAAAGTGAACTGATCAGGGCCTTGAGGTAAATGAGAATGAAAAGACAGGTAAATATTTTCTGTGATATGACTGTCTCTTAAATGCTTTTGCTCAATCTGTAGTTTGGCTTGCTGGTAAAGTGTGGCTGGTGGAGAGTTTGCTTGTCATGTGCTTTAGTCTGCAGCTCCTTCATTTGGTAAAAATGTTCAAGAGGTTGTACAGTAAAGTGGATCACTGAAATGATCCATCATTAAAAATAATCCTGTTTTGGAGGGTGATGGTAAACTGGAAGTTTTGGGTGGTTTCATCTGTGGTTAGCCCCAAAAGTTTCACTGTTATAACTAAGGAGACAATAGCAAAGAAAGGGTCTCAAAGAGGCTTCAGCTTGAAAGCTCTTAATTAATCCTCAAGTGCTTTCAGAATTCTGCTTTCTTACTCTGAAGAGGAACTGAGAAAAAGAAACTGTTCCAAAAAGTATTGGTATAGCAACTACGATCCTTTGATAGCATATTTAAATTGTAATTGAGGCTTGTATCTATATACACTGACATTTTTACGTCTGCCTTCTACCACTGAACAGTTCTAAATTTTGGTATGTTCAAACCATGTGTGTATCTAAGATCCTTGTGTTTAGCAGTAGGAGCTTCATCTTTGGGGGTTTATTCTAAAACCACAGAATAAAGAGTTAGTTTTTCAGTTATTGTGAGGACTTTGTTAAATTGTTAAAGAACCTGCATTAATTTTTATTACAGCTGATGGGGTTGCAACATTAGTAAGCACAGTTTATCTTCCATTTCTGTAAGCTCTTATCCAATTGATTACTGTCTGATATATTTCTCCATAGCTTAAGCATAACTGATTTTTGCTGGAGTTCTGTTGACAGGTTGTTTATGTGTATTCTGTATTTAGAGTTAAATCACTTGTTGAGTTTGTACAAAGATGGTTGAGAATGTGCCAAGTGAACAAAATAATGAGTATAAATCTTTCCTTACTGCTGAGTGTTGCAGTTAAATTCAGACAAGTTGCATTCTGTTACATCTGGCTGGATTTGTTCTCTCCCTTTTCTTCTGCCAGGGATTGAACCTTTCTCAGTTTAAGGAAAAAAAGCTAGTCAAAGTTGACTGAGGCTTTTTTACCTCTGTCTTCCTTATCTCTTCCATTAACAAAGCTTTGGTTTTACCAGGTGTTTTTGAATTCAAGACTTAGCAGAAAATCTCTCTTAAAGCCATATCTTCTCAGAGAGAAAATGTGTTTGATGATATGGGCCAGATTTGTAGGATGTGATGAATTCATGCTAATAGAGATGTAAATCTTGATGTTTGGCTTAACATTCAAGAAAGAAATGGTCCACAAAGACACGAGCCCTGGAGTTTGTGTTGTTGCTAACTTCAATTGCATAGGGAATGGCTTTCTATTTATGGACTTTTTTATTTTATAACTCAAGGAATCTAAAATTGTTAACTAGTTTAGCAGAAGGTATTAATTAAAGGATAACATAATGGGTAAAACAGGCTTGTAAGAAGGGATGATGTCCTAGTGACAGTTAAAAAAAGTTGTCTTTAATCTGTGTGCTCCTTTTTCCCTTTGATTTCTGTGATCTAGAAGCAGTGAGGAGTTAGATTATGGTGCTGTGGAGACAGCAGTACTATAAAGTACGTTTGCGTGGAGTGGTTTTCTGATGGGTTTTGGGTGGTTTGTTTTGTTTTGGTTTTGAGGTTTTTTTGTTTTTTAAAAATACCAAATGGGGCACAGCTGATTATATCCCCTATTGCTTCATACAGGTTAAGGTTAGGTGGTTTATGTGTGCACATGGACTGTTTTTCATTAGTCTGCATTTTGGGGATTAGGTTAGTGTGATGGAATAGCATACAATGGTAGTAAGGCATTGCATGAAAATATTATGTCAGTGCACAGTAGTAGTAGTGAAAAAATCTCAAATTGGCCTAAGAAAGTAGAATAGGATAAACCAGAAAATGCGTGGAGAAAGGTGAGAAGAATGATAAAGCCTGTGGAATAACCCCTGCAAAAGGAGCGACAGACTAGGACTCCAACAAGATTAAACTGAAGCTAGAAAGGGAGGAAGCTGAATCTGTGACTTGCTTGAGGCGAGGTAAATGGAGTATGATAGTTCTTGTTTTGGAACAGCCAGTGAATGAGAAGATGCCCAAATTATCAGGAGATTAAAAACAAACAAGAGGAAGTGGTTCTTCTCACAGCACTTAGTTAAGCTGTGCAACTATTGCAGTATGTTCCGGATGCTAAAAATTCTCATACTTTATTAAAGTCCCTGCCCAGTTTCACAGGGAGGGGTGGGGTGGAATCCATCAGGTGCTATTAAACACAAAGCCACTGCTCTCACATGTAAAGAAGTTTTTTAATCTCTCAAAGATAAGGAGAGTTTCACTGTTTATTGTTACATTTGTCACTGTACTATGTTCTTCCCTATGTGTCCAGTAATGGTTACTTACCAGGTAGGAGAGTGTTTGACATGGGCATTTGGTGTAATGTAGTGTGCTTTAACTTAGTTTAGTGCTTTTTTCAATAAGGATGGGATGGTATTAAATGGGAGTGGTAGGGAAAACTTTGTAAGGTGAGCATTATGGGAAGCATTGGGAAGCAGATATGCCAACCCCAATTTTTTGGTTTTTGGAAGAGCATGTGAAGCATAGTGCTTAGTAACAGAGTGAGAAGCTGCATACAGCAACACAATCCAGTGAAGGTTGTTAAAGCTTGATTGCTATCTTTAAAGAAACATAAAACCCCAAGCCTCAGTGTTTATATGCTTGTCACCCTTATGTTGTTCCTTGTCTGGCTTGTGAAGTTTTGGAAGTTGATTGACTTCTTTCAAATTTTACAGGTGTGGAAGTCTCAAACTGAATTCCCATGGACTTTGTGGAAGCAGACAGCTGGATAGCAAAGAGGTTATACCATGGCTCCAGCTGAGAGAAGCAGTAAGGTGAGCTTGTTAAACATCAGAGAATCCTCATAGGACCCCCAGCCCTGTAATTGAATTCATATGAAACCAGATTCATTAGGTTCACTGTGAAATAACTTGTTTAGCAGGGAATGTTTTTAATCTAATGCTTATATTTTGACTTGAGAATAACTAATGTAAGGAGCTGTCTTTTTGCCAGCTTCCTTTTTAAGGATTTTCCTTTTGAAGTTCAGTTTTGAAACTGTGAAAATACATTCCAAAGAGCTATGTTTTCTGTATTTTATATAGAGTTGGCAATAAGCCATCTAGTTTTCATATTTCCAGCTCCATTGCTCTCAAAGCTGAAGAAATGCTTTTTGATAGCTACAGATTTTCATTTAAACCTTGACCTAAGTTCAAGATGCAGGAAGAGTGTTTTGGGAAGTTTTGTATGTGGAAAAAAATGGCAATGGGAGGCAAGACCTTCAAAACCAGTTCTGAATATGAATGTTTTATACGTTGGGTCTTGTTTGCTTAAATGCCAGATTATCTGGTAGGCAGGAGTTCAGCACATAAAAGCTGAACTCTGAGTTTTCTCTCCTTCCTTCCCACTCTTCTTCCCCTTCCCCTGACTCATTCCCAGGACTGCTGAGCATATGCAGTCTACATGCAAACTTTCTATCACCAGTTTTGGTAACTTCAGTCAAAATATTTAAGACATTTTATGTAACACTAAGAGTGCATCCAACTCAAATGTGTGAGTCCAGCCTGGAAAGCTTCATTTGTTGTAATTACAGTACTGATTGATAATGCTCAAATTAATGAGAGTGACAAAATTAAGTATCATATGTCACTCTGAGTCTGCTAAACAGGAAGCCTTTAAAAGGGAGAGGGTAGTAAGTCCAAAGTCATGCCATCAGAACTTTGTATTAGAGCTGTTTCATGCACAATATGGAATACGCCAAAAATGAGATAAATCAAGTATGCTCTTCTTGCCAATGTTCTGTACTGCCCAGCTGATTCCTGTTGGAGCTGGAAAAGTTACAGATTTCAGCTTTGCCAGTTTGAACAGTCCTTATAACACTGATTTCTTCAAGTGCTTCTTGCAAGGTTTTTGAGTCAAGGCAATTAAGGCCACTGAGTCTGAGAGAAATTTTCATTATTGCAGTGTTGAAAAGCACTTTCTTCAAGTGTACTGGTAATGTGATGTCAGAAATCTGCTGGGTAGCATGGCATGGTTTATTAAACCCTTTTCAAAAACTCTGAAGAATTTAATAAATAATCTGTAGTAATGTGCTAATGTAACTTTAGGATAATTACACTATAATAATTTTGCTTCCTTTTATACAAGTATGTAATCTTGTCTTTTTATTTTTAGGTATACCTGACAGTGATGATGGACTATTTATTTGCATCAGATACTCTTATATGAAAATACCACGTTTCCAAAGAGCTTAAATATTATTTCATCTTCTGAAACAGAATGGCAGGCTTCAAACGAGGATATGATGGAAAAATTGCAGGATTGTATGACTTGGATAAAACTTTGGGCAGAGGTCATTTTGCTGTGGTCAAACTTGCTCGGCATGTCTTTACAGGTGAAAAAGTAGCAGTGAAAGTGATTGACAAGACCAAACTGGACACTCTAGCCACTGGACATCTTTTCCAAGAAGTCAGGTGCATGAAACTAGTGCAGCATCCCAACATCGTGCGGCTCTACGAAGTGATCGACACCCAGACCAAGCTGTATCTAATCCTAGAGTTAGGTGATGGTGGAGATATGTTTGATTACATCATGAAACATGAAGAAGGTCTGAATGAGGATCTGGCAAAAAAATATTTTGCTCAAATAGTTCATGCTATATCCTACTGCCATAAACTGCATGTAGTTCATAGAGACTTAAAACCAGAGAATGTGGTCTTCTTTGAAAAACAAGGACTTGTGAAATTGACTGATTTTGGCTTCAGCAACAAATTTCAGCCTGGAAAGAAGCTCACCACAAGCTGTGGATCTCTTGCGTACTCTGCTCCTGAGATTCTACTTGGGGATGAATACGATGCACCAGCAGTTGGTATGTTCTCTTTGAATTCAACCCATAGTCTGTAAACTTAAGTACTGTGATGTTGTACCTCTTTGTTTTCTGTTTCAAGATAGTGCCATATGTGGAAGCCAACTACTTGGCAAGAAATAATATAATCTGGATGAACTATAGATGAGTTAATGCTGCTTGAAGGGGATGCACAAACATCCTCAAAAAAGCTTAGAGGTTCTTTCCGTATGAAATGATGCAATTGTATCCATTGTAATTACATTTTCTATTAATAACAGTGTGGATGACAAATGTTGGATCTTTATACATACATTCTTAGAGAACCCATCTTCTGTTTGGAAAAGTACCCGTTTTAAAAGTTTGTTAACGTGACTCCCCACCCCCATGCAAAAACCCCAACTACTGATGATTTTCTTTGCTCAGTTTAGCCATGTAACAATGGCCTTGTGAGCCCAGGCTGCTTGTGTGTTCTGCTGCAAGGTGGTGGGATGCCATCTGTACTAACTCTGCTACCAAAGGAGGAAACAGAGAATTAAAGAAAGCTTCAGCTCCCTCTTCCTCTGTTCTGCCCCTTTTTTGTCTGAGAGCTGAAAGTAGGGGATGAGTTTCCAGTTGCTCCCAATTGTTTAAAAGGTAAGAGAAATAATAATGTGTAAAGGAATCTGCATATTTCTAGATGGAAAGTGGAGTGTGCAGGACAGACTACTACAGATAATTCTCTTACTGTCTCTCTTAGGTCTACCGCATATTCTATTAGAAGTAATTTAGAGATCTTTTTTGAATAGCTGTTAACATTGATAGAGCCACTGAGTATTGTCCTGTACTCATACAGATTGTTCAAATCTGTTAGCTGAGGTGCAACTCACTTCTCCAACAGATTTAGGTAGGTATAATTCCAAATGGTGCTCCAAAAATAGGTTCTGGTAGTCAGCATTCCTCTTGTTCTTGTTTGCTCAGTGTCTAATACTTTTACTGTCTTAACAGCACCTGTTAGGACTCTCTACTTGGCTGTGTTTTATAGTAGTGGCTGTAGTTGTGGTTTAAATTAAGACTGAGTTGCCCAGATTTTGCTAATTTACCTGAGGTAAACAATCACCTAATTTTGTATGCTGACAGGGACACTGTTGAACTACATTTTTTGCATTATTTTCGATATAAATATTTTTAGCTACTAGATCTTATGGTCTTTGCCTAAACATTTTAATGGTGCTTCATGGCTTCTGACCTTGAATAGGTATTGTCCTCAGGGTTTTCTGGACTTGACAGTACTTTCTCAAGTGTGCTATAATTAGGAGTTTTGGATCTGTGTTATTTGTGGGTTTGCAAAGCTGTGTTGATGCTACAGTGATGCTTTGCAAAATTATTTCTATTTAGAGTCGGGTGTTTTAGATGAGTTGGTTCTGGTTTTATTACTGGCAAACTAGAGCTCCTGAGTCCTGTGTTGTTCTCTGTCTCTTTGAGAATTTCCTGAAGCATGAGTGTAACTGATTGCAGTGGCCTCCAAAATGAGATGGGAAAGTGCATTTGTTAAATATTCTGTACAGTGCCTTATGGGAATTATTTCTTGAAAAATGGAATGGCAGCCAAATTTGGGAGGATGAGCAAAAAATGAAGTTTTGATATTGCTGCCTATCTAAAGATGCTTGGAAAAAGGTGGTGCATGGGGATTAATGGGGGAGGGGGAATTAGGAGCGTTATGACCAGATGGTTCAAACTGAATTACACAGTTAAAGTGCACTTTGGACCACTAAATGATAATTGTAATAATGTTTCTCGGAGGACTTTGTAAGCAAGTAGGAAGGTAAACTTCTGAATAGTACTAAAAGAAAAATTTTGAATGAATTCATAGAAGAGGAAGTCTTGCTAATATAGAATGGATTGATGTGAACAGTAGAAAAATTAGGAAAACATTAAATTCTTCCAGCTCCTGTCTAAGGATGCCAGTTAAGGTCTATTTCTAAGAATATTTAAATACACTTTGGGGGTTAGT
>JAWWMO010000083.1:41648259-41658619 GCA_035047845.1 Dendrocincla fuliginosa | reverse complement strand
AATTCTTCCAGCTCCTGTCTAAGGATGCCAGTTAAGGTCTATTTCTAAGAATATTTAAATACACTTTGGGGGTTAGTTTTTGCTTACTTATTCCCCAGTATGTTGTCTCAGTTAATGGATACTGAGAACTTCTCTCCTACCTGACCGATTGCAGTGCTTGAATCATAACGTTTCAGTGGTATATTTTTCATCACTTTGTAATGCACTGTATAAAATCTCTATAAAGTACTGTCAGTGCAATGATTAACCGAATAAAAATACCAACATTTACTGCAAAATGCCAATAAGATGACATTGAAGGGTCTGGATTTTTCTTTTCTAACTATGGCTAAGAAGAAAGATAAACCATTTATGTAAGGTTTGATTTGTGTTTTTTTAAATATGAAGATAGTGGGGGAAAAATAAAATTAGATTGTTCTTTAAAGCCCTCTTTCCCCCAAATGGAGTCTTTAATGTAGAATCTTGAACATATGTTTAGGAAATTTATCACTAGCAATGTAATTATGTAACTAGGAAATCAGCTTCTGAAAATCTTACTTAACCTTGAAAGATAAACATCCATGTTAGGGTGAGGTTGCACTTGTGGACTAGAAGTACGTATAAATTCAGAAATAGACATTTTCAAAAAAGAAATTCCATCAGATGCATTTTGATGCTAGTAACGTGCAAGGTGTGTATATACAGCTTGAAATAGTGGTGAAGTGTTGGGAACTCATTCAGCTGTTGGCTGAATGGGGCTATTAATATTGCAATAATAGTGACTGACATCGACTGAGATTTTTTTTTGCCTGTCAGGATGGAATTACATTACAGCTGAACCCATCTAGAAAGTAATTCCTTAGTAGAAAGGAGGTCATGCTTTCCTCAGTGCAGCTACATGGTCCTGATGCTCACTTGAAAACCAACTCAGTTTACTGCAATGACAAATTTCAGATGGGTTGCCCTGCTTATACTCTGTGCATATGAAAGTACATTTGCATTCATTATAATATTTTAAAACCCCACACCTGTTTTTATTTATGCAGAGTTGTTGCAAAAAGTATTGCAAAAGAAATTGATCAAGGTAGGTGATGGGGTTTTTTGCCAAAGACCTTTGTCATAAAAATGGCTTTTCTGATATCTTGTGAATAATGTTAGAATGGGTATATAAAGGAAGAGACTTTACATTGCCTTTCTTTACATTTCAAAAAGCCGAAATATTTAGGGCAGGTCTTTTATTAAGTTACATGCTTAATAAATACAATGGAAAAGCTTGCTTTATGAAAACATAACTGTTTCAGCTAGTTTAGGGATTAATCTCCCCTTTGTGATGCCACTTGAAAGTTTGCACACTTGAAAAGAGCCTAGTTAATGTAGGTCTCTCATTTCCTTTTGTATTTAAAGCTGTAGTTATAATGATGCAAGAGGAATATTGGGCAATGACCATATGTTCCCAGGGCTTTTCAAAAAGCTGAGCGAGTTAGATAATGAGAGTTTCTCATGTTTTTTCATACTTAATGAAACTTCATTCTAGTCAGAGGAAAGTGAGAGGACTGTTGTTGGACATAAAGTTCATTTCATAAATCAAATGGATATATTATTTTTGATCAGAGCTCTTTCTAGAGCAGTGGTGTGATCCAGTGAACTCCAGCAGTATTCAGAAGTGGATAACTACAGAGAAGAAAGAATAAAGCATGCTTCTGGTAGTACTTTTCCTTTTGCTCTACTAGTGTCAACAGAGATTGGATCATTAAATATATAGAAGTCACCTCTTTCCTAGGTGATTAACTGGAGATCTACAGATTAGGTGATTCTTTCAGAGGAGAGCAAGTTCTATTTTAACTGCTTGGCATCTCTACAAAGTGAAGTGCTGTGTAGGCTACACTTAATTCTGGAAGACAAACATTTCTGATAGGTTAATGTCGTAGTGGGGTATTCTGTGTCTGATTTTGTAGATGCAGGGAAACATTTGCAGAGTAAATTCGTTCTTCTGGTGTTAAGAAATGGGCAAATTCAGACTAAGATCGGGGTTTTGTACATTTAGCACAGTTGAGCAGAGGCCTTTAGAATGATACTGTAATACACAAATAACATGGTAGTTGCCATCACAGTTACTTAACGTTGCAGTCTGTCATCACAGCGACACAGAGAATGGTGGCAAGATGTTCCTCATGAAAGACATGACTACCAAGAATGATGAGGTTACTGTAGCTCAGTGCTATTCAGCTGGCAGCATGTAGTCCAAATCCAACTTGCTGCTTCCTTGGAAGTTGCAGGAAACATCCATTGCTTTAGTAATTAGATGCCATCTTTCTTGTACAACTCAGACCTGGATATCTGCTGTCAATAAGATAAAGCAATATATGTATTAATTATGTAGTCATACATTTTTCATAATTAAAGGAAAGAGAAGCTAGGCTTTGTTATACATACCTTTTGCTTTCCTGAGATGATGATGTACTGCTTTTAGACCCACTTTGTGTCTGTTGAAATGATCCTAAATTCTTTTGCTGTTGGTTTTTGTGGTGTTTTGGTTTTGTATTTTGTGTCAAGCATTTGCAAGGGCTTCCTAATCGTATATAGTGTTGCTGGAGTGTGTTTGGTCTTTCAAAGCTTCAGCCATATTCACATGGTGCTTGAGCTTAGCTGTGTAGCCCTGATGACCCTGTCTGGCCTGTGTGGAGCTAGTTTTGATGTTTTTTGTTGTGTATAACACTTTATTCATAAACTGAATGACTAATGGGAGCATAATGGCCAATGGCTATATACAGTAACCTTTTACACTATAAAAATACTGAATATAACATTTGACAGACGAGTTTAAGAGAAAAAAAAAAGTAAGATATTGCAAACCATATACAGTATTGAATAATTGAGCATACCTGGCAGCATTAGCCAAATTTAACAGAAATGAAAAGCAAGAATTCCTACGAAAGCTTTTCTCTGCTTGTTTGGTTTTGAAAATCTCCCTTTTTAATGTTGTATTGTAACACTTCACAAGATTTATGGTTAGATAGACGGTGGAACGAGCTTGAGGCTGTAAGGGTGCAGAAACCCAGGGTGTAATACTTAGATGCTTCTGGTATAAAAGGTCTGCTTCCCCTTCTGCTTCCCTTGCGTCAGTGCAGAGCTCCCCCTTCTCCTGTGCTGTGCTTCTCATGTCTTGCATCGCCGTTTGATGAACTGATTTTTATCAACCAACTTGACAGAAAACTGCTAGTAAGCCAAAACCCGACAGAAAGGCTGTTCTCTGCAGGCCTGACTTCTGCCAGGTTAGCTGAGCTGTTTGTTCTCTCAGCACTGAGGGGAATTGCTGGTGCAAAGGAGGGGAAGGAAGCGTGCAGCTTGGTCTGGAGTTCCGTGGGAAGGTGGTAGGACCTGCCTCTCTTTTGTGTTAGCAAGTTTAGGTTAGATCAGCTTTGCCAGCTCACTTATCTTCATGGACTGAAATTCAGTAAGGATTGTCGTTGCCAGTGCATTTCCAAAATTGCGTGCTCTTACGTCTCAGCTTCAAATGCTTTTTGAAGCAAACCAGAACGAATTGATGTGAGTACCAGGTGAATTTCTGTCCTGCTCTCTCAACCTGTGTATTTGTAGTAGTGGCCACACTGTCTGCCTTCTGCCTGCAGTGCTGTGTTTCTCATGCTGCTGAAAAAGGAGAGGCAAATTTGAAAAATGATCAGGAATTAACTTTTTATACTTTTTTAGAAGGGACACGTGGAAGGAATTGGTTGTAGAACACTTGTAGAAAGTGACAGTGTTGAGGATATTCAGGACATGTTAACCAAGAATTTCTGTTCCGTGGCAATTTGCATGTAGGTAGTAAAATTTATTTTTAGTGAAAGGGGAGTTCACTTTTCATGCAGTATGCTATCCTTTGATTTCCCCCTCCCCCTCAGCCTAACTGCTCAGTTGACAAGAAGATACTTTTAATGCCTCAAATTGAGGGTGTTATGCTGCAAATGTTGGAACCTTGTATTCAGAAGTGAAACTGATGTGATGGGGCTGCAGTTAACAGTGGGAGTCTGTGATCCTGATCAAGTCTCAATAAATCTGCACGAGCTAATATTTATGAAGTATAATTGACGTTCCTTTCTGCATTACTTTATGCAAATGTTTCAATGCATTCACCAGTAAACTGCTGGTGAAGCAAAGAACTATTTATCCAAGTGAAACTACAGAGGAGAAGCTGTCAAGATAGTCTTTGCTTACTGCCATATCAGCTAAACTGTAAGCTAAGTGTAGGGTTATTTCTTAGTCATCTTGCTGTGCTCATGGGACAACTGTTTTCATGGTATTTCAAACTGCTGTTATGGAGCAAGATTTCATTATGATGAATGCATCTCTGCAGCCAGGAGCTTGATTTCATGCATCTTTCAAACAAATATTCAGATTAATTATGTTCAGCCCATGGCTGACTAATTTGGCAACACAACCTCAATCAATGGTGTGCTATCTAGTTATATACCAGATGCCCAAGTTTTGCATTCATGTGTAAAGCTGTACTAAGATGTTAATTTTTATAAATAAAGTACAAATTACACATTGTACAACTAGACCCTGTGGGAAAAGGGAGTCAATCAGAAAATATAAAGGGTTTTTAAGATACCAGGAGCAAGTTGTCTTTACATACAAAAAAAGACCAAAATCATTGCAATGAAACATTTATAAGCTGTATGTGCTATATAGACTTTGATATATACAGTGATTTTGAGAACATGTTTTATATAGAAAAAAGCTTCCTTCTATATTTAACTAATTAATACTGGTTTATATCCTGGCTAATTATTTTCTGGAGTAGTAGTATTGGAATTCATGCAGAAAATGTTGTGGGTTTTGATATTTTTTTTAAAATATAGATTCAGTAACTTTTTGTGGCTAAACAACAGAAGCCAAAGGAGATAGAATGCATTTCTAAATGCAGAATTGATGAATTGAAGTGGCTTCTCTGAGGCATTCCAGTGCCTCACCACCTTTGTAGTGAAGAATTTCCTCCTAATAGCTGATCTAAACCTCCTGCCTTTCAGTTAAAACCCATTCCCCCTTGTCCTATCACTCCATGCCCTTGTAAAAGGACAAGGCTGAACAACCTCAGCTCTCTCAGCCTGTCTCCATAGGAGAGGTGCTACAGCCCTCTGACCATTTTTGTGGCCTCCTCTGGACTTGGTGCAGCAGGTCCATGCCCTCCTAATGTTGAGGCCTCCAAGTACTGGTACTAGTTGCCAGATTGAGTGAAAATAAGAATGGCTTCCAAAGATAAGACTCGTTACTGATGATCATGTGTTAGTCAAATAAAATAACTTGCATAGAACAGACTGTTTTGCCAGATAGATGAGCTAATTAGGAAAATAATTTGCTAAATGCCGTTTGCTATTTATGCTCTTTTTTGGAGGGATGGGGGAAGGAAAAGATTTCTCCTAATTCTCTTCTCTGCTATGTCTCTTAGTAGTAATATTGATTGGATTTACAGTGCTTTAAAACAAAGAAAAACCCCAGTTCTATGTGTTAATTTTGAAAATATTAGCCTTGCTTGTGGATGATTTCTTCCTCAGCCTTCTGCAAAGGAAAAATAAATCCAGTTTTTCAAAGCCAAAAAAAAGGTTGAAATAACAAATGGTAGCATCTCTGAGAAATAGAAAGGTCAGGGCACAGGTTTATTCAAAGCCTTTTTCATTAAAAATTAAAGAACAGTTCAATCAGCTAAAAATTGAATATCTATGAAAAAGTAATCTTTGTTCTTTACTTACACTTCAAATTTTACCACTGGTCCAGTTTGAGCAGGTAGCAGACTTGCCAGCAGTCTTTGCACATGGCAGTGCAAACATGCTTGTGGTGCACAGAAATGCTGAAATCGTTAACACAGTTACTCTGTGCTATCTTGCTACTGACTTTTTGTGCAAGGGATGCAACTTTAAAGCTTTTTAGCTTATGCAAGGTTGGAAATACTTTTTTTATTTGCTTTTGAAGCACAAGTATATCAACAAGCACCATTCAAACAATTCAGTAGTATGATACCAGCTTTTATCTTTTGTACTGTAGTATGTGATTTTTCATCATGATTTCTAGTAGAAATCTCATTTTCTGCCATGTTTCACTTCTCATATATGGTTTCACTCTTCAGCTGTGTTTTGGTTCTTCAGGCAATTATTTGAAGCTATGCTATATATTTGAGTGTTCATTCAGTTTTCCACAGCCTATGCTGAGAACAGTATCTTAAATTTCAACTTGTAACAGGCATACCTGCCCCTCCTTATGACTTACCTGCTCCTGAGCCCAATGAACACTGCAATTCCAATCCAAATAAGGTGGTTCCTGATGGTGTTTGTGTCTGAGTGCAAAAGAGCAGTCTGCAGATACTGCCCAGTTGGTGCCTGGCCCTGAACATGCCCAGAGTGCAGAGATGCAGATGATCTTTATATAGAGTTTTCCTATTTAGCTCTGCAGAAAAGAACTTGATATTGAAGTGCTGATGTGTTGACTCTTCCAGGGCTTGTATCATCTTGGTTCCTTCCACAAAACTGCTCTGAAGAGGTTGTGGCAGTGGTGGTGACGTTCTCTTTAATGTCTTGACATAGTGGTTAGAGTAACTGCCTGTAATCTTGGAAATTGGGGTCCATTTCCATCCTTTTTTCCACAGTCTCTTGATACCTCTGTAGTGGCAAAATAAACATGTAAACATCTCTGTCATCTCCATAAATGCTGATTTGTTTCTTTTTTGCTTAAGTGGCTTCTAGTAGAAGATAACTATAATGTTCAGCTGTTATAGTAAACATTGCAAAGAGAGATTTATAAAACCTGGATAAACTTACTCAATATTACAAATCATTGCTGAAGAAGCAGACTTTCTGGAAAAAGATCCATCTTATCAGCTGAGCAATACACACTGTGTAAACTGTTAAGCAGTTCTAAATTTATGTTAGGAGGAAAAGAAAAACAACCCCTTTTTCCCATCAAGATCTGAAATAAACAATTTCAGTAAGCAGACTCAATTTACTTTATATATGTAAATGTGTCTATTCCAAAATTAGTATGGATTTTTAGTTGCTTAGAATCACAAATTCATGGAGTATATGTAAAGTGTGATAAGTGTCTGACTTCTGAGGAACAGTAGAAATTTGAATGAATCTGAAGCTATAAGGATCCTCCGTGTCATTTAAGTTGTAACTTTGTGAAATGTGAAGTGCTTATTTTAGGAGGAGACCAGGAGCTTTAGAAGGCAGTAAGTGGCTCGTGAAATGGCAAAGCCCAGCTCAGTGGTGAAGCAGATGAATATGGATATGCTTTGTGCAGTGTACAAACTGGAGTGTGACAGATGTTTGAGCACCCTGTGTTTAAGACAGGGGCAGCATAGACAGTTAGTGATGTAATTTGGTTTCTATGACACTGACTTCACGTTCTGTAAGGAAGTTGCATACAAACAGCCCTGGTCGTCATGGTTCACAGTCCTTTCCTGGTCAACATTATTTAATGGCTTAGAAAACAGAAAAAAAATACTGCAGCTAGCTACTACTGCTTTTATTCTTACTTTATTCATGTTATAGCAGTGGCAGTTTCAAGTTACTAGTACTCAATTTAAAGGCTGAATTGCATCTTGAGATCTTCCCTGTGCTTCTGAAAGAGGCCTTGAGTTTGGCCACTGCAGTATAGAACTGTACCTTCCTTCACCATAATAATTTGAAGTCTTACAGGCAGCATGTGAGGCCTAATTTCTACTTTTCCTTCAGTTTTCTGAAGAGAGCAAATTAATGACCCTTGAAGAGTAAATTTTTTACAATATCTAAAAGTTTTGTCTAAAACCTAGTAACTTTTTTTGAGCATTAACATAGCACCATAGCCAATACATTATCATAAAATGGTGCATCAGGTGTGTGGAGATGAAGGAGAGGTAGATCTTCAGAGTTCTTTACTGTGCATTGAATATTTGCATTTGACTGAAGGTGAGGGTTTTGGGGTTTTCTTTGGTTTTGGGTTTTTTTTAAATTGTGCAACCCATTTAACAGGCCTCAAAAACCAGTTTTGCTCTGCATTCAGACTCTGTCAGTATAGTTCTTCACTCTCCTTTGCACTGTTTTTTTTTACTCTGGTGCTGATAAAACTATTAGTCAGCCAGTGTGCCATTCCGTGTATAAAAGTGTAAATAGATGTTGTCTTATTTGCTTTTAATTTTGTATCTACAGTTTCTAATAATGTGTAAAAGCAGGAAACTGTAGGAAGAACTGCATTCACTAAAACCCAAAAAAGTATGTTTTCACAAGTACGTAGAGATCTAAAGAAAAACTTCTGTTTCTTAAAACTTTGAGTTTTTCTTCCTTCTTTCCCCAGTTATTAGCTGGTCTAATAAAAAAAACTCTGCTTTTTTTCTTTTGAAGCCTTGCTTTGAGATGTCAGGCTTTCCACTTCATTGCAGCTGCAACATCTTCCTGATCTGCTCGTGGAACTGTCTTGTTGCAGTTGATGCTTTTGACCAAATCAGAATCACTCGGTCTTGACCGGTGCTTTCTCTTGGTTTGAGTGAAAACACTCTTGTAAATCCTTGGGATTTAGAAATGAAAGGTTGAAGTGCCACTGTCTGCACTGCTGATGGCAGTAGGCTCCCCAGCAGGAGTTACTCCCAGTTTGCTACACCTAGTATGTGTGCAGAAATCATGTCAACGACCAAGTGTTGACCAAAGCTCTTGATCAGTTGAGTACGAACCATTTTTGACATCTTTAGGTTCTTCGGGATCCAGAGGGCAGATGTTGAGTTTTCCCTATATTATTAGGAAAGAATAATAGAGCAGCACTGATAATGACAGCACAAAACAGTATGATCAGGAACATTGTTGTGTGTGGCTTTGTGTAAAAAATAAAATTTGGTGAGTATGCCTCAAAGTAATCTCTGATTCTCCTTTAATAAATCCTCTAAGAGAGCCACACTTAACAGATCTTGCATCTTTCAGCCAGATGGCACTATTCTGGAAACAAAGAATTCTCCCAAATGAAGTGGTTTTTACATGAAATGGGTGAACAAAAATGGTATCTTTAAGGAGAAGGCGGCATTTTGATTTCTTCAAGTGTGTTGTGCAGTATATTTTCTGAATTTGACTGAAAAATATGCAGCTATGCATCTCCAGTAGAGAAAAGTGGAAAGTAGAGATACAAGATTGATTTTGTGCATGTGTGGAATGGTTTAAAACTAATAAATCAGAAACAGACATCAGAATTTCTTATTTATGTACCATATAGTCATTTAACTGCTGATCTTTTAAATCTTTCAAAAGAGTATGTGGGGATTGACTCATTATTTTGGAGTATCTGCTTTGAAGACTTTAGATACTAAACCTTGGGTTTCAAATTGCACTGAAGACTAGCAGACCAACATGTTTAAACTCATTTGCACGTTGGTACTAGGGGTCACCTTTTTAAAATTAGAAGAGAGATTTACAAATAAGTAAGAGTTTTAACTCTCTGGGTGTCTTTTACAAGGAGATGGTTCCCCATTTTTTGTATTGTTACCTATCGAGCTATAAATGTCTTCAAAATATGCAAAATAAAAACTTTGTAGTGCAAAACTGGCAGGGATTTCTGTTGTCCTGGAAACTGAGATCTGCCAGTAAAAATCCTATTTTTCATTTCATCCAGCATTGTGTTTTGGAAAAAGTGCCAATATGAAGTGTTGTGGTAGGTTGGGAGGGGCAAGATACTGTTGTTACTGTTCTTATTTTGTTTAGGAATGCACACAGCTGTTGTCTGAATAATTGTGGTAATTTGAAATATCAGTGAGTTTTCCACTTGTTATATACCAGTCCTATTTTTCCATTGTTTTTGCAGGATTTGCATATTTTAAAATAAGTTAGAAAGTTTGTTTCCTGTTCTGTGTCAGCTTTTTTTACTGCTTCCTTTACACTTACTATTTTTTACACTGTACTGTTTGGTGTTAGGAGTGGAAAATAATTCTTCTATAGCAGACTTGAGACAGATCTGTGCTGGTTTAAATGGAACATTCGAGTTTTGTGTGTTCATGCTGTCAACACCAGTTTAGTTCTCACTGTACTGTCTTGGTTTGGGGTTCTCAAATGGACACCCAGGATGTGCTGCTTTTCATGGGCAAAAGACAGCATAGTTCTCTTGTTGGTGCTGCATCCTCTGGTGGGGTGCCTGTGAAGGTCGTCTGGTGTAATCCCCTGGTCAAGCACAAACACTGACAGACAGTTCCCCACACGGTGTCCGGGTGATGCTTAAATATCTCCAAGGATGGAGATGCCACAGCCTCTCTGGGCAGCCTGTGCCAGTGCTTGGTCACCTTGGCCAGGGTGAAAAAGTGTTTCTGGTGTTCAGAGGGAACGTGCTGTGTTAAAGTTCGTGTGCCCA
Organism: Dendrocincla fuliginosa; assembly: GCA_035047845.1. Lineage (NCBI taxonomy): Eukaryota > Metazoa > Chordata > Aves > Passeriformes > Dendrocolaptidae > Dendrocincla > Dendrocincla fuliginosa. The sequence continues at coordinate 41,648,290 of JAWWMO010000083.1, read as the reverse complement.
TCACCTCTGGTCCAGGGTGTGGCTTCACCAG
>JAWWMO010000083.1:41613012-41648159 GCA_035047845.1 Dendrocincla fuliginosa | reverse complement strand
TTCTGGTGTTCAGAGGGAACGTGCTGTGTTAAAGTTCGTGTGCCCATCACCTCTGGTCCAGGGTGTGGCTTCACCAGTGCTGAGCAGAGGTGAAGGGACACCTCCCTTGACCTGCTGGCAACACCCTCCTTGTGGTTGCAATTCATGATTGTGGTGATTCATTATGTGGATTTGTTTGTTTTTAAACGAGCACCCATAGATTTTTGTCTGAAATGCTAGATGGGAAAACACAGGAGCGAGCTTGATGACCACAAAACTTTTTCAAAGAGCATCAAAAACTTCTGCAAGCAGCTGTGTCTGTAGCAACGTGTACATCTTCTGCTGTGCCTGCACCTTTAACCAGGTGGCAAGGTGCAGTTGACCAGAAAGAGTCTGGTTACAGATGCTGCATCTGGTTGGTTGTCTTGAGTTGCACCAGGAGTTACAAACAACAGGTTTGGTCTGGGTAAACTGTGGCATAGAAAAGGGACAGGGGAGCAGACCCTCGACTGGAGAGGGTGGGACAGAACTCTGGAATGTGCTCTCCTATACACCTGCCAAAATCTGAATGCTTGGCTCTGCTTCCATCAGTGAGGAGAGGCTTGCTGTAATGCAGTATTGGAGGGCTCGTGAAGATGTTGCTGAGATGACATCTGTACTGTGGCATAATAAAGTCTGCACTAAGTCCCCAGTGAGTTTTTCAATCTTCCCATGTAGACTAGACAGTCTTAGGCACATCATTTTCTCTCATCCTGGTTAATGGTGTCCTTTTCAGTTTGCCTAGGCTGCTCAGCTCTGTCCATGACACACCAAGCTGAGTCATTTTAGTCACCTTGGCTGTAGGTGCAGTGAGCCACAGCTGTGAAAAGAAGCTGAGAATAAAAGCCATGTGACTGTTTTTGCTTATTTCTTAAGTCTCATTGGAATAAGTGTCTGCTCTGCTGGCAGGGTAACAGAATACATGTTTTTCAGAAAAGTGTAATAGTAAGCTTTGCCTTTAGTGTGTAGGATTGAGGTAAAATGTAGTTGCTGCTGCCCTAGTGCTCTTCACTGACAGCATAAGAGTATCTAGAGAAGATGACTGTCAAAAAGTCTAAAGCACTATTTTTAGTTTCTAATAAAACTTTTTCTGCATACATATGATTCCCATTTAGTGTTTATTTTGTGCCTTAAATAAAATGTGTGGTATAATAAAATACAGTAGCAGTTCAATGCATGATTTCATTATTAGCAGGAATTTGTTTTCTATTTTTCATGCAGTTATTTAAAAAAAAAATATGATACCATTTGCAGCTGCTTTTATCTGGAAAGACACATGAGTACAGAGTGCAAAATACAGTAACTAGTGAAAGAAAAATACACGAAATTCTGTTATATGCCAGCTAATCAGTAATAAGTGTTTTATGTGTTGAAACATGGGTTGCTTTCTAACTGTACATTGCATTATAGCAAACAGTAGTCTTTTTCTTTTTTTCATTTAGAGAATCAGTTGGATATTGCTCCTAAAAGGTTTTTTCCTCTTTTTATAAAGTAAATGTACGTACATGTTTATCTAAGTAACTTTTCAAAAATTAAAACTGTACCTGTTCTCACATATCCTTTTGAATTGAAATACAGCAAAATATATATAGCCCGGAGAAGAAACTATGTGTGTAAAATACAAAATACATTAGGAGACTGCCTTGTAACAGAAGATACTTCAGGATGTTCAGTGTCTGCTCAATGCAGTTGAAACTTCAAGGTCTGGTAGAGTTTTCCTGTATGTGATGATTTCAGCAAACTTCAGTTGTTGTCTTAATTCGATTGCGGTCCTTCCCTCAGGATTGTATGACTGGGTTTAAGCTTGATTTCTTAGGATATTGGTTTTTTCCTTCTGTTTAAACTTTTTGTATGCCTTTTTTAACTTATGCTTTAATTATTTTCCTCTCCTTTTCTCTTGGCTTAAATTTAGTGAATATTTATTGTTTTGTTATAGCAAATGTAACTTGTGTGTACTAATGAATACTGTGTGGACTCTTCTAAAATACTTCATGCTAAAAGGAGACATGAAGCATTCCATTCTGTTGTGGGGGGAGTATAGAACAGAATACTAGGATAGATCATGTCACAAAATAAATCTTAGGCAAAGATAAAAATCGAGGGAGGACACTGATATCCAAAAGATGAATATTCATAGAAATGCGTAAATTCACATGTCTTTTGTGCTTGCAAAAACTTCTTGTAATCAGTTGTGTGGTAGCAGATAGATAATGCACCAAAACCTTTTGGCTGTTTTGAAACTAAACAGCAGGAAAAAGATGTAGCTTAAAAAATTAAAGGTGGACCTCTTAGGTGAAACTGCCTCTCTGTCTTATGAGGGTTTTTAAAACCCTATATTCCGGAACATCCGCTTTATGGCATCAGCCTACCAAAGCATTAAAGCACTTACTGAGTCTGTAAACAGGGGGATAGTCAGGCTGAATTTGCAGGTATACCTGATACGATGTCTTAGCCTCAAAATGCTCACTATCTACAAGATTGAGGCCTTAGTAACGTAAGAGAAATCCAATAATTGTCTGAGTTGATAGTATACATTTACTTCAAATTAGAGCTCTAAGGAAAATGACCATGTAGTGTTTCTGTTCCTGTGTCAGCTGAGCCATATGAAGAATGGGCTGCAACTAGCAAAATGAGTAATTGTTCAAGGGATGAATCTGTGTGATTTACGTTATTGAATAAAATTGTAGCCATCCTTCAGCATTAAATGCATGTCAAGTATTGTGATTGGGGCACAGAGAGCAAGATGCAGTTGAGGAGGTAACTTAGTGTGGTTCCCTCTTGTGAGCCCTTCCAGGAGAGAGCTGGTGTGCTCTGTTTCCTTGGCCACTGCCAGCTGCCCGCCCTCTTTCCTCAGGAGATGCCTGCCTGGTCCTTTCTCTCCCCTGAGCTACCTGCTTGGTTTTACTGGGTGCAGATCTGTGACATGCTAAGGATGTAAGACCCAAAATCGCCACTGAAATTCCCAGAGCACAGAGTTGTAGCTGAAGTTTGAGCATGGCTTTTTTCCTAAGCACTTATTGGAGCAAATTGCTTATTTTTCTGCAGTATGATACATTTCTCAATAATTAGGCTTCCTGTGCTGAATGCAGTGAGAGTCATGAAATATTTTATTTTAGGCGGACTCTTAATAAAGATTTGAACTAAATATTAGCTTTTGCACTAAGTGAAAATCATTCATGCCCTGAAGTGCTTCTTTTTCATCTTTTGGTATGTCATTTCACTGGGGAACAAGAAAGTTGTTAAGTGTTTATTTTACTTGAGTAGGAATTAAAAGGAACCAAGAAGAATCCCAGAGTGTAGTATAAATCACTGTTTTAAAAAAAACCCCAAACCCACTACCCCACACTTGTTAGTATCATTGGTATAAGAAGTTGGTTTTACATAAACTAATTTCTTACTTGCCCTTGGAAGTAACAAATCTTAAAGGAACACAACACCATCACTGAAGGAAAAACAGAGCTCAAGTCAGTCTTACTGAACTAAGTGACTTTCTTTGCAATTTCTTACATCATAGAGTAACATGTAAATAATGCAGGGAACAGTTTATGCTAGTCCTTAAGAAAGGAGTGTGCTTTGATTACAAATCTCTTTAATAACCTGTGCCTACCTGTTAACAAAAGGGTAACAAATTCTTCCCTTGAGTGACCAGATTATTTTCAGCTTTATCTAACACTGCTGTCAAAGGTGTTAATGCATCTCAAACTGTTAAGCATCCTTGAACTCAGGAATTTTGATTTTGTTTCCTCCCCTCTAAAACTATAAAAGCTGTCAAACAATAGAACTACAGTCTTTTTGTGCTCCAGTGGAATTGCAATTTCCATAAGTAATGCTCATAGTCAGGAGTGCAGTTACCACTCCAGTATGCATGTCAAGAATATTTCATGGTTTTGATGGTAATTATGTCTGTATCCTCAAAAGCTGGCTTGATTTTTTTATTTTATTTTTATTTTTTAAAGTATGTGCTATATATTTACAGATATCTGGAGTTTGGGGGTCATCCTCTTCATGTTGGTCTGTGGACAGCCACCGTTTCAAGAAGCAAACGACAGTGAAACTCTGACAATGATAATGGACTGCAAATACACAGTGCCACCTCATGTGTCCAAAGAATGTAAAGAGTAAGTAGAGTACTAAAGAACCTGGAAGCGTTCATAGAAGTGGATTTTCACTACCTTTGGGAGTTCCCTCTACCATATTATCAGGGGTATATCAAGTGTGGAATACTCCTTGATACTGTCATGTCTCTCAGTTCTGCATTATAAAGGATCAAAGAAGATGCTCACTATGATTGGCTTTGGCCAACTGTGTTGCTGGACAAATTACCAGATGCTGAGATTATTTTGTGGCAGGGCCAAGGAAGATACTGCTTCCTATCAATTTCTAACCAAAACACACGTTGTCAAAACCCATCGATATCGCACAGCGGCTTTTGCTCATCTCCTACTGAAATTGCAACTCCAAATCAACATTCTAGGCAATCAAAGGAGAAAAACATTCTGCCTGTAAATACCGTATGCCACTTGGGAATCATGATTCCTTTTGATGTGTTGTTTTTCTGCACTGTTCACTGGAGCTTTTTTATTTCTTTTCTATATTCCAGGTTTGTCCATATTTTTCAATTGGTTAATGACCTCTTCAGTCCTTTTAATATATATCCCAGTTGCATCACTTAGGCTATTTTGCAAATTAAAGAGTCCAGACAAACAATGCAATAGAGTATCTTTTCATCTTCAGTATGAAAGTACAGATGCCTTTATAAGTGCTTGAAAAATTAATTTGGTCCAGTCAAAAAACTAGGGCAGCATCTAGAAGTCTGTTATTTGACAAAAGAGAGAAATCTGTTCCAGCTGTGGTCATAATGACCATTCCTCTATTCACTTGTCATCCGTGTGGTTAAGGAATCTGATGCATAACATGATCAACAGCATCCTGGCCTGTATCAGCAATAGTGTGGCCAGCAGGGCCAGGAGAGTGACTGTCCCTCTGTATTCAGCATCGGTGAGGCCACATTTTGAGTGCTGTGTTTGGTTTTGGGCCCTTAGGAGAGACACTGAGCTGCTGGAGCAGGTCCAGGGAAGGGTCTGGAGCACAAGCTCCTCTTATGAGGAACAGCTGGGGTTGAGCTGGAGCTAAGGAGGCTCAGGGTGACCTTATTACTCTCTACAACCACCTGAAAGGAGGGTGTGGAAGGTGGGGGTCAGACTCTTCTCCCAAGTAACAAGCAGTAGGATGAGGGAATGACTTCAAGGTTTACAATAGATATTAGGAAAATCTTGTCAAGCATTGGAACAGGCTGCCCTGGGGAGTGGTGGAATCACCATTCCTGGAGGTGTTCAAAAACTGTAAACGTGGTGCTTAGAGACACAGTTTAGTGGTTGAACCCAAAGCTCTTAGATGTCTTTTCCAACCTTAATAATTCTATAATTCTATGCCATAGCTGGTTTTCTTGTCTTGTCATTAGTGTCTAACATCTCCAGTAACACAATAAAACTGCTGTCAGCTTGAAGAGCTTAACATACAGGATGAGGTTTAAAATACCATACAGGAAGAGAGCTCTTATCAGTGAACTGTATCAAATAAATCTCTTGAGATGCTGCATACTATGCTGAGGCCAGGAAACATATTTTGCAGCCTTTTGCTTAATATATTGGCTAACACTAATTTGCTTAAATGTTCAAGTAGATCTCTTTCTCTATGGGATGCATCAACGATGTATGATCAGTTACCCAGCTCCTCTACAAGTTATGTTTTCTTAGGGAAAAGACTCTTGAAATATTTAAACATCCTGCTTGGAGTGAAAGCATTTGTGATTCGAGATGCATTAACAAGCTTAAAGCAGGAGGCACATGTGGTACATTTGTGTGGTTTTACTACAGGTGTAGTTTAAAAAAGAAAGTCAGATTAAGTATATAGTTTGTTCTCTTTCTGTCACAATATTAACAAAAGCAAAGAAACTCAAGGCTCCCATGTCTCACCACGCCTTTCCTTTTGGTGAAGGCAGAGACCACAGCTGCTAAGAATAAATGTGATGTCCTTTGTTAACTGTAGAATTTTTTAAGAAAGCTGAACGAACCTCCATTTTTAAATCCATACATCATCTCATGCTGAAAAAAAATACAAAATTTTGATTACCATTGTGGTTTGTGGGGCCTTGCAGTTTGTAGAGTTAGTGCAACAGAAAGCTCTGTGTGAGAACTGGAGCAATACAGTTTCACTGAAACCTTGGCATCAAAACTGTGTATCCATATTTGTTGGACAAAGCCAAACATACCTCCCCCAAGATTTTTTTCATGTATAGTAAGTGAACAGAGATGTACTGTGCTAATCAAGTCTTCTTTTTCTGTTTACTTGGGGAATTCATGCACTTCCTTTCCAGTGGTTGTAAAAACTCAAGATCAACCCTTTAGGAGATTTGTCACTGCATCATCCCAGAGAGTTTGTTTGGTCTTTGTTAGTGGGTAGAGCAGATCACAGTTTTTTCAAGCATCCTGAAGACTCCAATGTCTGATAGTTACTTCAGAATAAAATATTACTGCTTATCTTGCCATTCCATATTCTTGTCGACAGCAGCCATAATAAAGAATCCCATTTCTGTCACTTCACTGACTAGTCAATAGACCATCTGTGACACTTGCCCTATAAGACCTATTAAAGACAAACCAACCAGAAAAATCACATTAAGAATCTAAGCACAGTCAATGAAGACTGCAGTGTTTATGATATTTACAGTTTTAATAGGTAAATTGTTTGTTTCTTTTCAGCAATATTGGGAATGTCTTTGAGACTAAACAATTTCCCATCACACTGTTTACTGTAGAGACTTCTAAAGATCTGTGTGAACTGACAGCAGGAAATGTCTTCCTAATGTTGCTCGTACAGCAGCTGCTTTTTTAAAAAGAGAGTGCCTTTTTGTTTAGATTTATTTTTTATTCACAGTCTGATTACACGGATGTTGCAGAGAGACCCGAAGCGAAGAGCGTCTTTGGAAGAGATTGAAAACCATGCCTGGCTCCAAGGAGTTGACCCTTCTCCTGCCACAAAGTACAATATTCCTCTTGTATCCTACAAAAACCTGTCTGAGGAGGAGCACAACAGTATCATCCAGCGCATGGTTCTGGGTGATATCGCAGACCGAGACACAATAGTGGAGTAAGTCGTTGGGTTTTTATTTGCACTTTGTTTTGTGCATCTCTCATTTATGATGAAACAATGTCATGAGAACCTGGGCACTTTGGTGATTAAATGTCAGGCCATTCAGTTAACAAACCAAGTGTTAGTCTTGCTCTGCGGCAGGATATTGTGGGAACAGAAATACTTGAGTATACCCAAACTTAGGAAAAACTTTGGGAAAATGGTGTTTGATTCCTGTGGCAGTTTGCCATCTTGAGTAAATTTAACTGCTTTGGAATCCCTGCTTTTACTTGTGCTTTGTTTCTCATGCATATTTGGAGGTGATAAATAGTAGCATTTTTCCCTTAGCATGTTTCCAGTGTACCTGAATATATGTTAATTTAAAATATTAATCCTTTTGTTTGTGTAATGCGTAATAGTCATTTTTCGCTAGAAAGCTGCAGAGTTTCATCTAATAGACTAACATTGCCCAAGTTCTAAAATATTCCCAATATTAAGAGGTCTTATACTTTTTTTTTCTATTTGTATGTGTTTAAGCTGGAAAAAAATTGTTAATGCATTACACTGATGGAGAGAGGGAAGCATCAGTCTCACTTCTTAAGCTTTAGCTGTATAATGATAGCATCCTTCTGTTAGAATGTGAGTGATGCTTACTGGCTTATGAACTTAATTTTGCTATAAACTCAAATGTGCAGCTCTAAAATAATGGATTTTCTTCCATTTGTTCCCTAATCAAATATTAGTACTTTGTGTTTGTATGTGGCAGTGAAAAGCCCATCACTGGTGCAGAACATTACTGAGAAACAGTTTTATCATTTAAAGAATCTAAAATAAAAAAGAATTTGTTACTTTTTATGGATGATACTCTGATGATGTCCTCATCCAACTATAGTTGAAGTGACTAGACTTGTTGGCTCTCTATTTTTAATAAAACTAAGACATGATTGTCAAAACATCAAAAATAGGCAGTTCTGCTCTTTTGTGAGATGGGAGATGCAGGTCCAGTTCTTAGAAACTATTGATGTATGGTTTATTTCATGTTTTGTGCTTTCCTCAGGGCATTGGAAACTAACAAATACAATCACATCACTGCTACTTACTTCTTACTAGCTGAAAGGATCCTGCGAGAAAAACAAGAGAAGGAAATTCAGACCAGATCTGCAAGCCCCAGCAACATCAAAGCTCAGTTCAGGTGGGAATTTAGGAATCTAAATGGCTTGCTTTTTTTTTTTCTTTTTTTTTTAAACTTGGCTTAATGAGAATATTCTTGAATTTCTCAAGTATTGCTTTCTTGAAAACAGTAAAATTTTTACTCATTGCAAATTTTCAATGTCTTTAAAGTGCTGTGGGCACTTCAGAAGCTGTTCAGACATCAGTTACCAATAATATTTTCAATTCCTACCATTTTCAGGAAATGACTAATCAATTTGAAGTCTGTACCTGAAGAAGCAAGTTTTCACACCTGCTAAAAAAGGGCTTGTTCACTGACCTTCAGTTCCTCGTACAGATTGTGTTATGTAATATCCCTGGAGACAGTTAGTTGCATAATCCATAAACATGCTGGTGGAGAATTAGTTATAAATGGGAAATCATTCTAAATTTGATCTGTAAGTTATGTTCTTCTTCGTGTCTGCTGATATGCCTGTTGTCTAAGCAAAACTGTTGAATTTACTGCTTTAATCCGTCATTTAAAGACATTTCAATAGATTTTTTTGTTTGTTTGTTTGACAAAAATAATTTAAGAAACCTTATAGTAAAGGTCCCAGAGATTTCCAAAAGCTTCAGCTTGTGCCACAGTAAAATTAAAAGGGGAAGTGGGTTTCTGGTGTGTGGTTGGGACTGATATGTTCAGCCAGTCCGTTTGCTCTGCCACGTGATCAAAGCATCCCATGTTTCCAGTTACAGCAGCATATGCTTCAAAAAACCCCACCAAACTGCAAAAAAGCCCTCCAAACCAAATGCAAGGCAAATAGTCTCGTTTCCACTTGCACACTAATATTGGAGGATTCAAGTTTCGAGCAGTTACTTTTCTGAAGCACTCTGTTTCGAATTTCACGAGTTAAGTGTTAGACTGTGACCAGGAGTCTGCTGGTATTTGCAGAAACATTCATTGGCCCATCTTGACAATGGTTCCAGTGAAGATGGAGGATGTGCTGAGGCATTTCCATTCTGCCCTGTAACCTCCAGTGTTTTCAAAGTTGCCTTTTTAGGTTTTGGCAAAATATTATTGGTAACTGTTATTAGCTAATCTCTTAATGAGAGAAGAATATTAAGTGTTTGCGCTAATGTTTAGAGTTGTTAACTTTAGCAACACCTTCAGTGTTATCTCTCTGTAGGATTTAGAGAAAAAGACAAAATAACTTGTTAATTCCAATGCTTTCCTTGTGCAGCTTCCATGCAAGATCACATGTGAAATTACTTATAAGAATAATCATAGGGACATAAATGCTGTAGTGTCCTTCAGGTGCATAGTCATATTTTCCTTGGCCTAATTGATAGAAGGTACTACTGCATCAAGTTAAATCTAGAAGTATTAACACTTGTTGTAAATTAAGGACACATACTTTGGAAAATAGGTTAAAGTCTCCATTGGTTGTTGGATTTAGGCTGAGATTTTAGAGGCATCTCTTCTGAATACGTTGCTGTCTACCTGAATTATGAGTTGTTGTTCTATAAATGCTACAGTGGTTTTCAGTATCTTCCTCATCTCCAGGTGGGAAGGCACCCTGGAGAGTCATTCACTCAGTGGTCACTTATGTAGGAAATTTTATCTTAAGTGGTTACAAGAACTGAAGAAGAGTTATTGTTGCAGGGACCTAAGGGCTGCCTACAGAGCCTGAGTGGTCTGGAGTTTGGTGTTACAGAGCTTAATGTCCTTCAAGGGTAATGCTGTGCCTTTCACTTGGCAGTTCTCTCATGATCATCATCCTCTTATTTTTATGTCAATTTTTTTCAGAAAAGAAATGCAATTAAATGTGTCCAATATTATTACTTATAACACAAATTGCTTCAGAGGAAAACCTGGAGTTTACCTTCAAATGAAAGTTCTAAAACTGCAAAGGCTGCTTTTAAATTGTTTGGGGTGTTTTTTTGGTTTTTTTTTGGCATCAGTGTCACTCTTGCAGTAGAAGAGCAGCTCTAGTTATATAAGCGACTGAAACAAGCAAGTTCAGTGAATCTAAATCTTTATGTGAATTTGTAAAGTTGGAGTAGTTCTGGCCTTCTTTTCATGAGAAGGACACGCATACCAGCTCAGGAACCCTTGCTCCTAATGGTTCGGGTAGCTGTTCCTTGCCTCCTTGATGGTCATAAATTCAAAATGTTTGTTCAGAATGACCTCATGGAAAACACAACAAAGTAGGGCTTTATTGTGATTTTGAGATGTCAAAAGATTAAAAAATAAAATTGAGCTTGTAAGTTGGAGCTTCTCTTCTGTCCCATTCTCCCCTCAGCCCTTGGGAAATAAGGGGAGAGGCAGAAGAGCAGGAAGGCAAACATGGGCTGCTCTGAGAGATAAACAGACTGTAGTGAGGAGGCTCATTGCCTGGCAACTGCAGCGCTGGGAGATACTTTATTTGCCCTTTATTGTGACAACCACAGAACTTCCTTTTTTTGCTGACAAACCAGTCTGTTCTTAAAGCACGGTAAACTCTTGAAAGATTTAGATCTTCATTTTCTGTCACATTGTAGTTATGTTTCTAATTTATTTAAGTCCTGTTTGTTAATTACAGACAGTTGTTTGTGTTTGAAATACGCAGCAAAGCACCAGGCACCAGGCATGAGGAAACTGGGTCAGTGGCTCCTGGAGTCAGCTGGGGCCTGAGAGACTGTGGTGGTGGCACTCCAAGGAGGAGCACAGCCTAGGCTTCACTTCTTGTCTGGACAGCCTGGCTCGGAGCTGCTGGCTCTGCTGCTGCCCTCCAGGAGAGCTGCTCTCTGCAGGGGGACTGCTGGGAGGCCACCAGCAGCTCCCAGTGCCACAGGCAGGGCCTGTGTGGCTCCACCCAGGGAATGGACTACACAGGCTTGGGTGGGTGTGTGGGCAGCCAGGTCTGACTGTCAGAGCATCCTGGTGGGTGTTTCTCTCACTGGTTGGGTAAGGAAGACCAAACAGTCTGCAGCTAGGCTTGATGAGTTTAACGTTGGCTTTAATAAAACCCTCCTCTTCAAAGTTTATACAGTTTGGGAGGTAGTTGTCAGCAGAGGAGCATCTCACACCTCAGGGTCCTTTTCTATCCAGCCATTACAGAGGGAGCCTTCACCAAGTGCAGTCCTACTGCAGCAATGAGGTGTCAGCTTCCCCTCTTTCTTCAGCCTGGCCTGACGTGGCAGAGGGCAGGAGGCTGGTGTGACCTTCTGGCTTTGTATGCGGGCTGGCCTGGCAGATACCTGGGGTCACACCTGGTGTGAAACGTTCTCTGCTTCTTCTCCTGCTTTCCTTCTCCCTCTTGCTTCTAAACTGGGCCACAAAGTCATGCAGCCCTTTCTTTTGGCACACCCCAAATGTGGTTGGGAATGCCTTACAGTGTGCTGTCCATATGTGAACAGAGGTCTCTGCTACAGCTTTTCATGCAGTATACCAGAGTATTTTTGTTTTGTAAAGGTAAATTATTGCCAACCCTTTAAAATTAAAGACAACCCTTTGTTTGAGAGGTTAGAAAATACTTCTTGGTCTCCACAAGAAACGTGGGGCTCATCCTGAGTGAAGCAATTGAATCATTCAGTGTTAAGGTGTTGGTCTGTAGGTGTTGGCCTTTTGGATTAGGCATTCAAAACAGGGTAAAGACTGACGCTCTTTGTTCTTAATTTATTCTCTGTGCATTATGGGAAATTTACATTATATGTTAGATTTAAAATCAAATAAAATCATTAGATAGTAGGTTAGGTAATGGAGATAAGACATCCACTGTTAACTGTAAAACTGATTCACACTCTCTTTGATTTGAGCTAGCACTACTAAAATCATACATTTCCAACTTGGATTCACAGTTTATTCAAGTGTCATGTTCTTAAGCAGCTTGAGTCCTGAATTCCTGCACCTGTATTATTCCAGTTGCTCAGCTAAGGACAAATAAATGTATGATCTCAGTTCATGTGTGTTTAAAATTAAAGGGGACTTTGTAGAATAGAGCTTGGTCTGAATGAGGCTTACTGAAAATGAGAGAATGTTTCTTCTGACTCACCCTTTCAGTCTCATTCATGTTAATTCTTAATTTTTATATTAAGAATGCTGGAGGTGGAAATAACGGAAGCTTCAGATTCAAAGTAATTGGCAATACTCTCTTATTTAAGTTGTGCTTGAATCAGCTCATACCTTCTCTCGGTTCTGGTCGTTCTATACCTGTCTCAGAATGTTTTCTTTGAGACACAAGTATTTCAAGTTTTTTATTGCTTAATTCATTTTCTGAGAGCAGTGAAATCTTAAACTTTTATTTACCAACATAATTTCAAAACTATGCTCTTGTACAGATGACATTCCTTTCAAGTAGCAGCATTTCTAGAGGAATGCACGTTCTCTGAGAAGGTTTCCTTTTGCTCAGTCACTCAGTGCTGTTGTTTACAAACATGCCACTCAGCAGGCCAATTTGTGTGGCAGTACTTGTGCTGCTCTGCTGCAGAGCTTACATTTCATATGTTCTGAAACGCTTGCCATGATCTAACTGCTTGTTTATCCTTTATAATTGTTTATATAGGCAGTCGTGGCCAACAAAAATTGATGTCCCTCAAGATCTGGAGGATGACCTTACGGCGTCTCCTCTCTCCCATGCCACGGTTCCTCAGTCCCCAGCTCGCACGGCTGAGAACGTTCTCAATGGCCACAGGAGCAAGGCCCTGGGGGAGTCGGGAAAGAAGGAGGACATCCCCGAGCTGGCCGGGCCGGCGCTCTCAGCTGTCCCGTCGGCGAGCTTAAAACCCACCACGAGTGGCCGCAAGTGCTTGTTCAGAGTAGAAGAAGACGAAGAGGAGGATGAAGAAGATAAAAAACCGATTTCTCTTTCTACTCAAGTTGTTCTGCGTCGTAAGCCCTCAGTTACAAATCGTCTGACGTCAAGGAAGAGCGCACCAGTCCTCAACCAGATCTTCGAGGAGGGCGAGTCAGATGACGAGTTTGACATGGACGAGAACTTACCGCCCAAGCTCAGCAGGCTAAAGATGAACATTGCCTCGCCCAGCACCGTGCACAAACGCTACCACCGGAGGAAAAGCCAGGGCCGGGGCTCCAGCTGCAGCAGCTCAGAGACAAGCGATGACGACTCGGAAAGCAGGAGACGCCTGGACAAAGACAGCGGGTTTACGTACTCCTGGCACAGGCGGGACAGCAGCGAAGGGCCGCCTGGCAGCCAGGGAGATGGTGGGGGACAGAGCAAACCAAGCAATGCAAATGGAGGGGTAGACAAAACGAGCCCAGGTGATAACAGCAAAGGTGGGGGGAGTCCCTCCGGCGGCTCCGGCGGCAGCACCAACACCACTTCGGGTTCCACGCGGAGATGCGCTGGATCCGGGAACTCAATGCAGCTGTCCTCCAGAAGTGCAGGGGAACTGGTTGAAAGCCTGAAGTTAATGAGCCTTTGCCTGGGTTCACAGATTCATGGCGCCACGAAATACATTATTGATCCTCAAAACAGTCTGTCCTTTTCCAGTGTAAAAGTACAGGAGAAATCAACGTGGAAAATGTGCATAAGCTCCAGTGGCAGCGCAAACCAGGCTGCGCCGCTGGGCAGCCTAAAGCTTTTTTCTGACCAAATGTCAGCCACGACGAACGAATTGGAACGGATAAAGAACAGGAACTTGAAAAACAATGTGCTACAACTACCTCTCTGTGAAAAGATGATATCTGTGAATATTCAGCGGAACCCAAAGGAGGGGCTGCTGTGTACCTCCAGTCAAACCAGTTGTTGTCATGTCATTTGACAACGACCTGACTTTAACAGCTCGATCTGCTTGACAGCGTCATTCTTCCTGGTTGGAGCTGTGAACACCTTGTCACGGACCCCCTTTTATTGTCTTAAGATTTTTAAGTGGGCTTTGAGCAGTTATTTATTACATTTTAATTTTGTGTTTGCTTGATGGTATGACAATGCATGGTCTTTGCATGCTGCTAGCCAATATGTTTTTCTTTTTCAACAGAACAGAATATTTTATTGTGTAATTTTTACATTTATAATTTTACTATGGAAGATCTGGATTAAATTAAAATAAATATCTGGATCCTAATGTAAATGAAGCACTTAGAAGTTTCATGTTCTGCACTTAAAACTAGAGAGAGAAGCTTTTGTTTGCTTGTGAAGTGTTAATTCTTGTTCTGACCTTCTGTGATAACTAAAATATGTGATATGTGGCATACTTCTATGTGTCTGAAACAGAACCAAAGCAATAATGTTTTGATGCTGAAAACTCTTCAGGGAGCTTTCAGATGTTCCAAGGCTTGTGCAAAGCAAAGATGCACTGAAAATTAGTGATCTTGAAATATGATTTTAAACCCACACCTATTTGTCTTAAGCTATGATGCGGATAAAGTTGTGGCTCAAAAATCAAACTGAAAAGATCTTGTTTTGCTAGAGGCAGTTTTCTTTTTAAAAAAACAAGGCAAGTAGATTTGTAAGGCAGCTTTCTCCCATAGAAATATGTTAATATTACAAGCAGACAATCTTTTTTAATATAACAAAGGTAAATTATTAAGTCTACTTCTGAGTTTTTACATGCTAACTGAAAATAAAGTATTTGTATGAATTACTTTTGTTAGTAGTATATCATGACATTTAATATTTTAGGTTTTTACCTTTTAAACCCTCTCCCCTGTCCTCTCCTCCCCTCCCTGAGATTCCAGAAGGCAATAAGGGATGGAAAACCTTTCGGTAATTGGATTCACATTGAAATTGTTATTGTCATTTACATTTTTGTTATTATTACTCTTTTTAAGACTTAAAATACTGCTGTTGCCCACACGTGCATCACTTATTTTCCCTCAGTAGTAATGCTTTTCATAAAGTCCATTTAAAATAGCCTATAGGAAAGTGTTTATTTCACAGCTCTCAGCCTTCCTGTCGGGTTCCCCATTGCCATGGCAAGGTCTTGATTTAGAGTATTTCTGTACAAAAGGATACTTTTGACCAGATGAATTAACTTTGTGGAATTTTATTATCTAGAATAAAATATATTGCAGATTCCTAGTTTTGGGAAGGGCAAGAATGTTTTATTTTTTCATGCTGTGCACTGGGTCTTCTAAGCAATGCTAGTGAAACTGGGGGTACTATGTAGCAGCAGCGCCCTGGGCAGACCTTGGGTGTCCGAGAGGAGTTTTGACACTGTTGAGCATCTTGTAACACTTGCAGAATGGTCAAATGCAGGTTTCCTGTCCGCCAAGGAGGGAGCAGAGCACCAAAGAGGGGTGTGCGCTCAGCCAGGACGGCTGCAGCTCATGACAGCTCTTTTCATTGCTAAAAGGCTTCAGAGAGTCTGAGTTGCGTGGGGTGTCCTTCCTGAGGAGCACACCCCGGGGGTTCTGCTTCCTGAACGTGGCAAAGGATAAATGTTTTGCTTCTTTTAAGTTTTGAAACTCTAGTTGCAGTTTAGTTCAAAGCTACAGGAGTAGATGTGTGGGTGAAGCCATAGAACATATTTGCTAGAAATTTTTGAGCAGGGATCTTACCAAGGGCCAGAAATGAGATGTGTGGTTCACAGACAGTGAGCGTAACATCCACGTAGGAGACAAGTTTATAAAGGGCATTGGCAATAAACTTTATTTGTTGCAGCTTTTTTCCAAGTATTGTAAATACTCTTTCCTGATACTATGTACAGCCTTGGAATGGCACCTTTTAACTAACCCCGGGTGTATTTTGTTTCCAATGTTTTTATATACGACTGTATATATGGTGCTCACTTTAGAACAGCAGTGTTGACCATTTATGCTGCATAGTTGTATTATAGCCTTATAGTTGTGTGTGGCTGGTTGAACCTCTGGGTGTACAGATGTGTTAGTCTGAGTGCTGTCCTTTCCCCATTTGTTGATAGGTGAATGATTGTGCATGTGGTGTACGTCGTATTATGTTGTCACGTAAAAGGAAGGGCGAGAATAACCACTACATTAAGATAATATTGGACCAAACTATTTAGAGCAAGTAAACAGTTTCTTGTACCCCTTAACGTGTCTTTAAGAGTTGCATATAGTTACAGTAGTGTATAAAGTAAATATTGTGGAAAAACAGTTAGTCTTGTATTTTTCTGTATGTGTGTATATAAATATATATAAAAAATGTACCTCTAGCAACTTAATCTGTATTTAAGATGTGACAATCTTGACACAGAATTTTAAGAGTAGCAGTCTAAATAAGCAGAATTAATGAACAGAAGTATAAAAATTCCTCACCAAGAAAGAATCCATGTATGTGTGTTAAGAGGGTACAGAAATATCAGCTGATGTTATTGCTTCCAGCAATGTTTGGCTTTTTCATTGTATAAACATTCACGGTGTGCGACAGAAATGGAAAATCCAGTTAATAAAAGCGATATCCTGATTGATGCATAACCGATGACTCGCATGTGGATGCGGTTTGTTTCTCCTGGCGTTCGGGGGCTCAAATAGAAAGGTAGAAATGTCAGCTTAGTTGCCCTGCAAGAGTCCAACTTTGCGTGTAGATGAATGTTAATTTGCGAATTTCCAAGTTATTCTCTTGTGTAGATCAAATTTGTTCGTTCGGGCTTTGTCACAGTCGGCATCTACTGGAAGAGCTTTTTGTCTAAAGGCTGAGGTAGCTGTTCCTCAGGCAGGACTTCAGAGTGGTTTAAATAGTTTGGTAAACCTGACGTGCTGCTGTTCAGCTGGAGGACACGTGTGCTACACCTGAAACCCTCTTAGGCACGGGTGCTGTTGGGGCAGCTCTGGACCACAGGGCACGAGGGGTTTCAGGCTCAGGTAGGAGGTTTGCTCTGCATGAGCACTTGGTTTGCATTTGGATGAGTCTGATCTCAGCCACACGTGTCCCTTACAGTCACGGGAGGAGAGGGACACCTCTCCCAGCCCTGACATCTCTCAGGGGAAGGAGTTTGCTTCAGTGCTCTCAGGCTGTCTTTGTTAGATGGACTGATGGGTTGTATGCCAAATCTGCACAGGTGCTGTGAACTACACTTTGTGAAGGTGCGAGTTGCAGTTTACCAGTAGAGATGAAATGTTTTTAATCCAAACCTAACCCAGTACTGTTCTTTGCAACATAAAATGGGTAGCAGTAAAAAACCACCCAATGTAAGCCATCGCTTATGAACTGCTGTGCCTTAAGGTGCTGGTAGGAGAGTGATGCTGCTCACTGCTGTCCTCTCTTCAAGGCCCTGGATAGGTGGCAGCAGTGCCAGCCTACTTTGCCCCACCAGCATGTGCCTGTGAGCAGGCACCGGTTCCCCCTCAGAGGTGCCTGTGGGGGCTGTGTTTGGAGCAGCTCAGCACACCCTGCAGTGTGCAGCTCCTGAGTTCCCTATCCTAGGGCACAAACCAACCAGCCAGAGAGGGTATGGACACGGGGACTGATGGCATCGAACAGGTTATGTGAGTATATGCCACTGATGCTGCTCTATGCCTGGCTGCCAGTGCAACTGGGACCTCAGCACTGCTGAGGAGCTTTCCAGCTCCAGTCAGGGCAAAACAGAGTGGAGGTGGTAGCAGACAAGGAACTCAAAGGACTGTGACTGTGCTTGAGCAGGGAAAGGTGTAGCAGATGATGTACTGCCCTCCCAACAGAACTGCAAGGCCAAGCAATGACATTACATTAGTTGGTAGATGCACATCGGATTTCTTTTCATGGCAGTTTTTTTTTTTCAAGGGTTTTTCTTTAGCAAGTTAAGGAAAATGCTAGCAATAATAGGGAAATCCCAATGCAGCTGGCTGGCAATAAACAGGGAACAGGCAAACTGGAATTTCCCAAATTTTAGAGACAAGCCAGCCACACTGACAGCCTTTCCCATGGTTAAGTTTATGTGAATGAATCAGAACCAATCTGTCACTAATTCCAAATTATGACTTGCTTTCAATAGAAGGTGTTTGAGTAATAACACCTTAACATGACTGTACTTGGGAAAGCGCAACAGTGACTCACTCATTCAGTTGCTGACTGGCTGCAGCCAGTGTGTCTCTCCCTCTGAAATCATCCATGCAGTGTTTGGAGGGACAGACAGCTGGATTGCCCTTCTCTGGAGCAGTGTCTCTACAACTGTTTTAGCTGCTCCTTCCTTGAAGCACAGGCTCTGGCTATCTAATTTTTGTTAAACTTTAAATTGTAATTACTTGCAAGAAGTTGACTCAGTTTGGCCTATCTGCATGTATTACAAATGACATCCATTTCCAGAAGTCAAGAGCTCTGTATTAGTGAGAGAGTCAAGTCTTATTAGTGACAAAGTCTTATTACAGTGGGGGTTAAAAAAAAAAGAAGAAAAAGGTGACTTCTATTTCCCCCTATGGTGGGAGACTTACCTTGTATTTAGAGGGCCTGAGAAGCACGAGGAGGTTGTATGGACTTCAGGAGACTCTCAGCTGTGTCATGTCAGATCTCCTCAGCAAATAGTTTTAGCAAACCCTTGTGTAACATCTTCTTTCCTCCCCCTCACTCCCCTCTCTTGGGAAACACAGGGCTGGGGAGGCAGGCCAGAAGGATCTGGTTTTCCCTCATGCCCTGCGCCTGGGAGAGGCTCAGCTCAGCACTGCAGACCTGGGAGCCAGGAGCTCTTACAGCAGGCCCAGCACTGCCCTCACCCTGCTGGTGATGACAGAGGCTGCCCGTGCTGCGCGTTGTGTGGAGCAGGAGGGTGCAGAGAGGTCCCTCCTCTCCCACAGCAGTCTTTCAGGCTCCAGGTGAGTCACCAGGCTCCACTCTGGCCTGACACTGGCACTGGCCCCTCCAGCTCTTGGGAGAGGCACGGCAGAGCTTTCCTGAAGAAAGCAGGTGGCAGGAGTAGGCATGGTTCCCACAGGCTTTGTTTATATGGAAAAGGAAGTAAACTCTCAGTTTCTCTGAATGAGATTCAAGATCAATTCCCTCAGGTCCAGCTAGGCTAAAATATCCATAATTGCTTGCTTGCACACAGAGGAACCTCTCCTCTTGTAACAATTCCAGTGTTTCCCTCTTCAGGTTTACGGGAGGTGAACAGTAGAGATTTTGAGTCAGCAGATGCCTCTGGGACACACAATTAGACCTATGGCTCAGCATACCTGATGAGAGAGTTTTTGTATCACAAACAAATGTTATTTATGACTGCCCTTCTTGAAAACAGCTTTTCTTGGTTGTTATTGTTGCTGCTAAGGAGATGTGTAAAACCCAAGTTATAATAGATAGGTACGGGCTACTCCCACACAGCCATCTTCCCAAACAGGATGCCTCTGGACTTATCCTTGGCTTCTCCCTGAAGCTTGAGACCAGAGATGAACATGTTCTATTGCTCAGAGTCAGGCACTGGCAAGAGCCCTTGTCTGTCAGCCTGCACTCCCAAAAGACCCAGAGCCATGGCTGTCTCAAAGCCGTGTGAGACAGTGCCATGGACCTTGGGAACAGACAGAAACGCTCCCTGCCATGACTGTGCAGCAACTGTCATGCTAAAACAAGAGTTCCCCCAGTACCAAGAACAAAATTTAATCCCTATGAAATGAGGCAGTCCCTTAGTTCTCACACAATGGAAGGTCCATACCTACTAGCTTTAGATGGAGAGTCCACCTGAAGAACAGTATTATCTTCAGTGATAAGGAAACTAAGCAGAACTGATTTGCCAAAGGCAAACATTACTGATGCCACTGGGCACTTAAACCTTACTGGAGATTTTCCTGTTAGTCTGCAGAAAACAGGAGAAGAAATGGACTTGCCTTTTTTCAGGTGATCGCAGTTGAGACACCACAGGATTCTCTTTTCAACTCATCTTAGGACTTATTCCAGACACCTGGCACAGTTGCCATCAGCAAAACACCAGCAGCACCAATGAACAGACCAGCAGAATCCTTTCAGAATGGCTATGACAAGCTCACAAGAACATGCTCCACCAGGAACTGGTGGATTTTTCTTCTCCTGAACTGCTCATTGAAAACCAGTGACTAGGCAGTTAAACAAATGTGAGCAACTTCAGATCAAAGTGGGCAAGAGGCTGCACAGCTGAGGAGCTTTCATGGAGAACATGCTGGTCTCCTCGTGAAAAAGCTTTGGTTTTGGGATCTCTACAGCACTGTAGGAAGGGTGACATACTCCCCTTGGAAATCCTCAGGGCAGAGCAGCCACAACCCTGCTGCAGCTTTTGAAAGAGCAGCAGCCCAGGAGACACCCCTGAAATAGCTGGGAGAAGCAAGAACAGAGACAGCAGCTGTAGCACAGCTTTGCTCCTCTTCCCAAGGGAACAGAGTTGTTTCTTACTGGGTCATGCCTGCAGAGCTGGAGAAATGCTAATTGTAAATTCCAGACAAAATACATTATTTTGGCTTAGTTATACTGCTCTGCTCTGGGGGCCCTGTGGCAGAAATCTGGAATGTGCAAAGTAGGCAAAAACCTTAATTATGGCAACAGCAGATTTTTCCACACAAAATTCCAGCAAGTATCACATACAGGTAAGTTACATCTACAAAAAGTTAAGGTCACAGCAGCCAAAAATAAACAGTCTCAAGGTCACAGGAGCAAACACTGTATGTTTTGATCCTATTACTGTCAGAAAACAATGAAACATTATGAAAACTGCCTTTCTGTGAAAGGCAAGTTAAAAAAAAAATCAGATATTCGCTACATACTCAAGGACTGGTATATCAACTGTGATGTTTAATTGATCTGTCACCATCAGTTCATTTAATCAGAAGATCCATTCATACAATACTGCAGTTCAAGATCCAGGGAAGTGATAGCAAAATCCAATGTAAATTAAAAAATAAATACACTGCATAAATTACTGACCAGCAATCTGAATACTACTGAATGCTTTTTACCTAGCTTTTGAAAAGGTTTTAACTGCAGCTTATTTAGAGAACCAGCAGGCAGGAGTATATAATACATACTCTATTATATTTATGTTCAACTATTCCTCAAATCATATAATGGAATACATGTTTGTTCCCTATGCAATGTGTAAAATATTTAAATTAACTTGCTATGGGCAAACAGTAGCTAATAAGCAAGTCTGAAATGACACAGGATTGATTAGCTATTGTAATAAAGGAACCAAAAGGGCGATAACCCCAAAGGGACAGTACACTGTCAATTAAATAATATCTACTTTTTTTTTTCCCCCTTTAGAAAGTTGCAGCTGAAAACTATTTGGCTTCTGGATGCTTCCTCACAGGATCTGTTTTCAATCACTCAAAGCACAGTGAGTCTGGCAGATTTCAACCAGACCTGGCATAAGCTGGAGTGCTTTATTTGGTGTTGACTTTGCAAACGGTTACATACAAGAAACAGAGAGCAGGAGAAAATACAATTTTTTACAGTGTCAGGCAAAGATTATTTACCAAGTTTCACATAAGCAGGTGCCACCTACTCGGTAGATGGTGGAGTGTGCACTGAGAGCCACCCATCCTCACAACCACAGGCCGTGAGCAGTGCCCACATGTGACTGCTTTAGTCATCCTCATTCCTCCGTGTTTACTCCTTCAGGGACTCCGCCGCCAGCTTCATTTGCTGCGGGAGAGGAGACAAACGAGGAGACACACTCAGTACAGCAGCAACAAGGGGAATTACACAAACCAGCAAGAGCCAAAAGCAGGGCATTTCTGAATCCCACTGATGCACCAAAAAGAAGAGCTTGAGCTTTAATACTTAAAAAAACAGAAGTCTGTTGTGCACGACTTTTACAAAAGACGGTTTTAACAGAGGCATTGCTTGTCCCACCAAAAGGCTCAGTAAATGACAATGCAATCTGTATGGTAATTAATTCTTTTTGTGATGAATTATGCCTTACATAAAACTCATCTGGCCTTAAGTATTTCAGCTTTTAAGGGATTTTAAAAGGTCAAGGAACTACTGACAGGACACTGCCCCCATTTCCCATTGCAGCCATCTGTTAACTGTTATTCAATATTTCTTTTTTTGTTGTTTGTTTGTTTCATTGTGGTCTCTTTGTTGTTGTTAGATTGAACAAAAAACATCCTGTGATATAAGAGAGAGGCAGCAGACTGCTATAGCAATATGTTTTACTTCCAATCTTCTTAACCAATTTTGTTTTCATTATCTTAGCATGTCACCATAAAGATCTCCGTGTAAAACCAGGATAACAATCCCAGGTGTCGAAAATATCTGCTGAGAAGGAGAAACCAGAGCTGCTCTGTGAAGCTTCTCTTTAGAGAGGATGTTTCATAGCACGGAACTTACAGAGGCACCAAGAGCAGGGTTTAGATCGTGCCAAAGGCATCTCTCACGCACCACCTGGGGTTGTCACCCAAGGGTCTTGCAAGGTCTGGAAGGCTGGAACCACCCTGATGCACTAAGGAATAGTTACAGTGACTTAAGTCCCCAGAGAAAAAGACCGAGAGACAACAGGAAGGAGATGAGATGGGAACCAGCCCAGGGGACAGAGTGAGGAGCAGAGGCAAGGAGATGCACAGCACTGCTGGAATTCAGGAGGTCGTAGGCTGGTGACCAGCATCACTGCCTCCTTCAAGGTAGTTCGGCAGAAAAGGAAAGAAAAAGGCTGGACAGGAAAAAATGAGAGCAATCATATGAAGAAACAATATCTGCAGATTCCAGCTCCTAAGCAGTTGTGTGGCTCCTGTATCATCCCCCCAGCAGAGAATGGACACGTGCTACTGAGCTGAAGTCTTTTTCTTTTATACTTGGATTTGATTTTATACAAATGGCCCCGAACATACGAGCTATCAGAGAGACAAATACCAAGTAACACTATAAAAGAAAACGGAAAAGAGGAAACTGCAAATAAAGTGGACACATTTCATTTCTATCGCAGAACGTGGGATAGAAAGAAGTCAGATGCTTTAGCACAGCACCTTCTACCTTTCCTTTGCTGCTAGTCTGTGCCTGAACCCATTCCAAAACATTACTCTGATGATAAAACACACCTACAACAACTCTTCTTTACTATTTTTATCTGTATTTCCATGCCATCTATAAGTGAAGTGAAATTAGTTTGTGATACAAATATTTATATGCTTCTCCATAGCAACAGCCCAGGAAAAAAGCCATAGTTAAGGGCTGCAATACAGATTCCTCTTCTGCATCCTGATTCATTTATTTAAATAAATGTCTGAATAAAACTACAGCATCTTTAATTAAAGTGACCTTTTCCTCCTATTGTAAAATCACAAAAAAATATACAGAAGACAGCAATTCAGTTCCTGATTCACCAAATTCAAACCTGATTTTCTTAAATTCTGAGTGGTGTTGCAATTATATGGGGACTGATGAGGAACGCAGAAAACTGGAAAGGTATTTTTATTCTCTGATCTCTGCAGGGCTTGCCAAAGTCTGGAAAAAACCCAAGCACATGACTGTTAATGATGACTAAATGCTAATCTGTCCAAAACTCTGTACAAGCAGGACTAGTGTAATTTATTTTGGAAGGCTCTCCTAATTTTAACTGAGCTAATCTTATGCTAGGATTCTCTTATGCTGGCAATCTTATGCCAGCATATTTAAAATATATGATATGAACAAACAAATTTCCCAGCTTCTTGAGTGGGCCAGTGAGTAGAAAAACCTCTTAAAATAGCTTCACATACTGGCATGGCACACACAGCCAGGGCAAAACCAGTCCAAACGCAGTCACACATATTTCAGGAAATGAATCATAAGCCACGTGAGAACCCCAAGAGCTGCGTAATTAATTTCTTATTTATAATTTCTAACACCAAAACATATTTGGCAGTACCTGGCAGCAGCAGGCTCCCCTAAGAGCAATCACTTTGGCAAGCAACATGTGGTGGCACCCTTGAACAGTGAAATTTTGTGCCAAGTTCAGGCTGAAGAATTTTTAAATTTTCTTTTCTTTTACTGTGAAAGGAAATGTTCTGTGTTAGTGGGGAAATATTTCTCTAAGACAACATATGGGACAGGGAGAGTATTTTTTTCTCTGATTCTAAGAAGGAAAACTCATGAGATACTTTTAAGGTGACCTTTCCCAACAGGTTCACTGACAAACTGAGGGACTGAGTTAACTACTCTTCCATCAGAAAGACATTTCCTTGTACACTTTAAGTAGTATTTTAAAATTACAGAAAAAGAGGTATTAAAAACTTCTTGATCTACTTTTCAAACCTACTAATACTTAATGCCAAACAAAGCTCATTGAGGGGTATTAAAAGCCTCTGCAAACTAGCCAGAGGCACAGTTCAGATATGAGTTGGCTCAAGAAACCAGTCTTCCTTTATTATCAGCTGAGAGTTAATAGTGAAAGGTTTGCCCTTAATGGTCAGTTTTATGGACCATCCTTAGCAACAGGATGCATGCCATACATAAGTGAAGCATGTGCTTAAACTAATATTAGTGTATTTTAGTGGGGCTACAGTGTTTTTTATTCTAAAATTCTGCTGTTAGAAAATGCTCTAAATATTTATCTGCTGTAATTCAATAGATTCGCTATTTCCATCTTATTAAGTTTAAATTTCCTTATAAAGCACATGTAATATAATTAGACACTACTTTCAGGAGAAAGAGCAAAAAACCTTCAATGTGGTTTACAAATAGGCTTTACCAATTACTTAGAATTCCCTACATTTCAATATTAAATTTTCTGAAAGGACTTTAATAAAATGTAACAGATACTTTCACACCACAGAGTTGCACACCGAGCATGGAAAATCAGGCTACTTCTTTGCAGGCTCACACTCAGATGACAGAGGAAACCCAGCATTTCTGCTGTACCAGGGCTGCTTCCACACACACTCATAACCTAATCAAACACTCAACCTTTCCTTTATGGTTTCTATGGGACAGCCAACATTTAACAGGCAGATAGGAGTCTTTACCAGTTCAATGTTGATTTACTGCCCTTGCTCAGCTCTGTGTCAAGTGCTTAGAACACTGTTGTTTTCCAGTTATGCTCAGTCCTGGGAAGCCAAACCCTAACTACTATTAATTTCACCACTGTGTGTGTTAATGCCCGCTGACAATTCAACCATAAACCCAGGAAAACAATTTTAAAAACCAAAAAGCATATAAAAGTGAAAAACAATGAAACTAGGAGCTAATGACTCACCAGTCTGGAGCTTTTCCATATGTATATTCAACACACACATACATTTGTTCATATGAAGAATGGACATGTAAATAGTCTATATTAAATATAAGAAGGCATGAAGGCAGATGTTTTTTATCAGCAAGTCCATCTTCTGGTCTTCCTGCATACACCACACAGAACAGCTCATGACCAGTTACACAGTGTAGTGTTAAATGGTATCTTTCCCACTTTCTAAAATTAATTATAATATGAAAACATGACAGATATATATTAATTCTTTCTTAATGGTGCACAGTCACAACAAAGGCAGTTCCTTGGCTCTTGAGCTGTGGTTGAGAACTGCATCAGCTTAATCTGTAAGTGCCAGCCAGTTACAGAAGAGGCAAATTAAAACCCACTTCAAAACTCAGTAAGGCTCTCCCACATCTAGTATTTTATTCTGTGTGAAAAGTTTAAAAAATTATTTAATAGAAATTTGTCCTCAGTGATTGTAATGGTGGAAAGTTGTGGTAACTTCATATCTAGGATCACAAACCTTCCCTCAAGGTTTCCATCTATGGCACTGAACACTCTCTTACATGGAATGGAGCTTTAGGACTGCAGGCTTGGGGTTATTTTTAAGCCTCATTTCTGACTCCGAGCAGTTTTTCAGCAACCTGTTAGTTACCTCAGCTGGAGATGATAACAGATGCTTCTTTACAGTAGTAATAACCAGCCTCCACAGTAGTACACACTTGTTTATAAATCCCAGGACCACACAGCCACCACATAACAATGAATGCTTATTTTCACTTAAGCCATGCAGCACAACCCTTCAGTCTTCTTGAAAGCCATTGATTTCCAGAATAAAATTCCACCCCCACAATAATATGATAAAAGACTTGCAGGAACAATTTCATGACTTCCTTATTTACCAGAACCAGACCAAGGGCCCTGTGATGCTGCAACCCAGTGGAAACAACTCTCTATAAAGGAAAGCCACACATGAACATTAAACAGCCAAATACAGATTTTTGAGAAGGAACTGAGAGGAATTTTAAACTAAAGATAACAAAGAAACAAATGCTGAATTGTCACTCTCATGAGGACTCTGTAAGCAATTACTGTAGTTTAACTTTTGGAGGACTGAAAAGTTACCAAGCCCTGCACCTATCACTCTCCTTACTTCTAGGTTGCACCTGGAACATTGTGTCTAGTTTTGGGCTCTCCAGTACAGGAAGGATACTGATCAACTCCCCCAAGCATAGCCATGGAAGCCAAGACAGGCAGGGAGCTGATGAACATGCCCTGTGTGAAGCTGAGACACTTGACAGTATCTCCACAGAGATCAGCAAGAAGATGGAATCAGGGTCTTTGCCAAGGTGCACCAAGTGGTCATTAAAAAATAAGAAAAAAAAAAACCCAAACAACACAAAACATTTCACTACAAGCACAACTAAGCACTGCAGCAGGGGCCCAGGGAAGTTTTGTAGTCCGTGTCCTCAGAAGCTTTCCAAGACCTGACAGGGAAAAGCACACCTACCCCCCTCCACCTCCTCTGGGGTCTGAATTTGTGCTGATCCTGTTTGGAGGAGCAGGTTGGATTAGAGACCTTCTAAGGTCCTTCCTGGGCTGAGAAATTTCTATAGTTGTTTCTGCAGGATTTGTGACAGGAGGTTTGCCTGGACTCCCAGACCTAGAGTGGGAATTTGCTACCAAAACCAGAAGGCAACAGCAAAGAGCAGAAGAAATAATTCTCTTCTTTCCTTACTTGTATGCTTGATTCAAGACAGAATACCAAGTACAAAAGCCAGTCTTAATGAAACAATAGGTTTGCAAAATTAGTAAGTGCAGAGTCAGGAAAACTTGCAGAATCACATAATACGTGCCTTGGAGTATCATGCTTGATTAATAGCACTGTGAGGAACAGCAGACAAAGCAACCTCATTTGTAGTAGATTTTTTTTCCCAAGATTTTTTTCTGATCTACTTCATAATGTCTCTGATTTAAATTGCAAATTACAATATTCTTACACTATTAGTCACCCTTTGCTGAACCTTATTTTAGTTCAGTAGACAGTACAAAAATCTAGAAATAATAGAAGTCACATTAGATAGTAGAATAGTATTCTCTTCAGAAGCATAACATGCATTCTGTCCCTCAAAACATTTACATTATTTTTGCCTTTGTTTAGTTCATACATAACGGGCATGTAGTTGCCAAGTGCCACATAAATAAACAGTGTTAAACAACATGTCTGAATGCCCACCAAGGAGTGTGTGCTGGAATTGCCCTCTCAGGATGCCAGCCCAGCCCAGCCCAGAGGATGCTCTTCCCTTTCCCCTTTGGCTTATGCAATTACCTCCCATCCAATAAGCTGCTGGTCAATAGATTTTGGAGTCAAAAACTATTGACTGCATATGAAAGCAATGATGCAAAAACATCCAATGTGACATGACCTTGGTGACATCTCTGAAGGGAGGGGAGGACTGCACAGTCCTTCCAGATGTGTGCCTTTCCCTAACACATTTCTGTAATTCTGTGACCTGGGTCAAAGAGATATCACTACAGTTTAAGGGTGCAGTTGGTCCCTTGGTCAGAAGCACATCAACAATGTTTTAATGATCTCAGGGGGAGCTATGATAAAATTTACTTTCTCTGGGGTTTTGGAGACTGCTAATTACCTGCTTGCAATTACTGGTTACAATCAAGAGAAAATGAATAAAACAAACTGTTCTGCCTCTCTGAAGCTTAACAAGATTGGACTCTAGATGTGAAACTAAAAACCCAACTTCAGGCACTATTTTTGGAAATTGCCGTCTGTGACATAAATCTGACACAAATAAGCAGACCAACACGAAGGCTGCACGGCTGTCCTCTGTCCTGTTACCACACACCAGCCACAATGCTGTAAGTACAACATTCCCATCCTTTTTGTGGTAGCCAAGAAAGTTCAGCCTGACAAATATGTCAGATAACACCAGAGATATCAAACAACTGAACAGCATGAGGAGAAAATATTAAAATATATCTGAAGTACAAACCACATATTGAGAAATCATCCTTCCACACTACGTACTGTGCAGACACACAGGAAAAGCAACCACTGTGAAGGACTTCTTTCTAAGAGTGAATTTGTCTCTATGTTAGTCTGCTCTATCAGCACAGAAAAGTGAGTTCAATTCTAAAATTACCACAGTATTAAAAAAAAAAACCAAAAACAATTTAATGCAGGAGAAACTATTCAAAGTTTGTGTTATTTGGTGAAGAAGAACTATTTTCAATTCTACTGAAGAGTTTAACAGGCGAGGAAACCAAGACCAGCAATGAAGGGGGACCTGCCAGGCCACCTTATGTGTTTTCCTCCCCTGCAGAGGCTCTCCTGCCCCAAGCACTTTTTCTTGCAATATCATTTTAAGCAATATTTTCATTTGTGCTTTTCTCTTCAAAGACAAGATTTCTTCTACTTCTTGTGAGGGCTTTGCTATTGCTTATTCACAGATTAGTGAAAAATAATCAACACAGAGCTGGTAACCAGTTGTTAGTTACAGTAATTTTATGAGTGTTCTGACAGAATCAATGGCACCAATTTTAAAGTAAGTCAAAGACCTCTTTGCAAATACTTCCAAAATGGCAGTGGCAGCACTGACAGAATTCCTTCTTCCACCAAAGACACCTGAGACAGGGCAAATTCCCCTTCTGCCAAGTACCCTGCTCCTTGGGAAGACTATGCACTCACAGAAAGAGACAAATTGTTTTCCTTTAGTTAAACACTGGGCTAAGCATATGAATTAATTGGTTACAGGTTACTGATTGGCTTTTCAATATTATTTAAATCGATATTTGTCTGATCAGATTATGTCAGGTACATAGTCAGATAAAGTCAGTTACTGAAATTATTTACAATGGATTTATGGTTTGATCTGGCTCAGGAAGAGGATAGGGAAATATGTTATTCCTGCTTTTCACTCTGTCCTAGACATCTGCATATTGCCACTTTGGAACCTTCAGTACCTATAGGCAGATACACACACATACACAGAGGACATACAGCTTATTGAACTTGCCATTTGCACTGAACAGGCACAACTGGGCACAAAGCATTAGTCTCAGCGTACTACAAAAGACTGTCTAATAACCAGGTAGCAGAGTCAGATTAAACTTTGAATTAGCTAGCACAGCTAGTGAAATTGAAAATGAGTAAAAGGTTTACTCATTAAAGGTTATGATAGTTTATAACTGCATTTCTTCAAAATGAGTAAAGTTATAACAGTGACATAGTCCTAAATTATAGGTATGGTGAGATTTATAAATTACTCTGCTAAGCCTGTTTCAATTTTAAACAACGCAGCAAAGGGTAAAGGTCTGGTTTCCTTGAAGGCAATGGCAAAGTTCTCATTTACTTCAGCATAAACAGACTCCCATTTACAAGTGAACAAAATGCTTTTTCCCTTTTTCCAAGAAGTGCGAAGAAACCTTTGCTGCAAGTTATTCACTGTCTTTGTTCCGGAGTGATGCAGCACTCAATTAGCAAGGCTCCTGTCCTCCTGTAGGCTTTTTCCACTAGAAAATCAAAGTACTTCTGGATGTGTTGCCACACTCAGTGGTTCTGCCATGCCCTGGGTGCCCTTCCTCCTCAGCCTCCTTTTCAGAGCTACCTGCATTGCTACCACAGCCCCTAACAAATCCCTGTGGGTTTCTGCCTCTATACCATCAGCAATTTCTTTGCAAACCTTTATGAAATTCTTTTGCAATAAAGAGCAAATTAAAGCTGTATAAGAGCTACTATTTTCAGGCTGAAGAGATATGGTATTTTAAGAAGCTTTGTAATATGAAGATAAAACAACGATCTGTAGATATGTTGAGTATTAGCATGTACTCTGTTTCTGAAGTCTGTGTTAGTGCCGTTGAACACTCTACGCTATATAACTGAGAAACTACAGAAGAAGATTTTGAGATGAGGTTTAGACTGGAAAAAATGTAGGAATGATTTCTGACTATTTAATTTTATTATTTTCATGCCTTGCCAACCCTATAAATCCTGTTCATTTAAATTTTGTGCAGAACAATACATAAAGGCATAAGCAGAGTCCTTGTATTATATAAAACGCATATACTTTTGTAAGAACTTATTTTAGTAACATTGCAATTTTTAGGTTTAGAACTTCATATGGAAACTGTTACTTTTTAAACAAAACTTGAATAATTGGAGAAAGGGCCTTACATACTGCAATTATTCTTTTACTTCTTCAACACAAACCTTGTGTCTGTGCAGCCTTTCCATGCACACAGTAAGTCAATATCCTTTGGTAGCACTCCTTATTTTTTCTGCTTTTTAGTTTCTTTAAAGTATTTTTGCTTTCTTTATTAAAGCATTTTGCTCCCCTTCCTTTTTATCCCTTGCTGATTCCCTGCCCTCTGTTCTACCGTACTAGTTGCACCCTCTTCTAACCAATAAATCACTCCTCTAAAACTGCCTCTAAACTCACAGGTGGGTGAGGGTCAAACTTGCTGCCAGAAACACTGCCAAGAGGGCCGCTCCTGGAAGCTGGCAGCTTCCAGTTGGGAAGAGAGCTGCACTTCTCTTCCCACTGCCATCATCCTGCTCTGCTTTACAGGAGTGGTGGGAAGAAAAGGAAGGACAAAGTGCTGCTAGCACGGCCCCACTCCGGGGCTCAGCTCAGAGGGGTCGGATAAAGCCTGCCAGCAAAGTGAAGCCTAGAAATAAATGTGTGGAACAGATACATGCAGCTCCAGTCCAGCTGCTGTTCTAGACTGACCTCCTTCTTTTGCTTCAATGGAAATTAGAGCTAATGGTGCCAGCTTCGGCATGCACTGAGGGATTAACTATTGTGATTCATGTTCAATTGCCACACTAATTCTATCAGACCTCAAGGCTTGGCTTTGAAATATTGGTTATACATTGCAAAGTGCTTTTACTGGATACCCTGGGTTACCAGTACCATCACATTCCTATTTCGCAATTTTAATCTATCACAACAAACTCATTCTCTAGCGTGCAACCACAAACATCTAAAATAATTTCTCTTCAACACATTAGCTGTAGCACATCAAAACTCCCCGATTGCTATAGAAACACTGTACAACATTACCATTTGTGAGAAAACATATGTTGTCTTGTAAATTTTATAGTAAGACCTTTATAAAATAGGTTGTTACATCTGTCAAACCAACCATATTTTAACAAACATGCCAGTAAGTGCTGTGAAAGGACTCTAAATAAATGCTGAAGACATCATATGATTTTGCACCAGTAAAGTGAGTCAATATTACCCAGTGAGTCACCCAGCTAATTCACTGCAAATTTATGTGATGGTATAAGATGGAAGGTGAACACACATTCCTGCAGAACCTTCAGGGCAAATCAAACATGCAAGCTGGGACAGGACAAATAATTACAAAATATTAACAAGCTGCAGAAATCCATTTTCTGCACTTTGCACTTGATAATATGTCAGTGCTCACACGGTCCTGCTTCCCTCTTGGCACTAGAAATAATCTGAAATCAAAGAGTGAAAATTCCATATACCATTATAGGCCCAACAGAACTGTAAAAACCATGGCCATTGGTTACATCCCTTCCTAAGATAATAACGATTCACAACCATGGGAAAAGATTTCTTCACTAAACTAAAGCAAATATCTCCTACGTATTAAAAAGAGGGTGTATAATTTTCCCTATTAATAGGAAATAATGGTAATTATTAGAGATGTAAGGACATACAACAAAGGAAAAGATATGAGACTGTGGTTTACAATAAGCCAGTGTCAGAGTGCATCTACAAAGGAACTGAATTCAGGAACTGGCCAAAATGGCTATCATAATGTGACAGAGAATTTACACTTCAGCTTGGCAAAGGAGTTTTTCAGCAGGTCGTATATCCTAAATACTGATTAGCAGCAAGCATTAATTTAAAATATATATTATATATGTTACTTTATATTACTTGGTATGAATCACATACAAATAACCTTTAAATAATTATATTTGAATTTTGCACTCTTACTAACTTTTGATCAAAGGAACATATTCCACTGAAACTGCCATCTGCTGAACTTGCTTCTTGATTTTGTTTCATCTTTCTCTGACATGGGAATAATCACCAATACTATTGGGGAAAATATATAAATAACACCTTAGATAAGTTTTCTCTCTTATGAAATCTGCAGGGGTTTGACTAAAAAGAGAAAAGAGGTCTTTGTCCTGTGTTAGTGAATGACTCAATCTCTTTTCTTGATTTCTGCTGATCAGTGAAAAAAATAAAATACAACTCAGAATTATTAAGATCTATATAAATGCTCTTGTACTAAATGCCTACACAACAAACTAGAAGCTTTACAGTAGCACTAAAAATAATTTGGTTTTGAAGCAGATAAGATTCTTCCTATTAATGAGATAAGATTAATACTAATTGATGCAGCAAGTAAGCAACTGCTCCCATTAATAGTTGCTCCTAAGTTTTAACCATTCACTGCACTTTCATACACTTCTCATGGAAACAACAGGGCTGATCACTCCTAGAGAAGCAACTAGGAGTGAACTAATTAATGTTTTGGTCTGATAATTTCAACATCACCACCTTAAAAACAAGTAAGAGAAGCTCTGGGTGTGTCCTGCCTTCAGAGGAAAGGTGTCTTTCTGCCATATGTGAATCTAATTTAGCCACATAAGAGTTTCTCAACCTGGCAGACCAGCTAAATTCTGGGTTTACTCAACAATGCTTCCATCAACCCAAACCCATCTGTCTTTCATTTCATTAAGATTCTACCTGACTACAAGTTACCAAATGTTACCTAAAATGTGGTAAGAACAGACCTTTCTATTTCCCCAAAGAAGAACAAGCCTTTTTCAAAAGACAGAATGATTAATTTGATAGCATCTATCAAGTCAGAAACAGGAAGGACCAAGAGCCACAAGTACCTTATCTATTTAGCAAATTTACTACTTCTCTCTTTTTTATATATGAGTACTCTTACCTTTAGAAAAAAAAGCAGCAGCTCAAGAAAATGCTGATAACAAGCCCCATCCCCTTTGAGGGAAACAGACCTCCTTAGTTATTCAATTTATTTCAAACTATTCAAACACAGAGCTTCTCTTCAACAAATATCCAGCAATCCCTGCTTTATTTTGGGCAATCCTGTTCTTCCAATAGCATGTGAAATTGTACTTAAACATCAAAGGCTGTGTTGCTGCCAAAGCTTTTTCAAGCCTTCTGTTTTCTTCCTAGGTAACCAAAAGCAGTACACAGGCAGAACTGTACAAAGCTTTTGGAACTGCCATGGCCAAGCAGAAGGTGACCTGTACCTGTAGCCCAGACATCAAAAAAGACCTCTGCAGCAGGACCTTAGCACTTTAGCATTTTTATAGAGAGCTAAGGCAACAGAAGTCTTAATGTGTCTAAGCCCTCTAAGTGCTAGAACTATATAAACACTGCAATATAAATAGTCACCTTACACACAGTTCTTTTCTCTCGGTGTCTGACCTGAATATTAAAAGCCATCCTGGCAGATGTACCATCTCCTATACAAGGATTACCAGAATAGTTGTGAAAACTTTTAAAATCATACAACTTTTTCCTGTTTCTTTCCTATCAAAAGCTATGGGGTCACCATGCCTGTACATGTCTGCTAAACCTTCCAAATGTTTTCTCTGCATTGAAATTTAAACTCCTCCTACCAAGTCTTTGAAGGATTTGGTCACATCTCTTAAAGTTTGATCAATCAATGTGGACAACATTAGAGCAATATCACTCAAAAGAGCACCACATTCTTTGCCTAGGTTATTTAGAAATGGTTTTAGCATATCCCCATTTACCTGGGGATCAGATATAATCAGCCTTGGACCTTATGCAAAATCTCTAAAGAATTATAGGCTGACTTGGGTCAGAAGAGACCTTAAAGAACATCTAATTCCAAACCCCTGCCCTTGGGCAGGGACACCTTCCACTACACCCAGGTTGCTCAGAGTCCCATCCAACCTGGTCTTAAACAAACCCAGTTGAAGGGCATCCACAGCTTCTCTGGGCAACCTGTTCCAGTGCCTCACCACCCTCACAGTAAAGAATTCTTCCTAATAGCTAATCTAAACCTACCCTCTTTCAGTTTGAAGCCATTCCCTTGTCCTGTCACTACATGCTCTTGTAAAAAGTCCCTCTTCATCTTTCTTGTCAGCTCCTTTCAGGTACTGGAAGGCCTCAACTAAGTCATGCTGAAACCTTCTCTTTTCTAGGATGAAAAAAGCACTTGCTCTGGTATCAAAAACTTGCTTGCATCTTTGAAAGGAAAACACCTTGCTTTATCATGGTGAACATCTTTGCTGCTTTTTCCTGGGGTTTTGAGGTGGTTAGGTTGCCCTCCCTCTTTTTTTTCCTCATAAGTAGAAACAATTACTCTCTGCATCTGTATGTCCTTTCTGCTCAACTGCCCCATTGATTCACTCCAGAGTTTTGTCTGGGAGACATTCCTTTCTGGCTTGTAATTTTCTTCTGGAATAAGCCAATACTCTGTCAAACTTTCAGTGTCTGACAAGGTAATCATTTCTGGCCAAACAGGACATGGGTTGAATGTTCCCTCCTCTGCTCTGAGGGACCAAGAATGGGACACAGAACTGCAGCATACTCTTCAACTGAGTTGTGCACTCCCACCATGTATATTGCTCTGGGACAGACTTGCTCCAAGACAACAAGGTAGATGGTACAGCTATGGTTCAAAAAAAATTCTCCTAAGAAAAGACGGGACTCAGACAAAAAAATTATAGATTGGCTACACAGCCCTAAAAAAGACTCCAGAACTAAAGCACTCAAAAAAAAAAAAAAAAAAAAAAAAAAAAAAACAACAAAACCCCCAAATAAAAAAAAAACCCA
>JAWWMO010000083.1:41511067-41612912 GCA_035047845.1 Dendrocincla fuliginosa | reverse complement strand
GCGAAGTACAGACGGATACAAAATGGCAATAATAAAAATAAAAAAGTCTGCATGCAGGCAACTACATTGTAAAGCCTCTAAATGAAGAAAAAAATCAACCAAACAACCCAAAACCAAACAGAGCAACTAAACTGCTAAACTTCAGATTCTCCAAATGCTTCTTAGGAAAGCAAACATTTCTGTTTTCAACCTATTTCACAGGACATATAGCCAAAAGCAGTGCACATTAGATCTATTACTGGGTGAATAACCTAGCAAACCACAGAAGTGCAAAAGCTCTGAAATGATAGCTGAAGTTTTACTTGCTGTCAATAGAAAATGAAAATGAAAAAGAGCATTACAGGATCTCAACTTATAAAATGTTCTATTTGTTTCTAGACCTGCTTTTCTGTTTGTCATTTATTTTACTAAAATTTAAAATCCAATAAAGCTTTAAAAAGTATCTGTCTGAATTTAGTTCTTTTGCCAGAAATTTTTCTCCTGGCTTCTCTAATCCATTTTATATGAGCTGGCATCTTAAAAAGCATGCTTTGGTATGCAGAGCCAACCAGTGCCATTGAAACCTCCTGACAGCCTGCCTCTCAGAAGCAAAAAAGACATTATCTCTCCAAAGGACCTCCTCTAAACAGTGTTCTGTTTTGCACACGAGCTCCCTACCTATCATCCCGCGCCCTGTTCCTTGTAATTCATACAGCTGCACATCAAAGAGGATCAATGCTGAGAGTACATGCAGGGAAACTTACTCTCTTGGTTAAGCATACAGCTATTTATATGGTGCTGTAGTGCTCTCATGTACATAAATTGTTTTCTTATGAAAATTCCTTCTAAATACTGGAGATTTCAGTCTCTTATTAAATAAACACAGAGCAGCAACACAATATTGCTTCTTAACAGAGCAGTACCAAGTCTGACACACATGCAATGATGTATATATGCCTGTCTACAGAAAGCTACAGTATATGTCCTGTGATTTCAAAAAGTTTCTAACAGGATATTATATTGACAAAAAAATGCAGAATGTCAGTCACTTCAGTTTAATACTTATTTCAGGAAGAGAAGGTTAAAGGAGCTCCACTGTTGTGTGCTAGCTAAATTACCTCAGAATACATTTTAGTACTCTATTATCTGTTAAACATGCAACATTCAACATCCCGCTCTCTGTATGAATAACAAAAAAATAATTATTTTCAGCTTGTCAAAAGAAATAAGTATTTCTTGCCATCTTACAGCATAGTGTGTAATGAATTAACTACACACTAGGCACTAAGAATCTAAAATATTCACCATGCTAACTTAAAAGAACGCTGAATACTTACTAAAGACTGGCATGCTCTTTGACCCTAACCATCTTTCTTTGAACATAAAACCTCTGTCATTTCCCACATGTCAAGCCTTGCTGTTTTTCCATGGAAGTATGTGACACATCAAATGCAGCAGAAATGCTGTGTTTATGATGCTCTATGGAAGAATGAAAGAACAGGCAGTGCTCATATGTTGACTGTTGCAGGCATTCAGGTTAAAAAAACCCTACATCCTTCATGAACACATCAAGTCTTATTTGCGCCACTTAAGGTGCTCCCTAATTTGCTTGCATATTGAAAAGACTCTCATATTAGTGTGACTAACCTTATTACATTAATTTTTCTCTGTTTAATTGCTTCACAATTCAATCACTTCACAGTTCAGCTGTTGTTTCAATGAGATGGTCTCTAACAGATTTGCTGGCAGTCTGAACTACATGTAGTTTCTGGCCAGAATGGCATTTTCCTCAATCTTGTGCTAGAAACAAATTTGATTTAAAGAGAAAATGCAATGCAATGAATCCATTTCAAGTGCTTTATGATGTATCCTACTCAGAGTTTCTCAATTCTCTAAATATCTGCCTTCCCCTCAGGTTTTGTACACACACCGCATGTCCCCTCCCAGGCAGACTAACACATACCATCCATTTGCAGTTTCACACTGTGGGTGCATATTCATAACAAAGTACAGCATGAATACTTTATTGCTTATTCAGTACCTGAGGAGTTTATGTATGCCCTGTCCCCTCGCACTAAACCAAAAAGCATTTGGAAGTAGGTAAATGGCAAATTTGCATATCAACAAAACACTTCTGACAACTCCAGTTATTAATGGGTAGCTTCCTTTCCTCCCTTCAATGCCTGTCCAAACGATCATTCACACTGTCACTGATTCAAAGCAGTGTCCTCCCACATATTCACAGCTGATTAGGAGTTAGATCTGAGAGTCTTTCAGCTGCACAGCTGACACAGGGCTGCCAAGAACAGCTTTGCTTCTGGATGTCTCTGGAAGGGCAGAGATTGGTACTAAGGTAGCAAACAAGGGGGTTACTTTTCAGATGCCCCAACCAGAATTTTCGGTGAGCTCAACACTGTCATCCAAATGCTGATGGGTGCACCTGGGTAACTAAATGCAGGCAAATATCTCACTGCAAACTCTGTTGAATTGTTACCCCATTAGTCTCCTTAGTGATATGCTTATATTGAGTATAATTGAGTAACTAAAATACAAAAATAAAAAAATCTCAAGCTTAAGTGTTCAAAGCATATGTTCATCCACGTTGTAACAGGCACCTGGACAAGCAAATAACAAACATAACCCCACATCTGACAGCATGTATTACTACAGAGTAATTATTAAATAACTCAAACAAGTCTCTGAATGTCAGTGGTGGCCAACCACTAACAGATCTGCAGATGTCCTAAGATCTGCGATTTTCACTGTGACAGTATGTCTCCTTAAAACCACCCTAATCAGATGTCTAAAGGGCCAGGGCCACAGAGCAAGGGACCACAAAGTAACTTTCCAGCTCCCAGCCAATTCCAGGGCAAGTCATCAGTTTGCAGAGGTCTCAAGGGTAACAAGCGTGTCTTCATTTTAGGAAAATCAGTCCCTTGGTATAAAGGGAAATCCAAACCAACACTCCATCATTGAAAACAGAATTGTAACTCAGAGTAGCTGCCAGTAGTTTAATGAGGACTTGCACACAGCTGTCTCTAGGCTCAGGAAAGCCAGAAACCAGGCTTCGTTAGTTCTGCTGCCTATAAGCAGACTGTGTGCAATGGGAGAACATTCAAACGGGAAAGTTTACTGTATAAGAAATCAGTCCAATCTCCTTCACAGTATCTGGCCCTGTACAGTCTTGATAAAAGTAGTTTCATTCCCTTCCCTGTTTACAACCTGCATTTATCAGGGTTCTGCTGTTTTCACTAGTTTCTCAGCATACAGATGACAAATTTTCTGATTTCTTTTTATTTCTATCTAAAAATGACCATAAGACTCTGTATCTAAAACACCTTTTTGCCCTTTTTTGTCTCTAAGCAGAAGTTATTGCTCTTTCTGAGAGAGCAAGTAGGTAAAAAGACATTTTAGAACATTTCTAAAGAATAAAATTAATGCAAGCATATGAATGAGGAAAACTGTCAACCACAACAAAAAATCAGAGTAACTACAACTTACTGCCTTGATAAACTTGAAAACACTCATAGTTTATAGAAATTTAGCTCTCCAAGGAGCCAGGAGAATAATATCTGCCATGGCAACCAAACAGAGCAGTCTTCTGGCACTTTCTGAATGAGCATTTAGGAGGAGATTAATTCAATACTCCACATGATGAAAGGGCTCTTGAGATCCATAACTGTCTCCCACAAATTACCCTTATTGTACAACTGGATGTTTAGAACAGATTGCACATTATCTATATTGAACTAGAGCTTTCACAGCAAATTTATACGAAACAGATTAAGCCCACATGATGTGTCACACTATTTTTCACCCACTTCTTTCATGGCATTTATAAAAAACGGGTATTTTATTAAATGGATTGTTGCAGTTTTGCAAGATTTATTTTTAAGCTTATCTATATTTAGAAGATACTGTAAAGCCTTTTTACTATGAAATTTTGAAATTTCTGATACATATAAAAGCATAAAAAGATACTACAAAATATACAATATAGTATGTAAACAGACAGCAAAAACTCTGCTACATGAGCATTACAGTCTTTGTTATGCATTTCAAGCTAATTTGAATTTACAATAAATTCAAGTGAGGACATACCTTGATAAAGAATTGCATCTTCCTATTTATATATATCAAACCATATTCTTTAGCAAATGCAGCACCTGATGAGCACCAGACACCTCAATAAAGATGTGCCTTATAGAACACATTTTACAGGAGTGTATTAAACCTCTAGCTGTTTCATCAGAACCTAAGCTACTGTGGAATCTTGCCTTCCAGGACAAATTGATTTGGTGTTTTCCTTATTCCCTTATATCGCATCCAATCATACTGTACAACATATAGAACAGAAAAAACTTGGAAGAAAACAAGACTTAGAGTGCAAGGACATTTAGAAGCAATTACAGGATAGAAGAGTTTGTCAGCTACTCTTAGGAAAGTGTTGTCTCTTCTGATCCCACTACAAGCTCTTCCCTGTAGCCCAGCAATGCTCAAGATGCAGAATTTCACTTGCTCTACCAAGGGAAGAGCTTTCCAGTTGGTTGCAGTAATGAGTTACACCTGGACTGCACAGACTGTTCTGGAGGGTGCACATCCGAAAAATAGTCTTAGCCAGTGTGATAAAAGTTATTTGAGGATGATGATTATAAATAGCAGTGATTCAGTTTTGTATTTGGCAACTGCAATGAATGAAAGGTGAACTTTTAAAAAAATTTCTAAAGGCCACACATAAACTGTAGTGATAGACAGTGGAAATTAGACACTTAATCCATCACCATTTCTGAAAATCCCACTTTGGTTTTGATTACATTATCATACATCATTTCTCCAAAATCCCTATCTTCTTTACAACTAGGAATATGTTAGGCAGGCAACAGAGAAACAAAAAAGTAGTGAGTGTAATTACAATCTTGAAGATCCAAGACTTATACAGAACTACCATTTATTGGCAAATGAGACAATTTTGAATCTACACTGCTTAAGTACACATTGTACTCTATATTATGTGTAGAGGAATTGTGTATTCTGAATAATAAACAGCAGGTAAATCAAGGAACAGCAGTTAGTTTCTAAGCAAAGAAAGCACCAAACAGCAAAATAAATTTAGGTAAACCAACATCACTCACTGAACATCAGATAACTTATCACAGACTGAGGTAAGAATATTGGGTGGAATAAAAAATCTAGAGCACAAGGAACAAAACTGTGGTTTAGCAAGTTCCCTTCAATTTATTACTTCTCACTTTAGTTCTATTTTATAACCATTATATCATTAAAAAACCCACAGTCCTCACTTTGGTACTGATAATTAATGCTGCTATAAGTTTTAGAAGGTCTTTCAAAATATTAGGCATTTTTAAGCACGCAAACCACAAAAAAAAAACAAAAACAAAAAACCTCTGGGCTACAAATCTTGAGAATGAGAGGCTCTCACATCTAAGGGAGTTGGGCTGATTATTGCAGCCAAAGACTTTTGTGTTTCTTGACTCCTGTAAAAAGGAAAAAAGTGAAACAGATTTGTACAGATTTGTACAATGATTTTTCACCACTTAACAGGAAGGCTACACAGGTTTTAATACCTGCATTTTAGAAAACAGGTGAGGTCTTCAAAACCATTATAATGATACCTCTCCCAGAAGTATATCTGTTATCAACAAACCTCCAAACCAAACCAATCTTTCCTGTATAAAGAGAATTAAATAGGTTGCAAATTCAAGTCAATATATTTCCAAGGAATTAGGAACCCTAATTTGAAGATTCTGTCTCAAAAGGATTTGCAGAAGTACTTACATTATTGAGTAAATTGCTACTCCCCAATAGTACTGCCTCAAGATCATTATTTTCCAAAGCTACTCTTCACAAACGAGCTAGACAAATCTGCAGAATGTGTTAAGAATTTGAATCTGCAATTTATGAAAGCAAACATGTAACCAGAGAGCAAAGAATCATTCACAAATATGAAACCTGTCACAACACCAAATTCCTCTGCCTCCATGTCAGCCAAATCTGAGGTTTTATGCCTGCACTCATTCCCCACTCTCTTTGATGAAAAAACCCTAGCATAATAATCTTTCTGATATGTGCCTTTGATTTTATCATCATTCTCTTCAGCTTACTGTTCCTTTGCATGAAACTAAATTCTTGGGACTTTTGGAAGTTTTATAATCTATTCCACATCCACTTGCTCCACTCTGACACAGAGAGCTAACTCGTCTCAAGGCTTCGCCAAAGAAATGATTCCTTGCTAGCATACTTCTCCCTCCAAAGCCTTGCTCTTTCATGCTGCCACACAAGTATGGAAAAGCTCTCCATGAGCATTCATAAAAAGTATCCCGAAAAAAATCACCTCTGCTGTATAAAGAAGTTCACAAAGCTTGGATCAGGCATTTATTAGTCATCATGAACATGTCTTCTGGGGAAGGCTGAGAACTCTTCATTAGATCTAACTGATTAGATATGCCAAAATACCTGATTATTTTTTTATACCACATCCTCAAGATTCTAATTTTTGCTACCGTTCTAATATTGTAGTTTAATGCAATAGAAAGTATTATCTAATCTTACCTATAGTTACCACTGCTTGTCTCCTATAATAGTTACAGTGAGAAATTGGAAATGTAGCATGAACTGCGACATATTTAGAGTATAGTATTGGGAAGGGAATATATTTTGTAGGAGTGAGCTCTTTTCATGACTGAGTAAAGATGTAATGAGAGCTGTACTTCACATTATGAAAGTTTTATAGTTCCAGATATTCTGAATGAATGCAAAATTTAAATTTAGCAAGATGTGGTCTGAAGGCAACCTTGTCATTTAAACACCTTTTGAGTTCTTAGGAACAGGGCTGATTGTTGCCTTGGAAACAAAGACTGCTCTCTACTGTGTTCATTTCAAGGGATTCAGTCAATTTGAAGTGGTATTTCCAATTGCTAATTTTATAGACAAGGCAGGTGCTGAAGTTTTTAAGACCAGAACAGAGCCTGTTTGCAATGCTGCTCCCTGACAACAGTGTATATTTATTTCTTTATTTTGCTCTGCCCTTGGCAAATGATATCACTCTTGTGTAACACTCTGCAGGAAACTCAATTGTATACTGTCCCTCTGCGTAAGAGGGTGATTATGATAATGCAGGAAACAAACCTGAAAGTGAAAATGTGAAGACTTCAGGCATAAACAAACCAATAAA
The DNA here is from genome assembly GCA_035047845.1 of Dendrocincla fuliginosa. NCBI lineage: Eukaryota > Metazoa > Chordata > Aves > Passeriformes > Dendrocolaptidae > Dendrocincla > Dendrocincla fuliginosa. The sequence goes on along the minus strand of JAWWMO010000083.1, from coordinate 41,605,741 downwards.
TGTGTAATTTTGGTCATAGCATTCTTTAAACTGACCTAAGATATTTATGAAAAAAATAAACAGGATAACAAGGAAAAATCACTCTGTCCTTTACTTTCAGGCATAATTTCCCCCTGTCACCCTGAGGGTGACTTGTCCTAAGATGCTCCATCAGAGCAGAGAGGGATAGGTTTCTCCAGAGAGTGCTCAGAACGCAAAGTTAGGTTCCTGTTCTGAGGAACCTTTTTTTCTGCTTTTCTTCAAGGAATAGGAGAGACTAGCATATCTAAAACAAATTCTCCAATGTGTCTATATAATATATTCAGTGGAGATATTTTAATTACACTAGCTATGATAGCAAAATGCTACTATTAACACATATACCACCAAATAGCTATAGGAGTTTTATGCTGTTAAAGCATTTTTTCTTCCTCACATGCACAGGGCTCCTTAACTTCCATTATCTCACATTGGTTATGGATTCAGGATCTTACGGTGCTCTTATTTTTTTAGTTGAGTAGTTACAAAGCACATCCACAGAGCATTCATTCATCAATCCAGTCTTCAGAAACTGTGGTTTTCACTCAGCTGTAAAAGAATCACTGGCTTGACCTTCTTAAATCTGCATTCTCTATTTTTGTTAGTAAAATTAAACCAGACTCTACTCCAATATTCCAGGGTTTAATATATCTAAACATTTCTCATGACCAGTCTTGCCTTTCTAATCAAACTGCAGAACTCCTGTCTCAAAAGACTGGTGAAAATTAAAGTTATTTTACAAGATGAGAACAGCTTACACAGAAGCATGTACAGTATAGGAGCCATAAGCTGCACATATACCCAGAGGAAAAAAACCCCATAATACTTTAAAACCCCTTGAAACAAGATTTAAATAAAGCAGCTACAGAATGATTCAGCATCAGAATTGCTATCAAAATTGTCACTGACAAGCTGATTCAGAGTTACCAAAAAACAATTATAAAGGGCACATGGCTATGGGCAGACCCACATGCACATGCAGGTGTATAAAGACAGGTATACATGCACAGGAGTTGGTGTATTAGGAAAGCAGAAACGTCCTTCACATAGAACAAGAGAATTTACAGTTAATGTCCATTTCAACACTATGATGAAGGTGAGAATTGCTTATTCTTTTTTTCTACAAGAAGTCAATGAAATTGCTTGATTTTGATACCAATGGGAAGTTAAAAAGCAAACGAAGGAACATCTTCAAAGCGTGCTATGTGCAACTACCTTTCCTGTCACTCTTCCACCTGCCTCCACTTTCAATTTCAGGTTTCAGCATTCAGTTTTGATTGCATCAGGTTTTCTTTGCAAACCATCACATTCTGTTCTCACTGAAATGAAGGCCTTTGAGAACTGAGTATTTTGAGTGTTGTAAAAAAAAATGTGTGCATAATGAGAATAAATTAAATGCAATTTAATCTAGTTGAGAGGCTGGGAGATTTAGTTCAAATACTGAATATTGTGATGAGTGAACAGCACAATTCAGAACAGATTCTTTTCTTCCTTAGCTCTTTGTCTGTGTCCTAATAAAATCAATGTAAACAAACTGCCTAGCAGAGCAAGGCTGGCATGGGTACTTAAATGACTTTTCAGCTCGTTTCTTTTCCTGGATTAATTCCATTGTCACTTTGTGTAGAACTGTGGAACACTCATAGTGGCAAATAAATGGATGTTTACAAAATACCCACTGTACAGAGACTTTAAAACGCCTAACAGCTTATTAGAGTCCAGGGTGATCTGCAACGATGCAAAGAGTACATTTATTAAATCAGGTTCATGAAACTCATTGCATGACAACCTAGCAACATCTCTCCCATGGAGATGAGAAACATTAAGATAAGTAAAAAAAAGAAACACAAAACTGAAAAGATTAGAAGAGTTTGCACACCAAAATGAATACAGACAAAAACCTTTTCAGTATAAAGCACGATGGACAGAATACAAAAAGCAGGTCCAAACTTTGAAAGAATAGGGGAAAGGGGAATACCATTTTTATACCAAATGATTCCACAAACCACATGTACTTTATAGTCAGGGACTCTTTTTGTCAGATCAAGGTAACCATCTGGCTCCAGACTGATGTACAAAATTAGAACACTGAGCTAGCTTGTTTGCTCCTTGTTTACCTACTGCTAAAGAAACATTATTTTACTTTAGCTGGTTCTTTATGTTATATAGTCATATGGATTTTATTGGTGATACACTTGACACCCATAATTCTTGTGGTCTGCCTGTTCTGAAATCCCAGCTGGAGAAGGAACAACCAGCTCCCCATTTCTTTATCAATAAGGAGTCAGTAAGATATAAAACTCTGTTGAGGCTAAAAAAGACAGTGCAGCATGATGAACACAGGCTATATATCCTGAAGAATTAACCTATTCCCTTCTGCAATACATGAATAATTATTCTTCTTTAAAAAGCTACCCATAAAGACCTAGCAATGAGTTACCATCCAGTCCTGAGTGTACAGGATGCACGTGTGAAATGTTCTACTTAAACAGAACACGGACTGCAGGATGGCTTCATGGGGCAATCTTCCTAAACATGGGAAATAAGGACAGAGATTTTCCGCAAGGAAAATAAACAAAACTCAGTTTGCACCAACAAAGCAAAAAGCAGTTGGTCAAAAACTAGACAATGAGATCCCAGCAACTGTGAAGTGACAAAATATGTTACATGGCACTGAAGTAGAAAAATAGGCTGCAGCAACTTCTGCTGAATGTTTCTTCATAGAGTTCACAGAAAACTGCCATTACTTGAGGACCAGCCAAAAGACTGAAACAGCAGAAAGCTCTTCACAGGAGGTTAGTGATTAACATTAGGCTGCTAATGGACAGAATTTTCTTTACTTAGCAAGTCAGTCTACACTGAATTTTGTTCTTTGTTTCATGAAGGAGGTGGTCTGACCTACACCTGAACTGCCCCTCACTCTGGAGATGAATCGTGCTGACCCTACTGTGACACGCCAGAGGCAGCAGTGCTGGATGTGAAAGCAGATCCCGACTGCAGTCCTGTGAGGCGGTATCAGGCAGAAGAGGTAACTGGGCTATAGGCTGGACTTACATATTTGCAGTCTCTAATAAAAAGATGTGTTCAGTTTAGTTCAATGTTGGACAGGTAAAGCGGTTTCACCCTAGTAGTGCATATCCCATGATCAGAGCAACCTGTTTCTGAACAGAGAGGAACTGATACTGCTCCCGATTTGTTTGGACAGTGACCATCATAGCACTCTGTCAGCACCTGGCCTCTGGAACCCATGAAAAGAACATGCCATCCCTGTTCCACAATATCTGGATGAAAAGAACCTCCTTGCAGACATTCACTCCTTCACTATGAAGGTATTTTGTTGGCTTTCTCACCTGCAAGTAAGTTTTAGAAAGGAGGCTAAAGGATGAAAAAGAGCACTCCTTCCTTCTCAAAGCTGAATTCAATCTTTCCAATAACTTAAGGAGAGGGGAATGTCTTGTAGAGCTCTCATCTTTGATCTGTTACAGTTACTGCAGTGATTTCAACCACTTAACCTGTAATATAAATTAAATCGGGCACACTGTCGAGAAGGTGCTGTAGCTATCTGGCTGAAGCAAGAAGAATCGAGCTCTCACTGCTACCATTAAAATGTGCTGCAGAGGATGCAGAACGTCCATCATCAAACATCTTTTGATCTTAAGCTTAAACTGTGATGAATTAAAGAAGCCCCAGCAGATTTTTTTCCACCTTTCTTTCCCCCACAAGAAATATCCATACTTTTATTTGCAGGAGAGCTGCAGTTATATATACAGAGGATATTACTAGCAATATCAAAATTACTATCAAAAAATTGCTGAGCTGCAATTCTCTTTTCAAATGCAGAGAAATGCTTATTTGGATTGTATATAACAGTAGGCCCTTCCTGCTGGGCATAAAAACTCCCACCATTTCACAGTATTGAAACATATTCCACTGCAATACAAGTTCATGTAAGTGATTTGCTCTTTTAAACTGACACTCAGTAAAAAAAATTAAATTAATTTCTTATGGAGACTTAATTCCGTTCTTCTTATGAATCATCATATTACTTTTGAATATTTTTACATGTGCATCTCATGCAAACATGATGCCTCTGCTGCAGAAATCTAGCAGATGCCCATTTTCCAAGTGTGCTGCCTGTGTTTCCGGGCTGGTTTCAGGCGGGTGGTGGTTAGTTTTGGAAGCACAGCCAGTGACCTGGAGCACGGGGGAGCACTTATGTAATATGCTTATACACCTTATGTAACCTTCATATACTGTGACAACCAAACCATCTCCCAGATATCTGACTAGCTGACAGCTCTTCCTCTCTAACTCTCTCACTATCCGGCTTTTAAGAAGATATTTTAAAAAACTACTAACAATCCTCCCTCACTGCCCCCACCCACTGAGCTCCCGAGATTACAGACACTAATGGCATCATGCTAGTTACCAGCAGGAACAGATGAGGTCTCTGCTTTTTGGACATTTTCACATACATCCCCTGCCAGTAAACCTAACTTTAGAAAAATCACATTGTGCACACATTACAGCCATGGTTTCACAGCAGGAGAAACCTGTGTTTTTACAATTTATTTTTTTTTCTCAGTCCTCAGTAATTTAATCTTTAGCTGAGTAGATGGCAAATATTAACCAAGGACATTCAATGAGGAGGAAGGGAGAGAAAATTTGTTGTGCAGTACTTGAGTATTTAACAAAGCTACAACTTTTGAACATAACCTGTGAAAAAAACAATTCTTTCCAACTGAGTTCTTTTTCTTGGCTGATATCAAGGCATTTCAAGAAAATTGGTTCTATTTGTCTTTTCCAGGATAGTTATACATTTGGGTTTTTTTAAACATGTTTGCTTATAATTGTTTATACTTTCAGAAAACCAGTAGTATAAACAATGAACTCATACTTTCTGGTCAACAAAAAATTTAACTCCTAGCACATTGCTGTAACTGAGAAGCCTCATTTTGTACCAGTATCATTATAATGACACTGGTAGAATACAAAAAACATAGACGATATTGTAAGTATAAAACACAACCAGCATTCTTCTTAAGTGCTAGCTATAAGAAAGTAGAGCTGCTCTGTTGCTTTTGCCATTGAAGCTGGGACCTAATTGTGAGATACCCTCTCTTTAACCTCGTCAACAAAACTACAACGCAGAATTGAATTTAACAAGTAACATTTAGCAGTAGCATGCGTACAAACAGAGTCGGAGGATACAAGATAATTTGACCCAAAAAAGCTAAGAGGCTTTGGGCATTAAAGCAGACTCAAATGTTTATCTTAGTGCAACAGTTTTGCTCTCAAAGCTACCCACTATGATTAATGTTTGCTGGAAAACATGAGCACAGCACAGGAGTATAAAGACAGCAACTTTTAAATGCATCTCCTCCAGGGAAAGCAGCTGCCCATATTCAGCTGAACTTTTAAAACCTGCCTATTGTGACTATAAAGACACCTTTAAGAAAACAAATAAAGGAATACAGTAGTTAGAGGAAAGATGTAACTCAGCTGTTATGCAGAAAGCACAGGCTGCTGAAACGGGGCTATGCATTATGGAGGTGCTGGCCAGAACTCCCTAAGCAAAGTGCTCCCCTTGAAACACAAGTGATCCCAAACAGCAGATTTACCTCTTTGTGTTTTTAAGCATTCTGGTCATGAAACAAATTCTTGACTCTTCTACACATAAATGCCTTTCATAAGAAAGCCAATATAGCTAATTACTAAGGGACTGTTTACTTTTAATTTGCAATTAAATAAGAATTTTGGATGCACAATACAATTTCAAATGACTCACACATATAAATAACCAACTATATCAAGGAATACAAACCTATTCCTCATCAATGCTGTATTTTCTTCTTCTATAAAGTTAAGAGAGTTTGAAACACTGCACTTTTAAGTGCCCCAGTCCCAAGTGACAGAAATGACCTGAGCTATTTTAAGAAACTAAACAATGTCATGTCAATGTTATGTTGTGGTAAAACTGCCCAGCATACTCCAAAACCAAAACAGACCATGGGACCAGCCACCACAAGTCCTGATATCTCATCTAATGACAACTGCCAAACCAACAGTGTCTTAAAGCAAATTTGCAAGCACCATTAACAAGCTAAAAGCAAATCAGGCCATCATGTTTTCCACAAAGTCTATAAAATAAAACTACAGAAACTCAAATTCACAGATTCCAGAAGGCAAAAGGACCTCCATAATGATTAAGTTAAATACCTCCTCTCATATGTAAAAGCTAAAACCTTTTTCCACCAAATCTGACTAGAATATATTAAGACATCTGCAAATAAAAAACCTATATCCTTGGCCAAGAAAAATGAGTTGTGGCACTTCTCGCCAAAGGATACTGTGGACCCTAAAGCTAAAAATGGTTCAAAGGGGAACAGAACACTATCATGGAAAAGAAAATAATTGAAGACTACTAAATACAAGGAAATTGCATCTGTCTTCAAAAATCAAGAGCTAAAAATGACTGGAAAGCATAATAGTTTTAGGAGGAAGCACACCACCTAGTTGCCACACTTCCCAGCTCCTTCCCAGACATCAGTCTGTGGATACTGGTAGAGATGGCAGACCATCTTCGATAAAAGTTTGTTTTGTCCCTAATACACTCCATTTCTAATCTGAACCAACATTCACCTATTTTATTTACAATTGTGTCTCCGTTATGTAATGTCTGTTTTCAGACACTGGGCCACATTATGGTTTTATCAAGAAGGTCAAAAAGGTCTCCTACTACACTTCCATGCAGTGGTAAACACACACCTACAGAACAAGACATCTCTCAACCCTTTTCTTGCCAAGCTAAATAAATCATCCCTAAATAATCTTCCCTACATTATGGTAGCAGCAAAGGTTACAAACTGCTGGTTCAGGCTATCACATAATTTAAGAGAATCATTTGTAAATGTATTAAAAAGAACTGCTGATATTGGGACAAAAGGTTTATAAATTTATGTATGGTAGATACAGTCTTCTTGTCACAACTGCATCTTAAGTGTGCATTAGCCAGAAAAACTACCAGAGCTTAATCTCTGCAGACTTTCCTGTCTTCAGTTGCTGCATTCTGGGTATGCCATCAAAGCTCCTTTTTGACTTCCTAGTCACATATACCAATTAAAAAATGCCAAAACCAAGTTCCTTTGATAATACAAGTGCTACCAGTCCCCTCCTACGGAAGATAGCAGGTTGCTTTGCTGGAGCAGACACATGAAATGGAGAGAAAAGCAACTGCTTTCTGACTGATACTCCACTCCTGCTTCTAGCAAAGTGACTCAACACAGGTTCTGTTGCCTGATCTGGCACAGGGAGAAAAAGGGACTCAATCTCCTTTCCCCTTCACTCTCAGAGGTCGTCTCTGCTCCTTCCTCAGGCACGGGACATCCTGTCATGCTCTCTTGAGGGATCAATATTTTATTTTATCCTCATCATTTACTAGTTTCATTTCAGTCAAATAGTGCCCATTGTTGAATATCTCCACAACTGTTATACAATCACTAGTGAAAATATTACTCTCCTCACTTATCATATCTATGAAATACATAGAATAAATTTTGCTGGTGCTGTCCTGCCACATATGTATATGCAGCTCGGAGTTAGAGCACTTACATCTCTACAAGTAAGAGAGATGGGACTTTTTGTTTTGACACACACATGGCATGTTTTCACAAAGAAAATCTCACATACAGTTCAACACTGTCCATAAAACAAATAATGGATTTTATTTTAATCTTCCAAAGTAAGTAGCAGAAAATGCCAAAAATCTCTCTGACAAAATGTCATTCATTGGAAGTGTTTCATCTTAAAAATATGACATTTCCTAATCCACAAGGAGCTTCAGTTGTACCAACTAGTTCAACATGGGGATGTTGGGCTGGATGACATCTAGCTGTCCCAACCCAACACCAGTCTATAATTCTGTGAAAATTTCATTAGGAAATTATGGTAAGTGTAATCTTTTGGGATTCTTTCCTTTTGAAGGAATTTTAACAAGAGAAGAGATTAATTTTTTACTTCTTGCTTTTGTCCTTCACCTTCTCAGTAACAGGTATAACCACTCTTTAGAAATCTGTAACTATAGACACAAGAATGTCCTGTTGAAAGCTGGTTACCAGACTTCTTGAAATCAAATCTTACTGTGCACTTTACTCTCATTTGTAGGGAAAGTAGAATAGCCTCTTCCCTTGTATTCAAACCAGTACACACATAACTGGGATCCCCTCTGGGTTCTGAAACTGTGAAAGCCTGATGAAGCTGCAGTAGTCTTAGAGCAGGAACAATTTTAACCTAGTTTTTATCCCCTTACTCCAGGTTTCCTTGTTGAGATCCTATCTTGTCAATGACCTGGGATGTCAGGCATAAAGAGAGAACTGAACTGATTGATGTTCATCCCACCACTAGACTCTAGGTCAGGATTTGAAAAGGTAAAATGGGTTAACTTTCCAGAGAGACTCAGCTGTTATGGAAACACAACCTGATGGACAATTTTGCCCCTGGCAACAGCCACAAGAGAGCACACGGATTGTTGAAAAAGAAAATTACACCTGCTGGGAAGCTGGTGCACTGTTTGTTTCTGTTCCCATTAAGAGCATGCAAAAGCATCAGCTATCATTGCATTATATCTATTTAGAAGTTTGTATTTATACTGTGAGTTCCCAAGGGTCCTACACTTAAAAGTTTAACTTATTTCCTATCAGGTGGACTTTGTGTCATCTCACCTTCAGCTGAAGTCACAAATGGGGATACAAAAACCTTCTTCCAAAATTACTGGGCTTTTGATTTTACTTCTTTTTTTCCCCTTAAGGGACCATCATATATTTTTGTTTTGCTAAGATTTATGTTGAAAGTACTTTTCATTGACATACTCTCAAGCAAGTTCCATCCTTAAAAGAATTCATGTTTAAAATACACAGATAAAACTATGTTTGAGCACAATCTGTGTGACAGGTGTCATGGGGTGCAAGTCTTTCTATGCTTAAAAAACTGTATTATGAAAATATCATTGATCTTACTTGCATCATAGCCCTGCTGCTACCAAACATATGCAAATGTTATATTGACATGTCTTAAAGCATTCTGCCTATTCACTCAGAAAAAACTGTATTTGTGAAGTTGAATTAACAAATTTGGTCTCTTAAAAAATGTAATGCAAACAAAAACTATTAGTAACGGTTCTATGTTAACATCAACTCTGAGTTATGTCTGATTACAGAAACCAGTGGAGCCTATCAAAAAAAGTGCAGCCACATATTTTTTTTCAGAAAAAAAAATGAGGCTTTGTTAAAAATACTACTTTTCTTTAGAAAATTATTTTTACAGGACTTTTTTGGTGGGGCTGTGTCAAAAGATAAAGGAAATGGCTTATTTCACCAGATACTGTTTTAATCTAAATTCTATGTTTGAGATCAAGTTTCACCAGTCTTTCCTACAGGTTGATTTTGCAAATTTGATTATTCAAACAAAATCTTTTCTTGTCAGCTACTTGCCCTTTCTCCTGTCCGACTGCAGCCTTATGTTTGCTCAGCATTGCCAGGGAGCACAGAACAAGCTTCTTCTTTTATTATCAGTTTTGAGCGTTGTCCTGAGGCTACAGGTCCCTCTGAATTCTGGTAATTATAGCAGAAAGAATGTGGTAATAAGGCAGAAATCCACTGAATTTATTTCAGCAAACTGTCTTAAAAAAAACCCCAAAACCAAAAGCTGTCTTCACTTCCCATTTTGAAAGATAAATAAGAAGGACATTAAGATTTAATGACTTGTACCCTCCCGACCTTAAACAGTTAAAACCAAAATTCTGTTCTCTTCCTTCTCCCACCAAAAGAGAAGGACCATTTCTGAGGCTCACTGACAATTCAAGCAGCTACATTGGCCCATCATACCCACAGTCATATTCTGAGACACATGATATGTTAGTAAATAGAAAATCTCTGCAAGAACAACAGCTTCAAGAGGTGCAAGGAACACGTACAAATGTTACACAGTGTAAAAGGCCCTTAAGTTAGCAGTGCCTCTTTGTTTTGCTTTGAGCTAAAGAAAGCTATTCTCAGAGAGGCTACAAATTCTAGCAGGATGGGCCAGCATAGTGTGTTCCTCCTGGAAAGGACATGATTAGTGCTGGTGGGTACTATTCCTAGGGGAAATGGCAAGGTTCAGCAATTGCAGTCAGAAACCAGAAAGCTCTGCAATTATTAAAGCTGCTTCAGTGCTGTGAATTGTGATGTCAAAGCACTGAAATTACTTGAAGCAGAAGGTTTTCACTGGAGAGAACAGTGACTTTTGCATGCCAGAATACCTGCATAGGGAGGGAGAAAGGGTTGAAGCTTTCCATATGGCTACAGCTAAGTGAACAGACACCTGTCTCTTTCTGTTATTGCCTCACCATCCTTTTCAAAAAGAAGCTAATTAACACTGCTATGTTTCAAAGAAACCTTTGGTCAATGAAGATAATGCATAGATCAGTCACAACGTTCTTCATTTCTTGCATTTCCCTGAGAGGGAACTGAGAGAGGAGATCTGTTTTCAGGAAAAGTATGACATTACTGGAGAAATACTAGTGAAAGTTGCACTTGCTGTCACTTAAAAGACTTGTTCTCCTGCTGGACATCATTAAGAAGGAGCACTACTGACTTACAAACACCTAGATCCCACTCTAAAGCAACTGAAGCCATTGTTTATGGATATCCAGACTATACCATTTCCATTAAGCAAATGCATGTGGATGGTACAGCTACCAAGGGAGATACTGTATGAAAGAGCAAAAGCTCTTTCTGCACTTGGCCCAGGCTGATTAACTACACTGCTTTATCTCTCTCTGAACAGAAATACCCTGGGGAGGAGAAAGGAAGCTTATTTTTTCATGGCTGGTGTTCAATAAGCTTGACCCTTTCCATTACTGCCAGTTGAGGAAGGATGACAGCTGTCAATCAGCTGGCCAGGCCCTTTGCTCACGAGCATGTCGTTTGTCTGGCATCTCCTTCTGGTGGAACGTTTACAGACAGACAGGCTCCTTCAAAGGAAGCACTGAAAGGCTTCATATATCAGAAGGAAAAAGGCATTCCTGGGAAGAGATACTGGCCACCAATGGCTAGAACACTAAGGAAGGAAGCTAGAGCACAGGGACGACAGGAAGTTTATAGATTAGGTCCCCTTGGAAGTAAGGGCTGGGGGTAGGGAGGAAACCAGGAAGGGATGCATAGAACAAAGAATCCTGCACATCTGCTTTTCTGCTCCAGCTTAAGGGCAGGTTTCCCCCCCACACACACACAGTTCCTCTGAAAAAGCCAGTTCTTGCTATCAGGGCTATGTATATTTTACTGTGATAGTGGTCAAGGAGACTGTAAGGAAAAACATCTTTAGCCAAGTTATATAATTCAGATGTTTTAATGCAAAATACCATTAAAAACACAAGCATTTTTACATCAACAAACTTTTGTTTTCAGAGCTAATATTGATGCTGTAAAAGTAAATGTACTTTGTGAAAAGACAGGCCATTCCCCATAATTTAAAACTTTATCCTTCCTTGAAAAATAGCTATTAGTTAGACATCACGTTAGAGTTGTTACTCTCTGTATTTCATGATCGGAAAATAATTACTATATTATTTTTATAGTATTATAATTATTTTTTCCCAAATTGTGTCTCATTTGCTTTGCCTGGGTCTAGTTTCAGTGCAGAAAAATATATTTATTCGATGTTTGCCTCAACGGGAAGATGGTAATACTGGGGAGATCTCCTAATACTTGAAAATACAACTGTTGTCTAGTCCACAAAATGCAAATTATGCTGTTTAATCTGTAGTTATCTTGTGTTTCTAGAACTCAGACCTTTTATAAGGGTATATTGCTGACCCTCTTCTCCAACAAGCAGAGCCTTTTGTCTATTCATTAAGCTTTGATCTGTCCAGAAGCTGCCACTGCCCTGAAAATGCTTGACAGTGACCTCACACAAGTCTTAACCATTGCTCCAACGTATGATGGAGGCCGAGGGTAACTCCAGAACCACTGAAGAATTAACTGATGGCTCCCTTGCTGCCTGCAGGCACACCCACACTTGGTCTGCCTTAAAACAGGGACTGGGCCAAAGAGCATGGCATGCTTCTGCCCTTGCAACAAATAGATCAACACAACAGAGTACTGCAAAGATGCAGGGAGAGTCTTGGGCACCTCACCCCCCTTTGCCAAACAGCTACTTCAGTAAGAAGGACTACGATGCTCATCAGAAAAGGGCCCATCACCCTAAGTAGGAGACAGTACCCATTTCTAGTTGCCCATTATCCAGGCTCCCTTACAGATAACACAGAACCTGACAATACTTTAGGGAGTGTGAAAGGAATCACTCCTGCCCCTCTTCCAAAAATCTTGATATATATTCTCTTTAGTTCTGTATTAAAGAGTTTACATTCATTTACTCTCTGCATCATATCCCATCCAAACAGTCTAACCAGTCTGCTTTACCTTTACACGGAAATTTGAAGCAAAGTCTATAGATGTAGCATGTTCCCCAATTTACATTCAGAAAGGTTAAAGCATTTTGTCTGGAGTCACATTAATAAACTTTTATGATACTCGGAATGTATCATAAAAAAGTATTTTCAAAATAGATCAGATTACTACAACCCATTCAACAGTCCATTCCCTTTCAACAGTCACAAACTATGTAAAGAAATGTTTGAAAGAAACATTTCAGAAGTTCCTAAAAAACTTTCTTGAAGTTTGAGAATTACAAGACAAGACTGACATTCCAATATAAAATGATTTTTTTATTATAGCATTTTTCACCATATAGGAGGGTTTTTTTTTAACAAGCTCTAATGATGACTGTTCATCTCTTTCAGGGAACTGAGACACTCTGTTCCCCAAAATCCCTTTCAAATAGACACTCAAGCCTTCAAACCTATTTGAACACAGAATAGTTACAGTCTCACTGCACCAGGTTAAAAAGCAATTAGCTTAGCATTAATGAAAATGTAAACACTACCTAAAGGATCCCAAGCAAATCAATATAACTGTTCAAAGCAGCTGTATTAGGAGATCTTCTCTCCATGCACTATATATGGAGCCTAATAATCAATTTTGGCATCTCAGAGGTTTACAGTCTGCCATTGGTAATACCCTTCTAGTAGCTACATCCTGAGCCAGCTATACTGTAAAAGATCATATGGTAAAACACCATGGAATGCATGTCTGGAGAGCATCAAGAAAGGAATGCAGTGCATGCTTCCACAAAAGTGTATGAACCACTTTCTCCATAACATTTGATCCTATAACATATTTGCCCCAGACATTTATGCCTGCTTTTAAAAAAGAGTTGTTTTGGGGGGATTTTGTTGTTCTTGTTTTTCACTTGAAAGTAAGATATGCAGTATAAATTACCATGCTGACTCTCAGTAACAGGAGGAAGAACTAGAAAACATGCTTCTAATACAAATGCTCTTGTATATTTTGCATTGCCAATGTATTACTTTTAACTGCTGGTACTTTTCACTCAAAAAACCCCCTTGAAGAACAAGAAAAAAAAGCCCAAATATCAACATGTCTATGGGGTACATGACACAGTATCAATCAGAGGAAATCTAAAACGGTGATGGCAGACACTTGTGTCTAAAGTACCTACCAAGGCACCTGAAAGCCAGCCAATACTCTTCCCAGATCCTACAGGAAGCTTGAAAGAACCAGGCCAGGCTTCTGGTTCTTGCTGAAATTCAGACTAACTTTTCACTACCGAATTAATGAAGCAACCCAGACAAACTGGGAACCAGGCATATATTGTTGTAGGAACACACAGATGCAAGGACAGGAGATGAAGACCCTATACTGACATGCACACTCATATTGAAAGAGACTGTATATATTCCAATTGCATTATAACATTATAACCCAAGGTGACTGACTATATTCACTTGACCTTAAGGTTCTGGCAGATGACCTATTTTTGCTGGTCTACAAAATGAAAACAGCAAGAACAACTGAAATAGAAAGGTAGTCCTGTTCCTTTTAGTATTATCTAAAAACCACATGAGACCCCTGACTGGCTCCTGTTAACTTCACATCAACATACTAGAGAAAAGCAAAACAAAACTATCAGGCATTAGATTCAATTGTAATTTGGATTCTGTTTGTTGTGGCTGATTACGAAAGACAGCACTGACCTCAATAGCAATGTTCTAGTATCACACCAAACTGTGGGATTTTAACTAGAAAAGGCAGTGTATTGTTTACAGGCTCCGTTTGTCCAGAATCAAGAGATCATTTTGTCACATGCAGATACAGTAGAGGCTTTAAAAAGTAACCTTCCATTTTACACACGTAACAGTATAAACACACAGAACACATTCATGCAAAACCATCCTCTGCAGTGTGAAAATATAGCTGAAATAAAAATAAATAGGTGAACCAGTCTCTGCATCACAATGTTGGGTGGTTTTCCTGTTTACTGATATGCAAGATAACTTAGAAATCCTATCTAGCATGGTACAGTCAGAAACTCCTAAGGAATGCTGCCATTGCAAAACCAGCTCTGTAGAATCTCTGTATCCTAGTCTCATGCAATTCTTCATCTCTTGTGATCTCCACCTCTCTCTCTATGGAATCATTTGTTTAAACAGAAATTTTCAGTAAAACAATCTAGTTCCTTATTTTTCTAAATTCTTTGGAATGCTTGTTGAGTATATTGTAAAATAAATTTCTTTATGCAATAAAATGTGAATATAGTATCGACAGTAAAATAAGGCAACATTATCATTCCCTCACACATACTTAGCTCTCAACACAATTATTTCAAACATGTTCAGCCTGTTTACAATTTCTGATTAATGTTTGAGCCAAGTTAACTGTTTATTTGTGATGGTATTTCAGCAATGAAAGAAATCCTAGCGTTGCAATAACAAACACCTCCAGGGGATGAAATGAGGTTTCATAGAGCCCAATGTCCTTTAACAGTGACAATATAAACAAAGTATGTTTGCACACACAAGGACAACAGGCATGACAAGTTGCTACATAACTAACCATACCAGGAATTTCAAGCTGTCTGAAAAGGAAGATCATTTTCCTGATGTTGACTTGCATCCATTAGTGGGTTGAAATGGCAGATAAATAGGTTAAATCTCTCTGTTCCACTTCTTAAGTAATAATGGATTAACAGAAAATGAAGCAGTACCTGAAATGCTCTTACCTGTTGTTTGAGAGCCTCTAAAGATTCAAATTCCAATTTGGCGAGTTTCATCTGGATATCTCTTGGTTTATCCGGAATTACAAATGCCATGATAAACTTTATTGCGAGTAGCAAGTGCTGGGGAAAAAAATGTGAAAAGAAAAACATTGTTTTTCAGAGTTTGAAGCATGGGAAGAACAGCTTAATATTAATCCCAAGTTTTAGTAATAGAGGTATAAACAATGATTTCCTGTGACATGTACAACACAGGCAGCTTTACTATAACTGCATTAGGTCTCAGCTAATTTGTATTTTTTATATTTACAGTCATTCACAATTTTAATATAAACATACATAGTTTGGCTTATTTTCATAATAATCCTATTTACACTATATATTATGAATTTCTAAATCAATTTTGTATTTGTGATTCCAGACAAAGTAATAGCTTTTAAAACATATTATTGGTGCACTGAAATTGAATTACGGCACATACAGTTTCATAGGGAATTTTTTATATGTATATATACACACATATAGTCAGATGCAATTATAACAACATGTATTCATGCATGCACATATATATTATGTATGTCATGATACAATGAAACAAGCTATGGCAAAAATATGAACAATACGAACAATTTCTGCCTTAGAGAAGTTACTGAAATGTAAAAGCACTTCTGAGAAAGAAACCATAATAAAATATGACCCTTAAAAAAGTGGCACACTCACGAAAAGAAACTTTTCAGGAAATGGAGAAACATTACAAGTATAGGATGCCAAATTGGTAACAATTTATAGCAAAAGACTATAATCTTATTTAAGAGAAAACAGGCACGAAGTTCTGTTGAACTCAGTCACTGAGCAGTTTTTAAATTCACTTAAATATGCACCATTCCCCTCATCTCACCAAAAACAAGCACCAAACTGTCAAGTCAGTGGTTTTGTTTCTTCAGTCATGTCAACTATAATCTAAATAATAATTTAATCTTATCCTATAAGGGCTGAGCTAACACATGCTGCATTTTTGTAAGCAGGAACTTGCTCCTAGCTGAGAAAATGCTGACCAGGATAAGGCAACTCTTAAATATGTGTTTAATTTCAAGCATGTGCTTGAGTTCCACTGAGAGGATGGTCCTCACAGAGGTGCTTAAATTCAGATTATATGTCCAAGCTACTTAGCAAATTCCTCTGACTTTTTTTTATACAATGGAGCAGACCAGTGTTCCTTCCTGAAATACACTTTGCTGAACTGGAAGATCTCAATGGATGTGGGCACCTGAATAACAACGTAACAGATCCCAAATCCCTGAGATTATGGAATTATATAAGCAAGAAGCTAACATAAACACTACAGACTTCACTGTGGCAGTGAAACTGTAAACAAGCCAAATTCAATAAATAAGAGTTAAAGAAAAAAGTCAGATAATGGCAACAGATAAGAGACCCATAACAAAGAACCATACGTTCAATTATTTTTTAAAACGTATTACAGAAATGTAGTCAGTAGGTTTAGGAAACAAACAGTGCAAGGATAATACTTTCTTTAAAGAGGGGGAAGGAAGGCTGAAAATTGATACACGACTAATACCTCATCAATGAAAACACAAGCAGAGACCAAGAGGTTAAACCAATTGGCATGTCTGCTGTGCAATGCAATAGTTAATACTGTATTATTAAAAAAAAATGATGCCACCAGTAAAACATTCTCCCACTCATTGAAATTACCTTTTCCCGTTCTATTTAGTAGCACCTGGCACTAAGAAATGTCTCTTCCAAAATAAAAAAAAAAGCAGCAAACAATATTGGTTTATGCTGGAAATACACAGCAACAAAACATGTATCAGAGTCAGCTTCAGAGGAAAACTTTTAAATGGGAAAAGGGAAAATGTTGAAGGGAGTAATAAAACAAGCGATACTTCTATGCAGAAGAGAGCCATAGGTAATCACAGGTTGAAGGGGAATAACTGATCTAAGCAAAATTTTGGCATGGAAACATGAAATAAAGGGATCAAATTGGGAATAACTCAAAACTAAGTAACAGGATTAGGCTAAAAATCTTACACTTAAGACAGAACTAGCAAAAAATTGAGGGATTTGGAGAGGGCTATTTATTTGAAAACTTACAATGGACACTTAAAAAAAGACTCAGCATCACACAACGGCACTTCTAGTTGCCCAGAGCCCTTTGGACTGGGGCTCATCTCACATTGCTGAACAAAAAAAAAAGATTGTATTTTTTAAATCATATTAAAGAGTGAGAACCAGATTTTGGCACTGTAATTATTCAAGCACTGCTTCTTGAAGAGCTTTGAAAACATAATCCAAACTAGTAACTTTACACAGAGACTTCAAAGTAGTTCTAAATTCAAACAACTTTTAAGAAAATAAATCAAAATAATTTCAAAGAAATGTAAATAATATGGAGGATGGAGACTGACTAATTTTTTCCCATTTCCAATACACCTGAGGAAGGAATAGAAGAGACATCTAGGGAAACCAGAACCAAACCCAACAAAATACTGCAGTTAATCCTGGAAAACATTGTTTCTTTTAAAATAGCTTTAGAAGGACAAGTTATTTTAATTACTTCTCCACGTGAAGAGTTTTATTGCAGTATAAGTAACTAGATGCTTGTCAGAAGTCAATTTTCATGCTAGCACAACTCAGCCAATAAACCCAGGGACAGAGCCTTAAAAATGAAGGCAGAACCTCTGACTCAGAAAGCCTTCAAGCTAGAGAGGGATCAAAAATTGGAGTACACATGTGGAAAGCCACTACTTCTGTTCGCCCCCTGTCATCCTCTTTTCTAGGTATCCACTGCGAGTCATTTAAAAAATCATAAAAACAAGATTACTGGGTTGGATTAGATAGACGTTTGGTTTGCCCCTCAAGAATGGCTTTTTTATGTTCTTTTTCTTCCCATCAAAACAAAGCTTTACCAGTCATAAAGTGCTTAGACTGCATGGGATGTCCCTGTGTGCAAGACTTGTGACCTCAGAAAACATATTGGACTTAACAGATTGCAAACTGAGTTCAAGCCCACCTCATAATTCCCATGAACCTGAAAAAGGACATCAGAGCAACAGCCTCCCTTGGATAACTTCTCCAGCTGTTAGGATTTGCAAATTTGGAGCAGTATTAATAAAATTGTCAAGGCAAACATGATGAATGTGGGCCATATGATCCACAAAACCTCTTTAAAAGAAATGCATCTATTTTATTAGCAGTTTATATTGCATTTTGAAATTCAGATTTTGAAACTCGATTAAGGTAACGTAAGTAGTTATTCAAGAGAAACTGAAGGCAAAAGTAGAGGGGTGAGTGGTTGAGTTCATTATATCATTCATGTCCCATACTGATTTCTTAATCTTGTTTTAGTTTAATTCCTGCAAGTCAGATATACAAAAAGGGGACACCTGCTTTCAAAAAATAAATGTACAGCATAAATCACCAGAAGACAGCAAGATTCACTTTCATTACGTAAACACTAGTATGAATATGTCATAAACCCAAAATACTAAAGTTTATCAAAATTTCCTACACTAGTGCAAATGTATTTGTTCAATACTAAAATTTCTTCATAGAGCTGAGTTTTGTTTGTTTTTTTTTTGTTTTGGTTTTTCTGGTGGGGCTTTTTTTTGTCTTAAACCAGGTTATAAACCCAACCATTATTTCTAACTGCAACCATTAAGAAGCAGTGCTGTTTCCAAGAAAATGCCCTTTATGATTACAAGAGGACTATTTCACCCGGGGTAATACTCCCACAAGCTGTAAGCCCTCCAATGCCAACAGCAAAGTCCCCTCTTCTTTAGCAATCTGCCAAGCGGGCACAGAAACAGCACTGAATCTCTTCCCCCTGATAAATGTAGTGCCATCAAACTCTTTGCGGTCCTGTGCCAGGTGCTCGGGGAGCCAGAAGAACTATTCTGTTCTGCAAAGCCACCGACAAGAGTGGAGGCAGCAGCTGTGTTTTGCAGCAGTGGGTCCCTAACCTCGCCTCTTCTAAAACAGAACATGCAAATCAGGGCTAAATTCCTGGAACTACGAACAGCTAATTTGATTTCTATAGTGGTTTTAATGCAGCAATTCCTGACAAAACCTACTCAACTGAAGGATTTAAAAAAAACAGAAAATGAAAAAAGAAAAAAAGAACACAAGCAGTACCTGTGTTGCTGATAAAGTGCACGCCAAATGTCGGCTTGGACTGACTTCAATAAAATTTTGCATCAAAAGGCTATTTTAGAATCTAATATTTAGAGAAACTTTCAAATAAAATCAGAAATCTGGACCTAGTCCAGCCTAGAACCAGCACATGCTTAAGACACAAGGTGGTCACTGGTTATTAACTCTGCACAGGTAAGGAACCCTACACAATGCCTGAGAATGGCTCATGACTTGGAACCTCCACTCAGGTTCCTCCTCTACTGGCATAATCAAAATGCCTTTGCCAAAGAAAAGTTATCACTGCAAGATCACGTTGCTGTCAGACAGAAGGCAGGGAGATCATTAGCTGCTTTGCTAGGACTCTGGATCACAGTATTCTGACATTAAACTAAGCTAAGATCAAACATGAACAGCAGACTAAAAAAAATCCAAACCAATTTCTGTCTTTCTGTGGCAACAGTTTTTAGCTTTGAGGGTCTTGCATCTTTCCAAGAGGAGAATAAAAGGCAGGAAGAAAGGAAAAAGTAATTCTGTCAAGGGAGCAACACAAAGAAAAATTTTCATAAAGCTCAGGAAGTTCAATTAAATTGTCTTTAATAGACAGTAATAAATTTCTGAGCAAATATTTCTGCAACACATAAGAAGCAAGCATGGCCAAACTTTCCTTCCCTCTTTTAGACTGAACTGGCTTCCACAGAGTCTTGCTAATGGAGCAGAATTATCACAGCTGAAGGACCTTAAAAAGGGCCTTTCCTCTGCTACTCTGATAAATGATGCTTTTAAAATCACATATCCCATATATTATCATGGAATTTTCTTTCAAAGTTCCATTTTATCCACAGACATATCCAAAATCATGGTGGAGGGAGGCAAATGGCAAAAAAGTTATTTCATGTTGCTCCTATTTCAAGGCTTCTTCCCCTCTCCCTTTCAGGCTGAGACTGCGTGTTCTCTTCCCACAGACACACACAAGCACACACTTAAGAGTCCTGAAGCCTGCCACAGTCTGTAAGCTCCATCTACCCTATTTGTTCCCAAAGCAGCATAACCCATCTGTCCCTCGTTTCAGCCAGAACAAGCTTTCTTCTTCCTGCTGAAGCTCCAGGGAAACGCTAGGAGCGAAGTGCAGCCTTCCTGCCCCTTGCCACTCCAGCACAGTGAAATTGCCTCAGCTCTCAAGTGGAATGTGCTCAGTACAGGTGAAAAGTTCACGTGCTTACACCTGATGTGCTTCTTTAAGTCTCTAAAAAGCACATAAACCAAAGATGTGTCAGAAACTTGTATCCTTACCAAGTTTGGGCAGTTTTCTCAACAGAGCATCATAAACCACATTCTTTAGATCCAAATGAGACCTCTGTCAGCCTTCACACTGCTACTTCAGAGCACAGATACGATGCCTCTTCTCAACAGAACCATCATCATCTTATTTTATATATTTATAAATAGGCCATATTTATATATATTTTTTATTATTTATAGAACTTCAACTTTCATAAAAGGTGGAAGGCATTTATGCAAAAACACAAACCCTCAAAACTCCCAACTTAAAAGAACACAGAAGGCAGAGCTTCAGCCTGTCCCATTAAGGTGTGGCTGAGATGGATGCAACTGAACAGCAGCTCACTACAAAACAGGTCACAAAGCATAAGCAGAGACAGCATTATCCTGTCCCTTTATAATCTGGAACAGCACATCCACTTCCTCCCCATAGATGAGGAACACACACACACACAAACCTGCAAAGGTTGCCCAAGGAAAACTGGTAGTTACATTTCTGACAGAACATTTCACAGACCATCAGAAGGGTAAGAGCAAATCACCCATCTCCTTCTGACCACCCCCATGCACATTTGTGAAGCCTAACCCTGCTCAACACTGTTTAAGCTTATGTTTAAAGTCTATGAATGTATTTATGTTCAGAAAAACATTTAAGCCTGATAACGCCTGAGTAATTTGCTGAATCTGGATCTTAAAATTCAACAGCTAAATCACATGCCTTTTTTTCCCTAGGGGTGGTTGGATGTGACATGTACTAAATTCACATGTTTGAAAGGAAGAATGCCAGCTTGGCACAGCCTTCTCCTTACATTTACACTTCAAAAATTGTTTTAGTTAGTGCAGAAATCCTGGTCTGTATTTTTATTACCAATTCCATTTATTATCAATTACCAGGGTAAAATATCACACATAGAAATCTATGCTGACAAAGATACCAAGCTATAATTTGCAGTTCTGAGCTCTATTTTAAGCACAAGTATTAAGATATAGAAGAGAATCAGGGTATGTTTTAGCAGCTCTGGCCTCCAGGAGCACTGAAACACGTCTCTTTCCAGATCAGTCTTGGTCTTATGCCTCAAGGCTATTGAGGTGGTTTCTTTCAGAAGTAAATTTGTTCTAAATACTACAGTTGCTTCATATACTATCAATATAGAAACAAGAAGACATTTCCAGACCTGCACCCCTCAGCAAGACTAAGATGTAAGACAACAAGAAAACTTCTTCCTTGATAAAAAAAAGTAAAGATAATCTCTAAGGAAGCAGATTCTGCGCTCATGTTTTCAGGAAGCAACTGCAGAAGCAATGAGTTAAGGAAAGCAAAAAATAAAATATTGCACACATCATCTCCCAGTAAGGAAGCTGGTCTCTTGTGACCCTACATATTTTGTACTCTCCTTCTCTTTTCAAAAAAGGTTCTGTTGGAAAGCAAGCAAAGCAAGCCATTCCTGTTTCGGAAACAGTCCTGCTCTTGGACTGCCCTAGGAAGGATTTAAACCAGTTACAAATTTAAACATAAGTCATCAGGGGAAGTCTATTAAGGAAATAAATATTTTACCAAAAGACACACTAATAAACCTGAAAGCCTAAGTAATCTGATCAATTACACAGTTGACTATTTTTCTGTCTTATAGCACCATTATGCTTTCTAGTAATCCAATATTTTTTAAAAAAAAAATCTAATTATTTATAGTTTACTTTTACTAATGTTTAAACCACAGCTGTTACACATCATATTCAACTCACAAATGAACTGAACCATTATCTGGTTTTATTAGACTTTTTGAAAAGATTTAGAAGCCCAACTGTTCTCTGTAATTTTCTCCAGCAATAACAATTAAGATGCGAGGCAGCCCAAAACCTATAGAAATTTTGTCACCAACTTATTTTGCCTAGTTTGTTACTTCTCACCATTTACATACCTGTTCAAGGCTTTTTATAGACCTTCTACATTGGAATTTTAAGCCTACTTTCAGATTACTTCTTGAAGACTGAAGTATGAAAAAGGTAGGGCCAAGAGCTAGTAGAGAGGGTGTTTTACTTGCACACCCAAGCAGCATTTCCCCCCCTGTCCAGGCAAATTGCCATTTTTGTATCTATCACTAGAAATTAAGGATTCAGCAGGTTCTAGAAGCACATGCTCACAGGAAAAAAATCTAAATAAAAGATCATCTGATAGGAGTCGTGTACACAGTTTTCTAACTACCTGCAGCTTGGGGAAAAACAGCTACCCTAATAATCTCGTTGTATAAACACAGCATATTCTGTGACCCAAAATATTTTATGATACAGCACACTTGCAAAACTGTCTGTGTAAAAGTCTCTACAAAACTAGAGCATACACAAATGAGCATTTCAGAAACAAGAACACGACTTTTCTCACATTTGTTTCATTCTGTAGTCAATTCAAGAGACATGAAAAAACCTCACTGTAGGTGTAAATTTGTCTTGAACCTTTTAAGTATTTGCTAATGGTTAATTTTGCAGTAACCCAGCAGTCCTGAGAGCAGCATGATAATGCACCCATCTCTATGTTACCATTTGATAATCCTGAAATGTTTTGGCACAATGCTTATCTCAATTTGTGGCCACTGTTTAATAGGAACCGGAGTAAGAGTTGCCAAAAGCCAAATTAGCTAACGCTGAATGTAATGAACAGCAGAGCTTTGATCATGCTCTGAAATAAATTCTAAGTGAAGAGTGGAAAGAAGGATGCCTATGGAATTAAAATTGACAGTATGATTAACAGCCAGCCATGTGAAGTGCCTTTTAGCTGATTGCTAACATTACATATTGGCTCCCATTCTGACAGGTATAGTTTATTGTCAAAATGCCCTAATGTTCCACATCAAGGAAGGGGGAAAAAAATTGCCATTTTCTATTAATCTACAAAACTTATACTTCTTTCCACATTTAAGCCATACATTTTTCTCTGGGAAAAAGTACAAGTAAATTACAGCACATGTCATTGTATTTATGCATTGTAAGGAATTCTGTTTTTCAGGGCTCAGAAATTCCTCCTTGGCTACCTGAGTGGACAACCTGTGATTAGTAAGGAGATAGGAAGCATTATTTCCGTCAGGGGTTTGAAACTGCTCTAAGTCAACTCAGTGACAAACAGAAATTGTCACCTCCTGCAGGCATCAAAGATCTTGAGAACTTTGCTCCTGTCTCAATCAAACCTCATTTGCCCTAATACAAGCCAAAGTGGACAGGCATAAAACTTCAAATTGATTTTTGGACAGACTCAGCAAAGATGTTAACATATACACATGCAAAAGCAAATCCACTATACTTCAATAAGTCTTACAGATGGTTTTCCCAAAATTGTATGCTGGTTCTGGAGACTGAGAGACAATTAGACTTGTCAGTCTGACATTTTTCTTCAATTTATCCTAGGAGAAGGGGTTGTTGCATCTATATTAGAATTTAAAATATTTTAAACATAGAAATTGATGGTTTTGTCTGTCACCTTGACAACAAGAAAACAAAAACAGTAACTGGAGTTTAAAGAGTAAAGTCTCAGCCAGTCATTCTCCAAAGATGATAAACACTTCAGCTTTTAACTTTAACTGTGAGTAACAAGTTCTCCAAACAGATGCATTGCATTGTGTTTACAGCTTTTTGCTTATTTCTCTCACAACTCCCTGGCTTTACATGCAAGTCTTATGATGCTTTCAAAGCTGATTCACAAGAACATTCATCCTACAAAGAAATCTCTTCACATCACTACACCAAGATACAGAACTGTAACTGAATAAACACATTTTAAATAAAACATAGTGTTTCACCAAGCTGCAAATGCATCTTCATTGAATGATTCAGAATTTTAGTGTAACCCACAGCCTTCTTCCTACTGTACTGTATTCATCCTATTTTAAGTGTCTTTCCCTGCTTTATTTCTGTCTGAAGCTACCAGTAAGTAAATTCTGTAGGACATGGCACAATTTTTTAATCTGGACCAAAAGGTGAATCATGCAATGTTAAATAATGATCAAAATGTCACAGCCATGACTCAACAAACAGATGTTATTGCAATATATCATACCGTAAGCTGCAGATTAATTGTTGTCTCTATTCCTGTGCAACTTTAATCAAAACAAATTAATTTAAATAGGACCAATAAAACTAGCTAATCTAAAATAATTGTGTAGGGAACAATCAAACTAACAGTTTTCATACTGGAAACTCATCACCGGCATTTTTTCTGGCAAAAACTCCAGGGTTTTTTTTCATCAGAACTATGCAAAGTCAAATAATCCCTTTCTTTCCAATAAAGGTCAGGAGAAAAGCTTTCCATTCAGCTGGAGTTTTTTTAATTAAACATTGCAGCAGGTGTTTGGATATACTGCCAACTCCTAAAAAGCTTTCATAAAAACTGTATCTTTAAAAAAATAAAGACCTGTACATCCTCCTCAAGCTCATTTTACATGTCTTTTCTTTGAATGGGTATTCACAAAATTACATGCCATTTTCTCTGCTTTGAAACACCAGTACCTGCCCTTGCTATAAAAAGAGTTCTTCATCAAAGCTGCTGGAAGCTAGCCATGCAATTCTCATGTCAACTTTTATGGCCATGGCAGATCCCTGCAACAGAGCACAGCCCAGAGTTGTGCCTTAGCTGCTGACCTTCTTCAGCTTGTTGGGAACGTAATAGGTCTGCTCAAGCTGACAAAAAGAGAATCTTTAACTGTGAGCCAAATTCGCCTTTGAGACAAAATACTGCAGTTAAAGCAGAACTCTTTGTAGGTCATAGGCATGTAATCGAGTTTTGCAGCAATAATACACCTCCCAACTTCATGCACTCACATAAAAGCAGCCTAAGGAAAACTCACAGAACTGCTTACATTCTTAAGGAATGCAAAGCCCATGGAAAGGTGCAGACCTCAGAGGAGATGGGAGAAAAGAGAGTGGAAGAGAGGAAGAACAAGCTGTGTTCTTCACAGTGGCACTCAGTGATTCTATCAAGTCATTCTATCAGCTGAGAATATGAGTCAGAATGTGAATCCCAACATAAAGAGTAGAAAGCAGTAATTCCTATACACTGGGATACACACAGTTGCATCAGTGTAGTACTATTCTCAAAAACCAGGCTTCTACCAGCATAACCCAATGCTTATGGCTTGACAAATTCAGTGGGCATCTGGGACATCTCAAAAAAATCACATTTGCATTAGTAAGAGGTTCTCAACTGAATTCTGACATATAAGGAGAAAAGAATACCAGCAAATAAAATACAGCAACAAAACCACTTATTCACTAATTCACTTAGGGTTTTCTCTGCAAGTTGGTAGGTTGGCCTTTGGAACTACAGGCAGAAGAGGAAAACAACAGTTTATTCGCAGTGGTGTCACAGCTTTGGCAACATCTAGTAAGCACAACTTCTGATCTGCCTACAAATAGCAAGGCTGAAAGCAAAACAAAGGGGAAAAAAGCTCTACTTACAGATTCAATTAGAATTTTAAGACCATTTGGGAGTCAACTTGCAGCAAGAGCTCAGCATCACTTTGTTGCTATGAAACATTATCACATAGGAATAATCAGCCATAAAAACCTGCAGCTGACTCGTTCTGTGGCTGAAATGATCTCAGCTGAGGAGGACACACTCAGCTGAAAACGAATTAAGTAGCAATTTTGAACATGGCTCTGAAAGGTGCCTCAAGCATCTCAAACGGGTAACGCCGAGATATCAGACAAGAATCCTGGACCAGGAACTAAATCTGAACAGGTCCTTGTGTAAACATAATATAACAGGCAAACAGAGACAGGTGGGAAGCTGAGACTCTTCACACATGAATCTGAACAGAGCTGACCAGTATTGTCTTGCGAATCTGAAAAGTCCTAGGACTGAAGAAAGAAATGTCTGTACCTGTGACTGACCTGCTACGAACAGTTACAAAGGGTAACACGGTACAAAAAATGACCATGTCTCAGTTTCAAAACTCATTCTGGAAATGAAAGAAACCTGTGAAGAGACATCACCTCATTACAGGAATAACTTCTAGCAGCAGTGATTTGGTTTTGCTGTGAACAAGGAGGAGGGTGTTACAGAAGTTTGTATCCTACAGACTTTGAGTCTTGAACCAGTCCTGGGTCTGCACACACCGACTGATGAAAAGCAGGTATTTATTTACTGAATTTGGAGACAATTTGTATTTATTCATTCTCCTTATGACCAGATGGAAAAGTTCTTTCTTCTCTGAGCTAAGAAAATGCTGGAAACGAAAGCATTCTACAGTGCCTTTCCTTCCATATGTAGACAAAGCAAATTACTGCCCATTTTTTGTGCTAAACACGGGTGAGGAGAGTTCTTCAGGACAAATGAGAGAAACACACACACGGAAAAGACAAAAGGATGTGAATGCACAGACAGAGCAAACCTGGTGCACAAGGGCAAGGCTGTTGGTGCAAACAGAGAGTGCCTTGGAATGGCTTGGGAGCTTCACTGCCCCCCAACAGCAATGTGAGCCAGCTTCCCATCTCCAAGACCTGCAGCCTCCAAAAGGGACAAGATGACTCCTAGGATGCAGAGGCAGATGATCACCTCTGAAAGCAGGCAATACTGATAAATTAATGCACTTGCTGCTTTCAAAAGATACACGTTTATCAAAGTCAAATCATTGAAGATCACAACATTTCAAATCTTTTATCCAAACAGACTCCCTCAACAGTCACATGAATCTGAACTACAAACAAAAGAACAGCACAGTGAACAGGCAAAACACGAACAAAATTTCCAGGGTTCAAAGAGTTATTTTGCTGCGACCCTGCCTTTTTTCCTTAGAAGTTCTTTAGGAACTGTTACTGAGAGGAGAAATCTCCAAAACCTCCCAGCCCAGATTTTATCTTTATTTTTCTTTTTTATATCCTTGATCAAATGTTGTTTGATAATCTAAACACACATCCTTATGTACCAAAGAAGTCTTTCCCCACATTCTCAAAAGGTTAAAAAAAAATACAGTGGGAGAACTTGTCCTGGAATGCTTGAGAGATCTGGCAGTACCTGATGTTGTGTGGGGCTTTGTGACATAACAATTAAAGAATTACCTTCTAACATAGTAAATTATTACACAAAAGAGGTTAAAGTCATGTCAGATAACAAACAAGTTCATAAATCAGTTTTGCTATTCATGTTCTTTTCCTAACTTCTCATCTAACATTTTTACTGGAAGAAGAAATACCAGTATGTCTCAAATACAGGAAAAAAGATTCTCAAACAGTATTCAAAAGTAAGATCTTCCAGCATGACATAAAAATATTATGAGAGTAAAATTGAGTATATTCTTCTTTCAGCCCATAGGAACAATACCTTTCTTTGATAATACTAAATGGTTCCGGGTTAGATAAAATGGCTTTGCTGTATATAACAATTTAAAATCCATTTTTATGATGAAGTATTTTAGCATCACGGATACCAAGCTGTCTCAAGACAGAAACAATGTCTTTACCAGTCAGTAGACTAGTAATATACCTTGCTCACTTCCAATGGGAACAAGCATATTACCCTGTCCCTGAAATCTGAAAAGTACCTGGATCCTTTTCACAATTTGCAGAATTGTCAAACATAAACTAGACAAGTACCAAACACCACTTCTGGTTTTGTTTTACATGTTCACACAGGCAATGATTATTTCTTTTTACTGCCTACCTGATCTTTTAAAATTAGTTATTATGTTACAAACACTGCATCATTAAACACATGGCACAGGTAGATCACTGTATTTTATCCTGGCTCACGTGTTTAGAAATTTGAGGGTTTCTATTGTTGTTTTGCGGCGAAAGGACTTTTTTAAGTAATTTTGCACCTTCCCACACTGCATTTACTTATTTTTGCCTAACTCCTCTCACACAGACAAAAAGCATTAGGTAATATGGTTCAAAGCAAAAACATCTGGGGGTCATTGCCATCCAGGACTCTTCTGAAGATATAAGCCATTCTTCAGAATCATTACTCTTCCAAGACAAACACTTAAGACTTTGAAACCAGGTAAATGGTGAGGGTTTCTTTGTCAAATTGGATTGACTGAAGCGAATATAAGACATGCTTTAGAATTCTAAAACATGATTTCTAAAGGAAAGAATGCCATTGTGGAAAGGTTTATTTAATTTTGCTGTAACACAGGAGGAGATACAACAGAGGTTAGTTTTACAAAACAAACAAGATGCAGTTGCTCTGATCAGAGAGGTGCTTTGTTACCCTGTTCTGTCAGGGGCCGAGTCCTTGATCTCATTAAGGACATGCTTGGCTGTTAGTAGGGGTAATGTGTCTGATAATGCTTTGCTTTTGAGAGACATAGATTTAATTTATTTTGGGTGGGTTAAAAGTTCACCTTTCCCTTTCTTTCCCTTCTTTTTATTCCCCACCTTGACAGCAATCTTATCTTCATACGGCCTATTCAGGATTTTTTTGTCCTTTGATTATTTTTTTTTTTTTTCAAAAGCTCAAATATATACAACTGACCTTTATTTTAATTTAAACTCTCCTTCATACTTTCAGAATGTTGTCAAACTTGTTATCTCCAAGGGAACTTGCTGCTGCAGAGTAAAACTAGTCTTTTATGCACTGTCAGCAACAGGATATGCTTAACAGGATGAATTACTGGGCTTCTCCGATCAATCTGTAACTCGCACTGCCAGTTCTCAATGTACTGCCTTTAGAAAAGCACTGTTAAACTTATGCTGTGGACACAGGCTCCTAAGGTGCTGTGCCTCTGGAGCTCTCAACTCTATTCTCTGTATTTGATATTAACAGTGAGGATATAGCCACGCACACGATTAATGTGCTGTTCCCGTGTAATCCAAAAGACTGAAGACCCATCATTTGCAACCAACACAGCAACCCTGGTCCATTCTAAACAGGATATGGTAACAGTTTAGTACCTAGGATTGTTGCAAGAGTTATATTCAACCAACTAGGAATTTCAATAAATAACAAACCTAGGGGGATGGCTCACATTTTGTTTTCAAGTGTTATGTGTCTTCTCTTTCTAGATATTGGCACAGCAATGGCAGTTTTAAAAAAGGTTCATTTAGAACCACACAATTTTCTGAATATATAATGCTGCTGTAACATTACATGTAGAACTGTTTTTCAGAATGTGTCTCTTTTAAATGCAGTCAGAAGCAGTAAAGATAGCCATTACTTTCTTCAAATATAATCCCCTTTTTCTTTTTACATACTACATTTACATACACTTTCTGAAAGTAAGCCTGGTTAGACAGTGTCACTGGGAGTACACTGGTATCAAGATCAGGGATCATTTGCTTTTTTTCCATAAGGCCAAAAGCAGTTTCAAAATCCAATTTTACCAATAAAACCTTCCAACAGACTATGAATGATTAAAAATCACAATGCTGATCAAAGCTTTGAGCTTGTTTTAAGGTTCTTGCTTTTCCCTTGCTACAAGACTCATATTCAATAGCTCACAACTAACAGGTTAGAAATACCCACCAGGTCTGCTATCTGAAATGCATGTGCTGTAACCCTCAGTCAATAACAGGTCTAGGAGAGACGACAGCACAAACCTGCATTAGCTCTGTAGTGCAGCATTTTTCTTCCTTATGTGCACTTAGATGCCTCCCAGCGGACAATCTATTCTTCAATAAGCTGTATGAGCTTTTGTTACTGTTTTCTAAATAAAAGATCTACTTTACACGAAGTTACTTTATGAATTTTGCTGTTAGAGATTCACCTGCAAAGTAACCCCTTGTATCTGAAAGTGCTTACAACTGAGCAACACTCCATCATGAAAACAAGGTTTTTAAACAGACGAAAAGCATTTTCAAGAACACTAGCTCTGTTTTTATCTTGAATCATTATTAGGACAGCTTTCAATCATGAGGGAGTAGACTTGCATTCCCTTGCTCACTTACTCTACTTAAGCTTAAATAGTGGAAACAGCCTTTGCTGTTATAGTCCACCAGCAGAGCATTCTCTCAGTGAGAGGAAAGCCAGCTGGAAGCAGCAGCCTTCTCAGTGAGCACACACAGGGTGCAGGAGTGGGCCATGTGCTGCACGAAGATTGGTGAGAGCACAAGGGACCATGATTGACATAAAATTCCTGCTCTGGTTCTGGGCAAGGCCATTTTAGATCAGTCCAGCTGGACACCAGCATGTCCCGCACACTCCATGTACAGTGATCACTCAGATCAAGAGCTCCTGCTCCAAACAGCACAGTTTTGATCAAGGACAAAACAAGCAAGAATGCAGAGGTTTTGATTAGAAAGGAAAGATTAGTGCTGAATGGTAAAACACAGACTAATCTTAATGTCTCCTTTTAAAAACTAACTCTAATAGCAATTTTTCCCTTTTCCATGAAAACTTATTTAACTCTGAAGTTCCCCAGATAAAAAGCCCTGTATGCCTCATAGCATAGAGGCAGAGTAGGACTGAAAGTGGAACAAACATGTCTTCATCCATATACTAGAGTAATAAATATTATTAAGTCAGGACAACAGCTTTGGAAATAAAAAATGAAAGGCAATCCCTTATCACCACATACCTCAGAGCATGAGTTTGGAGATCAGATGCTGAAAATCAGTTTCTGAGAAAGTGTCAGCATGCTCTATTTTTGTTGGCACAACCAGCAGTGCTCTAGTTCTGAGAATGAGGTCAATGCTACTTTTGTACCTACATGCAGATGCTTGAAATCAGACACCTGTATTTTGGAAGTTCTGTCTTACTGTACAATATCTACAGTTTGTCCAAGTATTTAGGTCACTGAAACAGACAACACTAATAATAAATACCCTGAAATTAAAGACTAGACATGCAAAATTGGATCAAGCCTTCTCTTTGTTGAGCAAAAGTAAATTCAAATCATGTATGAGATTTTCTTTCATCTAAGTTTAATTATCTAATAAATCAAGCGTAGCCAAAGCTAGCAGGCTATACATCCCAGATGGTGTATCATTCCATTCCAGATGAAGGTAGGAATGACTCTCTGCAGGTGGCTATACATTCCCCTTGCCCAGGCAACTGGTTATACATTCCTCTTGCCCAGGCCACTGGCTTCTGACAGGTATGAGTTTTCACATAGTTATAGGTTAGGGGAGACTTTCCAATTTGTATAAATTTAAGAATAAATGTCATGAAAACCTTGCCAGTTGAACTCAGAGGGAAATAAGCACAGCAGTGCTTGAGTAGAAGATATATTCCAAAACCTTTTTATGATACTATGTTTCTGCAGAAGTCACTTTGAAACATTAAAAAAAGCCTAAGACAATATGAAATATGAGGTACAGTTTCTAGTTTGTTGTGATTACTGAAGCTAACTACTAAAATAGTTATCTTACTTAGGTTGCAAAGTGGTTTATTCATATGAATGGGTGCAGACAGGTCTCACATTCTACAACATTGATCTCTCCAGTGTTAGCAGTAATAAATTCAGTATTTTAATGAGAGTAAGAAAGACTTCAGAAAACCTTTAACCTGCAAATGAAATTATTAGAGAAAATGTTGTGAACTATTTTTGCATAAGTAAAGAATGCTGAGACTACAACACTGGATAATACTTCAGGAAATGTCTCATACATGCTTTGATGTGTCTCAATTATTTTAAAATTATTGGAATCTGACTAAAAAAACCAAACAACATTGTATTATCAGGAGATAAATCTTTGTCTTAATTTCTGACTTCTCCTGGGATTAAAATAACTAACTAACTAACTAAAAATCACATCTTCACTAATTCATTATCTGAGACATCCCAAAGGTTCACACATGCACCCCATAAGAAAACCAGAAAGGATGCACTGCTTTCAAGCTTCTGGAATGAAATTATAAAACACTATGTCATATACAGTAAAATTACTGACTTAATTTCCTTTTCCAAAACATAAAAAGCACTTGGCTTGCTGGGTCTTCCTTGTCATTGCCCAGCTGTGCATTACTCTAATGCTGAGGACACAATCTTAGAATGGTTTCGGTTGGAAAAAGACTTTCAAGGGTTCAACCATTAACTCAGCACTGCAAAGTCCACCACTAAACCATGTCCCTAAGTGCCACCTCTGCATGTCTTTTAAATACCTCCAGGAATGGTGACTCAACCAATGAAGAAACAAAGGAAACTGGGGTAAAAGCAGCATTCTGAAATTCCTGAGTAAGTGTTCAGAGATAATTTTCTTGACAGTTGTGGTCCAGGAATTCTCTATCAAAATAGTTAACTTGTAGTATCCACACATACTTCTACCTATCTCCCCTTAGTGTCCTCCCACTATGAACTCCCAGTGCAGACTCATGCAGTCAAATATGCTTTTAAGCAACACATTAAATTAGGAGTCTCATACCTTTTTAGAGAATTAAGGTCAATTTACCGGTAAAGCCCTCTGGCCCTTACTATTTCCATTTTAGTATTTCCCATCAACAAGTCAAATGCAAACATTTTAAGCTTCATTAGTCTTCAGCAATCCCAAATGCCAGTTTCTTGATTACCTACTAGGTTGTTGTATACTACTCCATCTCTAAAGCTGGAAGAGGGATTACAGTATTATAAAATCACTTAGAACTTGCATCATAAACTGAACTATTCATACCATCTGTTACAAAAGAGCGAATTCTTCTCCCTGCTGAAAAAAAGATTGAGGTTAATCCACTTCCCCAGTGCTGTGCAGCAAATCAGAAGAGCACGCTACATTAAAATGCTGAAATCTGTGCTTGCCCATTTCATGACAATTCTATATTATCTTTTCAAGAACCTCGATGCACAACTACCACAGTACACCAGTCTCATACCCTAAAAACTATAGCACTATTCTACTTCTTGAGGCTGCAAATGACTTTTTTTTCCCCAATTTTTGTATATTATTAGCTATAATATTATTACTTCAGCGCCCAGGTAGTTCAGCTGGAGAATCAAGCCTCTGCATGAGACATTTCAGACAGTTATTTCAAGTGCTTTGGGTCAATAAGCCAATACCACTGCACTCTTGTAAATGAGGCCATGATTTCTCATGAGGTCTTACCAATAATTTCAGAAATATTAAATTACTCCTGTCATCCTCTTTGTCTTACCTAACACCACAGATCCCATTAAAAAAACAGTTCATTGTGTTCTAGGAGACTATGCAAATAAAATTCTGAACACAGATCCAGCTGGAAAATGAAACTCCTTCTACATTGCCATCTTATTTATTGTTTACTCAATGCAACAATTAGAATTTAGAAATAAATTAATTTTCACAGCAAAATTAAGAACAGCAAGCTCATTACACAAAGAGTGAGGTATCTTTAAATGAGTGTATCCTATTTTCTTATGCAAGCTTTTTGACAGTGTGTTTAGGCCAAACTCCTTCTCTCCCATCACAGCTCAATTTCTGATCACTGGATTAGAAAGCAACAGTAGGACCCTTCCTACAAGAATGTGTTGTATTTGACCTCAAACCAAAAATACCTAAAAATATGGAAAGAAATATAGAAGAACAGAATGAAGAGGCCAAAATGTTGCCTACATTCAAGTTCAACGGAGAGGGGAAATTCCTT
Source organism: Dendrocincla fuliginosa (assembly GCA_035047845.1). Taxonomy (NCBI): domain Eukaryota; kingdom Metazoa; phylum Chordata; class Aves; order Passeriformes; family Dendrocolaptidae; genus Dendrocincla; species Dendrocincla fuliginosa. The sequence continues at coordinate 41,571,648 of JAWWMO010000083.1, read as the reverse complement.
TTTGAGCAGTTCCAGGCAGGTGCTGGTGGACACATACTATGAGGAAGAAGGAAAAGAAGCATCTTGCAGACAAAGCAGATTTAGTCTAAGCTCAGGCCCACTCATTCATTTCTATGAAATTTGGGAATACTACACATACTTTACTTCTGTAAATAGAGCTCTTAAGCAAGTCTATATGATATGACAAAGTTATTTATCATTTACAATGTAACATGCATGGATGACGAAAATTTGCAAATAAGAGGAAAAAATTTAGAGATTTCATTGGCCAGAACAGTTCAAAGAAATAAAAAAAGTCTACAATTCTTTGTTCAATTATCAGAGGAAAAAAGCACTACAGCTCTTCTTTTAACAAATGATTGAAGAAATAAATTCTAGTTACTTCAAGACTTCACTATTCATTTTGAGTATAATGGGGGGAGAAAAAGAGCTAATGAAAATGTTTTCATTTTAATTATATGCAGAGAAAAATAAACGCAAAGGAAAGCTTAAAGAAATAAACATCTCATTTTCTCACCTGTTCACTGTCCACAACGGATATATTGCTTAAGATCTACTACCCATCCTACCATAAGAAAACCTTACTATGTCATATATACATACAAACAACTCTACAAGACTGCAGTGCAAGCTCCAAGGATATACTAAGCAGAAGGCATCGCCTCTGAAAAAGTACAAAGCCACTCGAAAATCTTGCTCTTTGCTCTGGCTGCACATTCAGTTTGCCTACACGCAGGTGACTCTTGGATGAATGTGCACACACCACCAGGTGATGATAAAATCCAGAGCTGAAATGCTGTTTACAGTGACTGTACATGAATCAAACCATGGCTGTATCCAAGTGTGACAGAATTCCTACGAGATAGAAGGGGTTCAGTGAACCATCACACTCCTCTAATGAGTAAACACCTTTCTGTCTCTCCTAATCTCTACAATAAACACCAATCAGCAATTCTAGGCTCTCCTCTTCACACAGTATGACATCTAATTCTGAAAAGATAACTGTGATTGTTTTGACAGAAAAGGAAAAAAAATGATGCAGAACAAATTAGTAATATCAGCCTTCATGTAGGATCAAGCCAGAATGTTCCCATTTTGTAAATAAAGGGTTTTTTCCAGTCTAAACTCACAACTGGTTACATACCAAGTCTCTAACATATAAACTCTATCATGAAAAATAATTTTGTTTTTATCCACCACACCCACTTGATGTTGAACAAACAATGCTTGAGGCTAAAAAATGTAAATAAATTATCCAGGTATATACAAATGCAAATTGAAACTGTGCAGATTTAACACACGTAGTCCTTCTGGTTTACCAGAATAACAGCAATGTGAAGCATTCTGTCTTATTCACCGAGCTGCTTATGAAGTATTTTAATATCAGGGTTTCATGAAGCTTAAAAAAAACAAGACAGAATATTTTTACTTTTAAATTTAATGATGCTCACAAGATTTCAATACTGTACTGTTTGCTTTAATACCCTCAAAGGGTCCCTTTCTTGTTAAACTTTTAAGACAATGAGAGTATGAAGTATGTGTCTGTAACAAAATCTATCAGAAATCAATAATAATGCACCAATCACATCATCACCATTAAAAAGACAGTTTTCCCAGAATAAAGTTACTGTAAAATCTGATAGAAACCAATGCTATCCCTACTGCAGCAGTATAGCAAAAGCTTTCAAAAAAACCATACATGCCCAGTATGCAGAATTAAGTTGCTCTAGACTTTTATTCCTTTGATAAACTTTTTAAGCTCTTACTCATGACATTTTTGAAGCATTAACTTGACATTTAGATACAGCTATGAGACTTCATTATTTCCAAGTTGTTTAGACTTTGTCAGGGTTTAATGGTAAACAGGAAAATAAGATTTTGTTAGATGGTACATCCCCCTTTAATGATAAAGATAAACATGTTTCCTCAGTAGTGACATCCTCAGTAGTGACAATCCTTAATTGAAAGAAACGCCTTAGAACAGTGAAGAAACTTCTTAACCCGGCTATAAATAAGTCACTGTAACGTGGCTACCACAGCACTAACACATATAGAGTCTAAACCTTTATTTCCCTGCTTCAAAAGAAAAGGAGAAAGGGGGAGGAAGAGTGTATATGTTGCTCAGGTTATTTGTCTGTGTATTTATTACAGAATGAATAATTTTGTCTATTGCTCATTTTAATGTTACTTCTCCAGTGAAATTAATGCTTTCTGGCTAAAGGACTTTTGCTATTCAAATCCTGCCCATCTGCAGGGAATTCAGAAAGATTTTTCATCCTCCTCCAGAGGATCTGAGAACAGAGATATTTTTCTTTCTGCTTATTTTAAAAATTGCAAGTGTTTATGATCTGATTTATCACCAAAAAAACCCCAACAAGTAAAAACCCAAAAGCAAACAGTTTAAAATATTATCACACAAGTAATAGCTCCATAACACAGCAATCCCTTTGACCTTGCCTACACTGGAGGAAACAAATAAAAAACTCTGTGCTCAAGCAAATCAAACCACTGTACCATCCTATGGAGACTGAAGTAGCTTTTAGCCATTTAGGATAAACTGAATGGGCTCAGCTGAATTAAGCAAAGACCAGACCTTCATTTCAAAACCTTTTCAGGAGATGGTCAGAAGTCATTACAGCATGAGCTCACAACGTACCAAGAGGGTACATCCCATCCTTGGGTACACGCTACTGATTCAGGTGCTTTGCAATCATTTCCTGCACCTTTTAGTTCAACAAAATGGGGTAGTGAGCTAGTTTCTGTGACTGACACTTCCCAAGAAATGGATAATCAACTCCTGGACTCCAAGGCTTAGCTAGGATGGCAAATCAACACAGATAGATGTGAAGACCAAGACCTGGTTATTTTGCGTGCTATTTTTTGTCATTCATTTCCTGTGTCTTTGCTTCTGCTTCTGGAACAGGAGTAGTTAAGGCTAGGACACTGTCCCTTCTGAAGTAATGGTATCATTTTGTCCTTCCTTGTGTTAGATAATATGGCTTGCCAAATTTACCTCCTGTCCCTCTCAAGATGTCACCATCTTCTGTCTGGAAGCTCACAAATAAATCTATTCATTTTTTTAAATATTTTTACTGTCAATCTCTACTAGACATGATATATATTATCATCTATTAGTTTTATATTACAGAAATTACAGGTTAGCAAAGCCAACAAAAATTAATATCCCATCAATAGGAGTAATAAGGATTACTTACTTACTTTTTCATTTAACAACACTTAAATTTTATGTTTGGCTTTTTAAAAAATCTTTAAAGAAGAGAAGCACTGACAAATCTGAAGGCAGCTGCCCAGGGACTCGTGGCCGGCACGCAGGAGATCAGGTGTTCTGGTTACGTGCACACTAGATGGGAAAAGCTTAGTTTACAGTCCAAACACCACCAACTGCTCATCAGCCCTCTCAGGTAAAAGACTGCCCTGCAGGACACATCCACTTTACAGTTCATTAACTAAGCAGGTCTGTGTTCCAAGCACACGAAAGGAAAAAAAAAAAAAGTCCTTCCAAGACATCTTACCTCACAATGAAAATACCCTGAGTTAACACACACACACTTACCCTTCTATTATTCTGTGTTTGATATGCTATTGCAGTCTCAAACCACATCTGAAGGTTTTGTGTTACACCTGATCCTTGAAATTAATAATATCTCTATGTATGCAGCAGTGCCCTGGTATATCAAAACCTTATCTCTGATGAAATCAAGCTAGAATTCATGGTCCTCTCCTCATAAAAGACTTTTTTTAAAGAAAAAAAAACAATTCAAAAGCTAATGACACAATCTCCTGCATTAGTTTTGGTTGAAAATAGGGGCTGGGTTTGTTGAGAGAAGAGGCAGGGAAAGGAGCTTTTATTCCAGTTGAGAATTCCATTACAATCATTATCATGTGTTTATCATAAAACCAAAATACTCCCCTCATAAGAATTAGCATCAACAATCTCCTTTTACTTCGTTTTGCTGTAATGGAGAGCTAAATATACATTCTAGGACTTTGTGAAAATAAATTCTTGACATGCTATTAACAGAGAATAGTCTTTAGTAATTACTACATGAAGCATTACCTAGTGTTGATACAGATGCTTCCTGCCACGAGTCTTAAAACATTAAAGAGTGGGGAACAAACTGCTACAGAAATGCATGTAGGGTATATAATGAGTTCTTCTGGAATTTATTTGGGCATACTGGTGTCAGTCACCTGAAACTATTTCAGAAGTTCCCATTTCAAAATAGTGTTTCAGTTTTACTTCCCCTCCCATGAATGGTATTAATGCTATTGGGACTATTTTTTTTTTTTTTCTTTTTGAAGTGCTTCAGGCTGGCGTCAGAAGGTACTTTAAATTTCTAAGAGTGCCTCCTGTACATCCACATCTAGCATGTCTAAGAGGAAATATTGTCAATCAAGTCTGACTAGCAGCCATACAGGTCATGAAAGGAGTTGCATAACCAAACAGTGTGGCCAGTTATTGTATTCAAAAGATAATAGTGTTGCAGGTTGAAAAACAGCAAAGCCAAGTGAGGTGTGTTCAAAATCATAAGTGAAGCAGAACAGAAACATCTACATACTTTAATCTTGGAAAAATATTTAAGAAGCTGAATATCCCCTTCTGCCTTCACAAAGACAAAACAACCCCTACAATAGGGAATGACTGCCTGTTTTGTTTTGCTGCTCCAGTAGTTATAAATGCCATGTCTCAGGCACCACTGCTGCTGCTTTGTTGTCGTGAAGTGACAGCTGAGAAAAATGATGATGCTAGAGATATGTGTTATGAATATACAAATAGGTGAGAGCCAACTGATTCCTGCAGACAAGAGTCTAGACGTTTCATTTAATAAGTGCTTCTCCCCTTCCCTTTCCTTAAATTCAGCAAGCCACCAAACACATAGCCCTACCAAATAATACTATGTACAATGTGCTTCTGGAACTCTCCTGGTAAATAATGGTGCAGACATCATTATAGCTTAAACACACAGGGCAGCTTGAGCAGCAGCATTGATCTCACTGTCAGAAAAGAGACCAGTCCAATGTTTCTGAGCCTACTGGGACACTCAATAGTCACCTACAGACTGTGCTGCTTTGTGTGCACAGAATAAATTGAACGACTGACAGTGCTATGCCAATGTTATGCTCATATTTGCTATGTTTTTTAACAAGAAATTGTAGTGAAAAAACATAGTGAGAGATAGCAAACACAACTACCATACAATATATAAAGAGTGACTTTCTTGGAAAGTTGCACATTAGTTCTAAAATACTATTCAAGAGATTCTGAACAATGCTGAAATGTAACAGGCATTTGGAATTTGATTATGTTGACACATATACCTGCTACTACATCATGTAGTAGCAAAGGAAAAGGTCTTAAGCTACCTAGGAAAGAGAAAAAACTTTTTTTTTTCCTTCTTTTAAACACAATTCAAAAGCCAATCTCCAGTTAACCTGTGTATTACCAAGGCACTTACACCAAAAGACATTGCTTCATCTCCGTAAAGAATAAGCTCTTCTATTGTGTTGACATCAGACTAAACTGAAAAAATTTAGCATGTAACAGAACGAGAGCATCGAAAGTATGGCGCAGGGATGCTGTAAACGTTCTCATAGTTGGATAGTGATAAAACTAGAGTGGTTCGGTCTTTTTGTTTCCTTTCTGGGGCTTTGGTGTAAGCTTTCCTTGCCACACATCCCAGAACAATTGTTTTAATTGGTCCTAAGAAAATCAAAGGATCCCAATGATGGATAAATTTATGCTGACAATTTCCAGATTTTGATGGATTTCTATTGACTTTCTAATAATCCACTCCATAACAATGTAGTCTTATTTTTAACATCTTTCAAAGTTAATTAAATGCACAGAATTACAAAACCAAAAATGCCATAGCTTATATAATGACATGTTAGAAGAGACTCAACTATTTGAACTGAAATCAAGGACTACTTGTTAACAGCACACTGCATTCAATAACTACATCAGTTAAGAGTTATATTATACTTAGAAAGGTATCTCAGAGCCCCCTTGCATGCAAGCTTAGGAACGTCAAAAGGAAGGAGAAGACTATCTCCCTTATGGTGGTCTCTGTTATTAGGCCAGGTCTTGTTTTGGCAACAGAGACATTGTGTTTTTCATGTATTTACAATCACAACTCAGTTTCCTGAATCTCTTCATTCTTGAGTAGTGCAATTGTTTTTACGACACATCATGCCAACCAGGAAGGATCAGAAAGCACGAGTATGCAAATAAAAGTACCCCAAGAAGAATTTTGTATACAGACACAGCACACAACACATAAGGTTTACACCACCACCATCTGGTTTATGCCTGAGTCATAAGTTCTCATCACCACTAACAATCAAAATTAGTGCCAATCAACTTGAATTAGCCTAAAATGTATCACATTAGGTGGATATTGGTTCTTGAGAACATTATAAAACTTGGTTGATAAAAGCAACAATTTTGATGTAGAATACTTAAAGCTTCTGAAAAGACGTGCCATGATTTTACAGAACATTTTGATTACATAGCATCATGCAAATTAAACAGGCTTAATGACAAGAGACATGACAGAGCTCAAAGACACCGTCCTAGTACCTTTTCTGTAGCAGCACATGAACTATCTCAAAACAACACATTACTTGCTGATCAGAGTATTCAGCTCTTGATGATGTGGTCACAAAGACCAGCTGACAGAGTAGGGGAATCACTGTCCCCAGCAGCAGTAACTCAAAATGGGAGATCTGGGTACTGATCAACAATAATTTGAATATTATTCCTGGGACAGCACAAAAGTATTGTACTTGACCTGATAAACAAAGGAATTTGGAGAGGACAGGAAGCAAAACTACTGTGCCTCTGGTACTGATGAGACTAGTACTGAAAAAGCACAGGAAATGCAGCATTCACCACTTAAAGAACAACGCTGAAAATATGGAGAAGGCTCACAGAAAAAACAGAACAACAACATATGAATGACAATGACAGAGTAAAGAAGTCTTTATTTACCAAGAAGAAAATTAAAGGCTAATTTGATTAAAGTATGCAATTGAGACATCAAAGGGAACAGAAGGATCCTGAATTTAAGAAAGCAAAGAAGAATAATGAATGAAAAGAAACTGAAGACAGTCAAATGCAAAATAAGTGACTTTTCTTTCCTTAAATGGCAAGGATGATTTATGCTTGAAAGAAGGGTCACCACTTTTGCAACTTCTGTACATGAATGTGTAATTTTCATCAACCGGTTTTTGGCTTTTTTTTTTTAAGAAGATATATTACAAGCTCAAGTTTTTGAGAAACAAGAACTGAAAACATAATGGAAGTCATGTCAGTATTAAGAAAAATTGAGTGGTTTTCTGGCTCTAAACCCCAGCATCCTTAGAAATATTCAATACAAATAAAGGACAACTACCCAAACAATAATTTCTTCTACGCAAAAGACCCATTTTCAACACTTAAATCCTTATGTGTAGTACTTTCACAGGTGCAAATGTCATTTGGCAATCTTTGTAATTCTACTGTAGAAGCAAAGGAACTTTCCTTCATTTGATGAACTGAAAGTGTCTCAACAGATCAGTACATTGGCACTAAATAAAGGATTACCAAATGCATAAAGCCTATGTTCTGTTTACTTCAAAGTGAAGAATAAAAAAAAGGGCAAGACATAAGAACAATAAACATAATACAGTCTTAGAAAACAGACTGCTTATGTTTCAAAAGACACATAAATCACCTCATTAACACTTAAATAAATTGTCTTTTCTCTGACATGGAAAGCAGTGAGAACAGACTGCAAATGATGGCAGAAGAAATGAACCACTGGGATAGGAGCAGAATGAACAGGCCAATAATTCAGAGGCTCACCAAGTAAATTATTCCAAAATAAGTTTAGTATTTCACTTATGTTTTATAACCAGATTTTCAGTAAGATACAGTACCTAGAAATACTATTATCACAAATGAAGTCTGATGCTGTGGAATTTTGCTTGCTGTTCTGAGAAATAAAACTGTGGTCCCTGTGCCCCATTTGTGAAAAGTCAGTTCTTCAGATGAGAATATTTTCAATCAAATCTCAAGAATCTTGTAGGACCAAACAGATTTATTTTGAAACAGGCAACTGCCCAGTAATGGAAGTGGTGGAATTCTTTCTATTGTCCAACTTTGCTTCTGCTTATCATGCCCTAAAAGGAACCAAGCTTTTCAATGTATTTGAAAAGAACTTCAAAGAAAGGACATCAAATCTGCAGAGAACACTCACCTAGAAGATAAAAGACTTCCTATGATGAACTGTGAACTTGAGCATTTCAAGGGCTGAATACCAAGACAAAGTAACAAAGGAAGACAAATTTATCAAACCCCTGAAGAGGATGTCAATCTCCAGCAGGTACCACATAGCCCTTGTAAAATACAATTTTATTGGAGGGGCTTAGAAAATAGCCTAAATTAAAATTCCACCTGTTCATATGGCATTAATATACATTTTTAAAAATAATCAAGGATTGCCTATGTGGGATTTAAGGAGGCTAACATAAGAAAATAATTAACTTAGTATATAGCTTTATGCTATTAATAAGCTGCTGTATAATAAATATTTAGCTGTACCCTGAAGCAATTTTAACAAGGAAAGGGATTCACCATTTCTTAATAACCTTCTGAACTTCTGTTAGTAAAATATGCAACAATTTTTCCAGGAGGGGGAAAATCCAAGTGGGTAGGCAACTACCACATGGACAAGCACTTATGCTGTTCCAAAACACATGGGATTAACAAGACATCCCTTCTTTTGTCACTTCCCAAATTAAGAAAAGTTTTATACTCCCATTCTAGGATTAACTGGAAAGCAGGACAAGCTAGCTGCTTGGGAGACCTGAGCAGCAATATAGTGGAAATCTAATCTGTCAGAAGAAAATTATTCTAGCATCTCCCTACTTTGGAATGAGAGCAACTCGTGAGAAATACAAAGTGTGTTTCAATATGCAATCAGAGAGGAAAAAAAAGAAAAGAAAGAAGGAACTCCCGATCAGAATTCAGGTGGTATTCCATGCAGCTATAACTTGTGAAGGTATTTTAACTTTGAGTAATCTGTTCTCATAGATGAAGAGACTGACAGCAATCAAAAATAGGAAATAAAAACATCTGTGTATGAAAATGATAATTTGCAAATGCTGCTTCCATGAACAGACTATGTTGTAGATAGAAACTTTCTATGAAAGACTTGAAATTTGCACGTAGCCATCAAGGATCTTCCTTAAAATGCTTATGAGAAACTGAGCTATCTTTCTTTCAAAAGTGGGGGATAAGTTGGAGTCATCCATTCTGTTCTGTATTAAAAGTGGCATTACACAACCCTAAAAGGCCTGCTATGTGTACTGTGAGAATGTGAAAGTAACTAGCAACAACCTTCAGGGGAGTAAATAATTAACACAAGAACAGCTTTAGCCTTTCTCTTCCATTCTTCTTGCTGTAGAGGGAGGAGAATCATTCAAACAGCATAAAAGTATTTGATACATGAAGTGTCACAGTATCCCTATGAGCTAAGTAATGATAATTGCCCAGTAAGAAATTAAGCCACAGGGTAAGTCTCTCACCCCAGGCACTCTGGAGTGCTCTGTTTCAGGTTCATGTCATTCTGTGCTAGTCCTTGTCTATATTTCTCTCAGAACTCAAGAACAGGCTTCTGGAATAAATCAGACATAGAAATAACATTGTAAAAGGAGACACACACAAAATGATTCAACATCTGGAATTTTTCAGTCCTGTGGAGATACTTTTATTGCACATTTCCAGAGGTTAGCCCATGTAATCATTATGCACTATGTAAATAGACTAGAATTATTCCTTTTCCATCTGGATTAGAATTCAGTCCCATTTTCTTATACAGCTATAAAATGTAAAAGATATGTTCAGTTTTTTCTTGCAAGTATTTTCCATATATTCATTAATTTTCTCCTTGAACGATTTTAGGTTGTACTATTGCAATTTCATAAAATGCAACTACTGGCAATGCAGGAAATTAATCCAATACATGCATAAATTACCTGTTACAGATCCCAAACAGTTTACACTGGACTATCTAGATCATAAAGATGCACTGAAGCCACAGAATATAAGACTCTCTGGTATCTTCCGCACTACCTCCTTCCAAGAAATCACCAATCTGCAGATTTGAATGTGGGATTGCACTTATTCAGATAAACAAGATCTTTTATTAATTGCTTTCTCTTGGCTAATTTAACTCCTGTCTATACCCTAGTACATCTGGGTTTTACAAGCAGCAATATAAATAAAGATCTTGCCCTGGACCTAGATTTTCTAGTAACCATTTACCCTCTCTTTTAAGCCACAAACTTATGTATGGGTTTCCTAAGATCTGCATAAGCGCTGCCAAGTCTTATCAAAACAAAAATCAAAACAAACAAACAAAAAAAGAAAGAAAAAAAAAGTAGTTTAACTGCCAGATACAAAACAGAGAATTGATGCCTCTATCAACATCAATTTCAAATAATATTTGGGACCTCACGTTTTTCTTCCAGCATCCCCTACAATCAACATCTTCTATTACATGTATGTAGGTATGAACTCACTAAAAGGAGCACCATGCAGAAATGCTGAATATGTGCAATAGTTCCTGCAGTGTTGGGTGATACAGTGCTTACAATCTCTCAGGCATGAACCCCAGGTACAGCCTTCCAACACCACACATGAAATGAGGCTATTCCAGGCACATTCACTCAGTGCACTCATTTTAGTCCCCAGCATTTGATAACTTTAGAATGGGAAAAGCTGTTTAAAAGTTCCTTTTTCAACTGCTAAGGGTAAACATTCAGATTTTAAACTGCAGTAACTGTATTTGTGTGTGCATGAGACAGAAATACTTGGATCTTTACAATGACTGACGGGTTCAATACTGGTCTGCTTTTGAAAGCAGAGCATGATCCATTAAAAAAATCCATGAGGTTCTTGTCACCTCCATCAGTCTCTTTTTCCTGCCAAAATAAGATCCATCTGTAAATTATCAGTTTGGTAAAGGAGTAACGTTAAAGTGGGTAAACGCACTTGATTCTATTGAGTTTTAATTAAAATTAACTAAACTTTTATTAATCTCTCAAGCAGCCTTACACTATCATCAGAAGTTTAAATTGTCCTCCTTCTATCTTTAGCCAGGAAAGATACAGTTTTAAAAACAATAAGAAGATAATCTTCTTAAAAAAGGATAAAGCAATCATACTTAACTGTATAATAACCATGCAGCTGTTAATAAGGCATAAGGTAGTTCTTATGCCAAATTACTTTATATTTTAGTAAGTACTGTAGCATATTTAGATAAGAACATTAAATTATTTGACCTCATGCTAAAGACACAAATCCTGCAATAATTTTTTTCTTGAATTAAGGCATAGGCAGTTAAGGCAATTAAAGTAAGCAGTCATCTTCATCTGCAAAGATAAAGCTCAGGTGAAGCCCATCAAAGCATCATTCATCACACAGAATGAGGGTTAAATTGCATTTGTCATTACTGAAACTAAAGTTTTACTGCTGCTTTGGTAAAACAAGTTAAACTAAAAGATCTACAACTGTCAGTTCAGCAGTTTAATAGTAGTTGTAATGGTCCAAATACATAACAGAGATAGAAAAGTTCCAGGCTGATAGTGTAGGCTGTGTTATGTAAGAAGCATATAAACACTTCCACAAATTAAAATATTCAAATGTTTTTAATATCCTTCCACTTCCTCTCTGGCTAGTACCTTTTTCAAAACAAAACCCCAAATACAGCATGTTAGAACACAGAACATTAAGCAGACAAGGAAATTAAAATGGTATTTTTCTATTCCAAAAAGAAAGAAACAATAAAATAACAAAGTCACAGTTTTTCATTTCTGAAAACTACCAGTTAACTATTTCACAGGTAACTATTACTTAACTATTTCACAGGAAAGTGAGTGATTTTAAGAGACTGGCCTCTGCATTGTTAACAAAACAGGCTCCAAACAATTAATTTTGTTCTCTGTTCCTGTAAGTATCACACAAGAGTCTTGCCTGACATCCTGTCCCTGTTTACTCAAGCAACAGATGCCATAAATGCATCATTCAGATCTTAATGTTTAGCTTCCAAAGAAAAAAAAGCAGTACAGTTCTGAAGCAAAAAAAAAAAAAAAAAAAAAAAAAAAAAAAAAAATCAATACAAGTTCTAAAAAAAGCAATGAATTTCTGAAGCAAAAATGAACTGAAAAGTCATGCACGTTCAGAGTTGAGCTTTTAAGTACACACGAGTAGTCAGAATTATGTCACACTGGTAAATATATAATGTGGAAAGTCTGGACAATAGTAGTATATTTGCAAAACCAACAAAAGGTAATTAATGCACTGTAAAGCAGTAGGTCATGCCACCCGTTAAGGCCTTGTTCCTTCTTGCTATTCATTAGGGACAACACGAACAACCACTCCAGAAGCTCACTCTCCGTTATATTGCACTAAACAGCCAGTTCTCAGGCAATACTACAGGAATTTTAGACAACACATGGCAATAGCCAGCACTGCTGCTGCAGAGAACAGATAACTACCAGGTCCCTTGTAGTAATACTCCTAGTAGAGTAAGTGTTAACCAGAAGAATCTAATGCTAAGAAAGCAGTATATAAAATCTCCCTCTATGGATTTAATGAAAGCAAGCTTGTGCGTCAGCTAAGACAAGGTCTGAGGGCTAAGACATATAAGCACTGTATACAGAAATAGCCACAAAAACAAAGGCAGCTGTCACTTGGGGAACCGAGGGAGGAAGGAAATTAGAGTGGGGTTTGAAGTCCAACTCCATCATGAAGGAAGGAGGGAACATAGAACTTCAACAAAAAACATGAAACAAAATTAGAAGGAGTAATTATTATAAATAGAGTTTTGGTAAGAATAGACAAGTGTGAAATTAATTTTAGGCTGTCTGCAAGGAAGGCAGCAACTTCATAGTCAGAAATTTTCAGCTAATATATGAAAGCACCATAAATTTCTATTTAATATTTTTACCTACCCTAAAAGAAAATGTACTTTAGGTAGCTGAATAAGAGGTAGAAGCTCTCTTTTTGGAATTGATTTCAATGTATTAAGACGAGTGTAAATTTTAACAGCATCAGTCGACTTTCCAGGCTTTGCAGAAGGTCACCGTGTTTCCTCCCAAAGAATATTTTATAGCACTCTCTTCAGCCCCAGCAGTAACCCAGCAAAATACCTTGATAAACATCAAGCCCTCTCCACTACATGCTCAAGAAAGACATGCCTTTTCTTACCTTACATTTCACTACACTATAGAGAATACAGAAGAAGAATACAGAATAGAGAAGCAGTCACATGATTAAGCATTCTAAAAGACAATTTATTGTTACTAACACTATTACATATGGATTTTTCCTTTCAAAACCAAACCAAGGCTACTCATTAACTAATATGTTTCTGTTGCTACAAGTAACAAGAGGAAAATCACAGGAACATAATTTATTGCAGCATAATAGTTGAAGAGGAATACCTCCACTGCAGTATTTATCATCTCCTTTCATGTCCGTCCAGACATAAGCTACCAAACATGGTCACAGTAAGCATTTGCTCACTTTGTTTAGAACAGGGTTTTTTAATAACTCTCTAATATTTTTGAAAGTTTCCCCTTCTCTAAGATCATTGTCAAACTACAGGAGGAAAATATACTGTTAGGTAGACATTTGACAGTATTTAGCACAATTTAATGTTTCCAAACATTTACACCAGTCACCCCTTTTTTAAATTGAAAACTTTGAGATGTGCAAGAGAATTATGTTATCACATATAACCATAAATTGATTTTTCTGTTATTGAATATTCCTTCAGATAGCCAAGTGGGAGAGACCACCAGAGGTCTTCCAAACAGTAATTTGTAATTGTTCAAATCATTATATGAATCCTCTTTTCAAATTTTTTAACATCCATTTCCCTTATGCACATAAATATACCAAAATAAGGAGTCAATGCACACTCCTGATCACATAATGACACAGTACAGAACACTCTCTCTGAGCAACTGCTCTAAGCACTTTGTGCAGCTTTTGTGACAAGCCGTTCTTAAATCAGTCATTTTGACTGCCTGAACTCAGTGGACAACAGCCACAAGTTTGTCACTAACTGACAAGAAACAGCAGCAGAGCCATTCCAACAAAGTTCAAAAATCAAGAAGAAAACACTGAGGCAAGTGGTTTGAAAGTGTTTTCTGCAGCCTCGGGAGGAACCTCGTGCATCTTGAGGAATTCAGCTTTATGTGTTAAAAATGCAAACCAACTCCACAACTTCTCAGAAATACCTCCTATCCAACACTTCTACATGCCATCCTACTCAGATCCTACCATCTCCAAGCATCCCCAGCCCTTTCCCAGAGAGCCTAAATTCTCTTCTGCCCCCAGATGCATCCCACTGTGTACACTGTGCTTCTCCCCTGGCATCATGCACTTTGCACCACTGCTCAAGCTTTCTCAGACCCACAGTGCTCAGGTTTTGCTCAATGGAACTGCCTGGGGAAAGGCAGCCACTCCTGCAGGAGCATGGCAGTGATTTCCCTGGCTTCTTGTCCTTCACTCCATGTTCGTTGCCCCTTTGACTCTGTTTCTGCTCACTAAAACAAGGACAACTTTTCAGTTCTCCCTGCATACCTCTCCATGAAAAACCTCACCTTCCCTGCCTCAAACAATACATACTGAAGAAGTAAATGCTGACAGCAGTGTCAGGCTGTAGATCATCTAGGAAACATGCAGTGGAGAAGCTGTATCTTAGCTCTCACATTCTGAGTCTCCTCAAACCAGCCCTTCTTCTCTTGCTTTGCCCATTTGACAGTGGGTTTAAAACTGGAAAATATGAAAGCTGCTTTCAGAAGGTTTTGAAAGCAAATGCCATTGTGTTACTTGAGAACAGAACATACAAACATCCGACATCCTGCTCCTGGAAGAAAGTGCTGAAGAGAAGTGGGTAACAATAGCTTCCCACAGCGTACCTCTAAGCAAACTGCTGCTTCAGGAGCCCTCATGCCAGAGGTTCTATCTGGATCTTTGGCTTAGTCTTTCCATTCATTAAACATTTTGAAAAATGTAATTGCAAACACATCAGTTCTTCCTTTCAGCCTGATCACTGTGCACCACTGCACAACTGACCAAATAAACTAGAATTTACTCTATACACAGATAAGTGCATCCCTGACATGGCAGTCATCCTAACAGCATCTTAAAAAAAATTGCATATTACAACCATTAGCAGCTATTTCAAAGCAACTTTCACAGCGCTGATCAAACCTAGCACTTCTTGTTTCATCACTAGGTTCCTTTAAAAATAGATGGATTTGCACAACAATGATTTTGTTGTCAAAGTATCTTTTAGTTAAGATAAAAAGAGTTATCTATGCTTTAATAAATAAATACATTAAATCTGAACTGCAGAGGAAGCTAAATTAACCCCATTGGGGTTCCCATCACTGTTGTTTTGCCTGCTTTGTTTTTGTTTGCTTCCATGTGATATAAATATTGAAACATTTGGCTCAAAGTACTCCTGAGTATACACAGGAGACTTGCAGAGCCAGTTCAGTGTCAAGCAGAGGAAAAGGAGAGCAAATGACATCCTGTCTGCTTATGTAATACTTTTTCTCCAAAGTTTCTTCCCACAGTTGGGATTTAAAATAGTATTTTAGCTGCATTATAAAAGCAGAGTTCTAAGTTCACAAGAACCTTATAATTTACCACAAAATGAATACGTATAAGACAATTAGAGGGAATAAATTAATTGCTCTGTACCAAATTCTAAACCCACCATTGCACATTCCTCCACATACTTTAAATCAAAAGGGGAAAACATGCCTGCAGATAGAAAATGGAACAGAACTCTGGTCTTTGTCATACTATTTATTTGTGCTTACGTGGTTTGCCCAAGCTTTCCCACTTCTGAGATAACCCAGCAATGTGTGTGGGATTGTTACCTACTCTGACCCAGGATTAAAACATTTTTCTTTAGCCAAAATGCATTACTGGGTCAAAGGATCAGCAGCTTAGTTTTGCTGTATTTCAGATCTGTGTCTGCAGAACAACAAAACAGGTCTTCCTCAGTGTGCACTATTTGAAAAGCTTTGAGTGAAAAACTGCTTAAGTGCTCAGATGACTCTCATTTCAAGTCATCACAGACTCATCCTTCTCCATCGAGCAAAATCGTTATTTTGCTTATTCTGGCATCACACCTGTGTTATCACTGATCATAAGCAGATACCCATTAAAGCTATTTTAAGTCAGCTTTCATTGAGTTTATTTCACCCAGCCCAAACATCCTGTCACTAGGGAAACATCTGTAGGCAGGAATGTAAATTATAAATTATATAGGGAGGCATAAAAGAAAAAAAAAAAAAACATAAGAATTTGTCTTTGTTTTTTCAAAAACTCTGCAAATAAAATATTTCTGAGAAATGGTTTCACAGTTCTGCTAGACTGAAATGATTACGGGGTGCTTTTTTTTTTTTTTCTCCTTTTAGTGTGTTCCATAAAGCCCTCCAAAAGTTAGCAGAATTCAAATACATTTAAGACCTGAATGCTGATCTGGCCTGAGATCCTCAATTCCCAAACAATACTAAGAAACTTTCAAAGCCGAGTTCCTGAATACTTTTAAAATGCTAACACGGACAGAATTTAAAGCTCTAAAATAAACAAGCACAAACTGTTTCAAGTTCTGAGTACCTTGGTAAATCAGCAGGGGAGAAAGGGCAACTTCCAAAACAATGGAATGCATATTATAAATGTTTAGAGCTCGCTTAATCCAGCAGTGACACCAATATGAAATAACATGTACATTCATATTACTAGGGTTATTTCAGTATCATTCCTTGCAGATATTTTTAATTCCAGTACAAGAAGAGTTCAGGTTGCTTTGGAGGCCTGTTAGAACTTTAGATCATGCAGTATACTGGAATAATTAATGCACTAAATAATTATACTGGTATCATTTAACTTCCTTAGGCTGAAACTCAAAACAAAACCAACAACAACAAAACCGCCACCATCACCAAAAAAACCCCAACCCCATCCAAAAGAAAAACAGCTGTCTAAGTTTTGAAGTAATAGTAGTTCTCTAGCAAAAGTTTATCTCTCTCTCATTTCAATATTCTTCTGGGAGGTACAGATACCTCCCAGAATGTAACATTTGGATTTATTCAAGCTATTTAAAAAGAAGCACTGTAGCAAACTTAATCCTACAAGCTGCTTTCACTTAACTATATATTTTTACACATCCTCCATTTCAAAGTTATTTTGGAGAAAGAGCTATGAGGTAACTCTAGCTGCAAGAAAGAAATAACTCTCTACTGACCAGAGACTATGAACAAGCCTGTGCAGTGTAACACCACAAGTAAAGATAATGATGCACTCCTGGATGTACAAACTGTATAATATAAAACCAAGTCACTAACTTCTTGATACATATTCTAGCTATCCAATATGGACAACAGTTGTAAGTATATCTGATTATTCAGAAATATCCAAATATGTTTCAGGAAGGAGTCAGAGTTACTCATGCAAGACAAACAGTTAAAGAACAATGGCTACAACAAAATAACATACATGAAAATATGTTAAATAAAACATGTGAAGACTCATTGTTTTGGTACATGAGAAGTTATCATGTGAAATAATAGACAAGAATTTCAAAAGCTTGTTGAAAAACTTCTTTTGAATTGTCCCCTTTAGTACTCTCAAAAAGAACATGCTGCTACTGACAATGTATTAACTTTTTTTAACTCTGTCTTTGAGAACATGTCATATGTTTGTGCAGGCAAACTACTCAGAACAAGTGCAGTAATGGATGTGCTCTGTTCACTTAGACAATTTTAAGTACAAAAAAAAATAAATCTATTAAGCAAACACATTCAGAAAATAAAAAAAATAAAGATACAATTAAAAAAAATCCTCCAGTTTATATTTTAGGGAGATAACACACATACGGACTACAAAATTATCTTCCCCATTATAAACTCCATTTTTTCATAATTAGCTCTGTCCCATAAAGTGGCTCTTTAATCCCACTTGCTTTATTTTCATTTTGCTAATAGGTTGTAAACATACTACTTCTCCTTTTTATTAACCTTGGCTAATTAACCATCAGTTTGAAAATATACACATCTGTCCTACAGATGTTTTCTGCAGTTTAAATAAACTAACACTAGCATGTTACTTTGGAATACTATAATCATTATGCATCTGAGTTAGCCAGAGTTTTAACATAATGCTCACAATTTTAAACGGGAAATAAAAGATTATCAGTTTTGGGAAAACAGCTTGGAAAACCATTCTTATACAGAACCGTATGAACTTTTTTCCCTATTTTGTTCACCACAAACAGGATCCATCTGCACAGAATCTTTCACAAACAGATATTTGCTAGTCAATATAAACCTGATACTGCAACTCAAACTACAGAATGCTTTAGTGACTGAGTATTCATTTGGCCCAGTATTTGAAATACTTGTAGGGAATGCAGAGAGGTTTCAATTCAAAGTCACAATCAAACAGCATCTTTAATAAATACATTGTCAAAGTGCTGTATATGAAGACCTGACACTAAGTTACAAAATAATGCTACATACAAAAAGGTATTGTAATGAATTATTTCCATACAACAACAAATTTCAACTCTGAGGATTAACTTAAAAGTACATCAGGTAGCTAAATTCACTATACTGCTTATGTTCAGCAACTCCTAGCCATTAACACCATGCAAATTTCTTGGCTCATGCACTGCATATGATACATTTTTTATTTATTTCAGCATTCTAGCCTTCTCCAACTTTTTGTTATAGCACGAATTCCTAAGAATATATGGATATAATTTTTAAACTAGTTATTCCAAGATGACCTTTAAAGAATTTGAAGGTCATGGACCCCTGATCCACTACAAATTAGATGTGCAAGTACACGTTTTACAATGACTGCTTTTGACTGACATGGATATAGGAGTACCCTCACAGCACAATAGCAGGGATATTGCCTCTCATAAAGAAGGGGAAAACATAAGTGGAAATGTGCAGCTGGATCCAGAAAGACAGAAATCTGCTGTAGACTTATTGCCAGGGGAAGTGAACCAGAGCTGCACGTCAATAGTGTCGATCACATTGGGCAGGGGTTCTGTTCTATGGAAGAAGACAGTATTCAGCTGCAGTAAACTGACCACATTCCAAATAAGATATTTATACTTATTCCATTATCTAAGATAAATGAAGAATCTCAATTCCTCATTTTCCTTCCACCAATACAATGACTAATGCTTAGCTCTGGTAAAAACAACCCCATCCCTCATCTCCTGTTTCCTAACTCGCAAATACTGAAATTTAATTTTGGTTTAAGCCAATTTAAGACTACATATCATATATCAATTGATTATTTTAGTTCAAAAAACAGAGATGTCCTTATAGTGAACATTCTCCTCTGCCTGCACACAAGGAAGCATATGCCAATTAATTATCAAACTTTGTGAGTATCCTGTTTAGAAAGTGTTTACATTAAGGTTTCTTTTTTCTTTCAGTTGCATTTTAGTTGATTTAAGGTATCTGCAGCTAATATTCTAAAATAAACCAGTTCTACCAAGCGACATGGCAATTCACCAAGAAATAAAAACATCATGCAGGGACCAGGCAAATCAGTACCTTCATTTACAACGTGTGAAACCTTCAAGCAGTAAAACCAATTATCAGATAAAAATAGATCTGCACACAGACAGGATGGTTTCAATCTCACTGGGATGTGCATTGACCAAAAAAAACCTCCAAAAAGCAAGTGCACACACACACACACAGTGGCAGAAGAGTTTATAGAAAGTTCGGAAGGCATACATTTGGAAGGGGTTGTCAGCACTCTCTGATAGGCGGCAGGAGGCAATAACACTGAGATGAAAAGCACAAATATAGAAAAATATCATTTAAACAAAGTAACATTCCCCTTGACAAGAGAAGTCATCAAAGAATGCCCAGCATTCACCGCATCCAGTGTTAAAAACGCCTCTCCTGTGCAAAAAAAAGGCAGTGTTGTGGTACGTGTCTTCACGGACAGAGTTGATTCAAATTGCACCAACACGGAGAGTCAAAACCTGAAACCACATTAAAAGATTTCCAGAGAGCAAAGGATGAAGACTTAAGCTATTAAGGGAATGTCTTGAATCTGGAGGTGGGTCTGGACAGGATTTTAATTTGGGAGCATATCTTTACAACTGGCTCATAAAAAGAAAACTATCAATGTGTGAAAACTTAACACTCGAGGTCTCGCAAAACACTCTCATTAAGAGACAAATCAGTAACACTAAATCAGCCCTGGATTTATTTTACACTTACAATAAAATCCTGGCATTCACACTTACAATATTAAATTTGTTCCCATTCTTGTTACTTATGTTTACATTGTAAGTGGTAGAAATTAAAAACTGGCTACAGCATGGAATTATCTGTTTGTGTTAATTACAGCGTATGTTTCTGGAGAGATTTAGATGTTAATATACTTTTTTGTACCCTTCATTTGTAATTGTCCCCTCTGCTCTGAAATACAACCACAGTCATTGAGATAACCTCTCTGTATGTTTATCTAGTTAGAGCAGCTTTTCTTAAAACCTTGCACATCCTCTGCCAAAGTGTAACTGTGTAATCCTCATTGAAGGGCTGATTTTGGTCCTGCTTTCTCGTTTTGCCAAGGACATGGATAGTGCTTCACCTCAAAAGTCATTTACTTCTATTTTCTTACTGTAACTTGGACTTCAATGATGCATTGCAATAGTTTTGTTGGGCATTAAAACTTCACTTTTTGTTGAGATAAAGAAAATTTCAGTTGTTTCCTTTATATAAATTTCAGTTGTCTAAAACAAGGCTTAGACACACCACTTGGCCCTGCACCCTGTTTTGACACATTTGCTTCTTGCCTTCCCTCTAATAAATCTACTGAGCCTCTTTCAAACCAGATTAGGCACTCTTCATGCACAGCTACTGATATTGAATGCATGAATAGGTAAAACACATTTAATACATGCTAGTCTTCAAATTGTAAGCACATTCCTTTTAAGCCACTTTAACCATATCTCAGACATACTTACTCTTTACAAAGTTGCTGAAATATTTTATACAATGAAAATACTGTCACTCTTTTTATCCAGAAAGCTAGAGTCAAACAAAAACGTGAGGGATGGAGGATTATTGCTCTTTGTGTCATGTACTAATATTCAGACTGGTTTTACTTCTTAAGAAAAGCAGAACCAAGCTTTCTATTTACAGTCAAAAAGTTTTTAAAAGTCAGTACTTGCAATCACAGTAATTGGAAAATTTTAAGAAGTCTCACTCTTGGAATATATTAAAACCATAAGCATAATTCCCTGAGCTAAGCCTAAGGGAAGTGGCATCAACAGCAATGAAACATATTCCAAATGAGCCAGCCTTGCATCGATCAGCTCCAGAGATGATTCTGCAGCTGCCACAGCAACAAGGAGAGGAGCCAGCCAGAAGGCCAGAAAAGAAGCCAGAAAAGAGGTCAAGGCTTGGGAGCCAGAACTTGGCACCCGGGTCTTACAGCTGTCAGGGATACTTATGAGAGAAGTCACTGTTGTCTGCAGTTTTTGAAAACAGTTGGGAAACAGGAAGAGGAAAAAAACCCAAAAAACAAATCTATCTACAACTATTAAGAGCCAAGTTAGTGCGGAAATGTGATCTATGCCACCACTTGTTTTGTCATGGCACTGTGATACCAAGCCACTGCACCAAATGAGAAACAGTTTTGTAGTGGTGTGGAACATTAGACTTGTAAAGAGATGGTTTCTTCTGCAAAAGAAACACCAGTGAATAAGATGGAAACAAAAGCTAGACAAGTACTCTTCTTTTGTGTGTTTCAAAATAAAAAACAATTCAGGCAAAGTTTTGTAAGTGGGATAACCCATCAAACTTTCCTTTAGACTCCCCATTGTGTAACTACTACTGGCACCAGCCAGAGCTCACATATATAATCAATAGGTTTATTGCCAAGTTGTAAGTACTTTTCATTTAAAAAGCCAAACAAACCACAATGTATTTAGAGGTTAATGAGAAAATATGAAGCTGCACAGTCTACATTAGGGATTCCATACTTGCTAATGACAGACACAAAACTCAGAATGACAGCTGTACATTTTAAGGCTCATTAAATAGATTTTGCAGGATCCCTAAACAAAAGAACAGAATCAGACCTAGAACTCTAGCCTTGCAAAAATTAATTTTAAGTGCATATGCATGCAAAAATTCAAAGCTAGTGGCAGTTTTTGGGAAAGCTGTCTCCACAGATTCTGTGCTGACAAGCCAAGCAACTGCCAAACAATGTTTCAAAACAAAAGAGAGACACCTGCAAAGTGCCAAAAGAGATGTTATATTCTGCCATTACAACCCAGGCTTTATGAAAAGAGAGGACACTTGTACTGGGATTCTCATTGGCACTGTGAATGAGGCACATTCCGTACAAAGCAGAATCCCAAGGAAACACTGGGCATGTTACTGCGGACTGCGAAAATGAAGAAATGTTCAGCTGCGAGGAAAAAAAAAGTAGGAACAAAGACAATGCAACTAATGTCCAAAAAATGCATGGCTCTGTCACAGAGGTGCTTTAAGCAGAGGTCAAATGAACAGCAAAATTCTTAAAACACATAAATTGATAGAATACTTCAATTTCTCTAGTCTTTTCTTACTCCTTATCAGCCTCTATGTCTAGTTGTAGACTGAGATACAATCTCTTCTTTCATTTTCTGAATTTTTAGAACTAGCTAGTTCATAATACTCTTAACTTTTCAGTCTGATATCCTTTCCCTAAATGTCACACTTCCATACGTAGAGTTTTCTCTGTTTTTCCTGGACCATATGAAGCATGGGAAAGCTGTGCCAGGAACCCTTCTCTTCACTGTTATACAAATAAGCCCTCTAGTGGTAAAACAACCTTGAGATCTTCCACATCAGAGCTTCTCTGCACCTCCTCCCCAGGATAAAAACCTTACTCTCACATTTCCTGACTAAAGTTGGGCCACTAATGATCTATCTACAACGTCTTTTGAACACTATTCATTGAAGATGAACAGCTTCCTTTATCTTGAGCAGGAGTGCATGGCTTGGTTATTGAATCCAGGGATATAAAAGTAATAACATAGAATTGTCAAAGATACAAAGCTAATTTATCATTATGTCATAAAAATCTCCAGATTTTATGATTTTTTAAGAAAAAATTAACTATACCACATGATAGCACTTAATCAAACCTTTTGATTACCAGCACTTAATTAAACCCTTCAATTACCAGAATCATAGTGTTCTTTTCATTCTAAGCTACTGCATTTCCTTTCCCTTCCTTAAGTACATTTATTCTCTATTTCTAAATACTAGTCAGTGAACTTAGAAACACCACCACCTCTGACCTCTGTTTGTGGCAGTGATTTCCACTATGACTGGCCAAATGTCACCAATACATCAGATACTTTATTTGAAGCAACTCAAATGCTGCCAGACTTAACACACTCAAATATTCCTAAATATTATGCCCCCATTTCCTAACACAAGACTAGCATGCTATCTAGTTTTAAAATAACATGGCTGTATTTTAGATTAGCAAGCATGGGCAAAAACATCCCATTCACATACTTCTCCTCTTATTTTAATACTGCACACTAGCAAATTATTATTACATGAATAGGAACCCAAAGGGACAGTCATATTGAACTGGCTCATATTTCCATACATTCAGTAGTTCAAATGAAACAGAACTATCTGGTGTTTGGCTAGATGAGAGCTTTCACTATATTTTTAATGACTCAAGAGCTCCCTGACAGTACTATGAGGTATTTCTAATTGCACCTGCTGTGATAATGAAGGAGTCTATGCTGGGAGAGGTCCCTAATCACCTTCCACAAAACACTGCTTGCTTCGGACTTCCCTTCTGTTCTGAGTGGAGCTGGGCTTAGGAAACCATGGCACATCATCAGCTCACATAATGGACCCTTATCTTTTCTCACTGGGACAAAAGTGCAGCCCATCAGGTAGAAATCAAAATGCAGACTTCTTTGGAAATGCCAGTGACAACAAAACTCTATCAGCACATAAAATAGTGTGCTTTGCCCCGTGTAAACCTTTCTTGGGTGATTTTTGTCTTATCATGCACATACCTTGATATAAGTGGTTATAATTCAGAGAACAGTGGCAGAGGATGAGTAACACATTTTTTTATTTGTTACTATTTGTTTGAGAGTTAGAAACCAATTTCTAAAAATCAATGTACATTTCTGAAATTCCTTGCAAAACCATTCAAAAATGAAACCATAGCGTAGAAATACACAGTGCAGAAAACCTGAAATGTGTGTTTGGAAAGAACAATAAAAGTAAATATAACTACTATGACAAAACTGAGAACAGTTTTGACACTCTCAAAACACTCTAAAATCGAATAAATAATAAGGAAGCATGCAACTGACTGGAAAAGAAAAGCCCTTCAATAGTAACCACCAGCAACTGCCAAGCTGGAAAGACTATTCTGTGATGGATCAAATCCCAGTTCAATAGTTTCATCGACAATTTTGGTGGTTTAACAGGAAAATCTGCTTAAGAACTGCACATATGATATCAAGCAAGGAGAACTCCAAGTGCTCTGAAGAGCAAGATTAGAACCCAGCAATCCTAAAAAAACTGAACAAATGGTCCGCATTGAAAGATGTATAGCACTAAGTCAGAAAAAAAAAAAAATATTCAGTACAAGATTCCTGCAGAAAGGACAAAAAACCTTTTGACATGCTAAAAAGAATATAATCTAGAACATAGGATGTACCTGAACCTCTTTTATATGCACTTGCAGTTGGCTTGAGGTATCACCATTTTAAAAAATATAGACAATACTACCAAAACCAAAAACCTCTTTTATATGCACCTGCAGTTGGTTTCAGGTATCACCATTTTAAAAAATAGAGACAATACTGCCAAAACCAAAATGAAGTATTTTGAAATAATCAACCTGTGAGGAAAAGTTGAAAGACATAAGTTCATGTGGTTCAGAAAACAGAAGACAGGAATATCAGAGCAGTAGGAAAGTCACCATGAAGGGAACAGTGCCCAAATGCTTTTCCGCCCTGAAAGTACTAGGCAGCTTAACCTGCTTTTTGGAGATGCTGGTTATAAGTTTTCTAACTCCAGGGAAGCTCATAAATAGGTTACCTTGGAAGGCTGAAAACCCTTATGACAGGAAGTTCACATCTCCTGGGGCTGGTGAAGATTACATGATCCTGGTTCCAAACAGGAAAAGTTACATAACCTGAACTTATGGCAGAGTCTACAAAACACTTTGAATTTTCATTCTCTGATCAGCCAGACAGGCAGAGCTGTTACACCGTATGGCAGCTCCTCCACCCTCCAACAGCCACCCGTGTTTGCTCCTCATGAAAAATGGGGTAAACAGGAGCAGGGGGAGAATGATACACACTTTGACTCTCATCCTGACAAGGTCAAGCTCTGTCTGAGGTACACACTGAAACACGAGGTAGCCCTCACAGGCTCTCCACAATTTGGACATTAATTTTCCAGATGTAGCCAAATTCTGTACTATAAAGTACATTAGAAAGGTACATACAGTAAAGGTACATTTCATAGCTAGAGATGATAGTAGGCAGAAAGGATCCAACATGAATTGGTCTCTAAGTCTTGACTTTCTGTCAAAATATTTAAGCTATCTTTGTGTGTTGTAATGTGTATACACATGCATAAGGACACTTTTGTACCAGCAGAAATGCATCAGTATAAGTACACCAAGGTAATGTCTCCAGGCAATGCACTAAACAGAGAACAAGAAGACAGGAAATGTCTTTTGTTTGAAACAGTCGGCAGAGCTGTAAGTCTTCGCACAAATTTTAGAAAGCATTCACAATACAGTTTTTTACACATTAACCACAATTACTTTGTGGGATAAAAAGAAGCATCTGTCTCTTTCTACGGCTTCCAAGACCATAACCTATCAGTCACTACATCTCTGCAGCTCAGATGTCTTCAGAGGGATGCTGAGCAAAGCCAGATGCAGGTGGGATTATTAATATAACATGACATTGCAAAGGAAACTGGATTTCCTCCCTCTTTTTGTTCAGTTTCTATTAAAAAGGTGATCCTTGCATTTAGCTTCTCTAGCTAAAATTTGAGAAATATATCATACAGCTATATATACTCTTACACTTCAGCTTCAGAAGACATTTTACAACATACAGCTTTAGATCCATTGCTCTACAAATTATGTTATATTTAAACTGCATAACTACAGATACTAAAGATCTCAAAGTTTAATCTACATGGGCGTTGGGAAGGAAGGTAAGTTGCCATTACTGTTATTCACTCTACCTTCAGGAACAATTAGGAAGGGAAGGGAGGAGACATGAAAACAGACTAAAAAAACTCAGCATATTTGGAACTTCTCATTGTAAAGACTTATACTAGAATAAAATTATTAAAATACTATACCAGAGAATCCATATAACAGTGCATCCCCAACATTTTTTCTTCAGCAAATGTTACTGTTAACTTCTCTGACTAATCAAGGTCTTAATGTAACCCTCACAGCATCTGAGGTTGCTTGGAAAGCCTGAGCAACTTGCAAGATTCATAAAAACAGAACAAAATGGTATAAGGCTCCACCCACACTCAGCAAATTCACAACTTCCAATTCCAGTCACACCAAAACAAAGACCATGCAGTTGGCAAGGAAGTGCAGCCTCAACACTACTTAGGAAGTTACCAGTTGTTTTGTACTACATGTAGCTGCCAAAATAACTAGAAGTCCTAAGGATGTAGATCTGCTCATTCTTTCTGACATATCCAAAGTCAATTTTATTTGGCCATGACAGGACCTTACAAGTTTAGGGACGACCAGTTCATGTAGCTATTAACCCAATGGTGCCAGTGCCCCTTTTCCACCTGGTGTCTCCTTGGGGAGGAATATGGACACATCCCATTCTCATTACCAGCTATGCCTTTGAATCTTAAAGGACATTCTGCAGTCAGAATTTAAAAGTCATTTTAGTCTTCTGTAATTATGAAGTGAAACAGAAATAGGAGCACTGACAGGAACACTCTATAGTCTGCATTGTGGACTCCTTATTCACATGGAAGGAGTTAACCCTCAAATCCTCTGTACATACAGATTTCATGCTTTTAAAAATAATGTAATACAATTTTCACAGAATTATTTTGCTAAAAACTGGCACCAAAGCCATTGGAAAGATGTCACACTAATACTCATATTTCTGATGCTTCTTCCTGCAGTTCCTAAAATTACACAGGAAATGAAGCAGGACTGCCAAATGCCACCAGTGTTGGAAGAAACTGATAGTTCCAGGTTTTTTTCAACATACTATCCTTCAAGACGCATTAACTTGTCTGTTACAAACTCCTCTTAGTATACCATCTTTTTTTTTAAAAAAAACAAAGCCTTTTAGAAGACAGAACAAAAAAGTACTTGAATTCAGTAACTTTATTTGCCAAACTATAAGAGCAAAAATTCAAACATTTCCTGCAATAAGCTGTTTATTTCCATTTCACTGGATTCCTAAACAAGCTTCACTCAGATCTTTTTCAATTGTTATGAACTTCTGAAAAAAATACACTTGAGATGCAAATAAACTCAAGTATTGCAAACTATATTTCAAGTTTAATAGAAGACACCCCTATATTTGATATTGGTTTATCTGTAATCCCTACACCAGGCGCACACACACACACACACTTACTTTTTATCTTAGGACAAATCCTCTGACTAAAACTAACCTTGATCAAATATATTATGATTTATGAATCCTCAGCAGCTTCTAACTGTGTCTCCTTTGTATTATTCATTGTAGAGATTTAGCTGATTACAAGCATGCATTGGAAATCTCCCACGACTTCAAAAGGACTGTTCAAGGCATGAGAATGGAAAGCAGCGGCATACCAGGCAGTTTGCACACTGCCACAACAAATGAAAAATCCCCTCGAAAATTACACATCATGCCACTAATTTCTTCTGATCAGAAGAGTGAAAATATGAATTGACACTTCCTTTCAGTGTAAGATAAAAATTCAGCGAAAAATTAAGTAATTAAGCTCTTCTTTTGACATTTTCTAGCATGACTCATGACCATCTTCAGCCTGCATTTAATAAAACGTTTTCACAGTGACTATTAAAAAAAGCCAAAAACCTCTCTGCTACAGCCTTTCAATTCAGTACTGTATCTTCTTGCACAATCTGAGTTCCAAAATCAGTTTTCATTTAAGTGTGCCAGGTGGTTCTGAGCAATTAAAAACAAAGCAAAGCAAGCAAGCAAAAAAAAGCTTTTATAAACCCAGATTTTAAAAAAGCACATGGTATTTTGGAGCTTTTTTTAAAGAAGATCAGGAGAGTATAGACCATATAAAAAAATTTTGCTCATTTTTAAATAAAAGACTAGAAGAATTCATGCTGGAAGTTTCCAACAAATTTCCAATAAATAAAAATTTCCCATAAATAAAAACTAATTATGTTTGCAACACTGAGTGTGTACGTAACAAGGTCAACAACATAATACCAAAGTTGATCCAGAAGGTTTAACACTCCAAGCCAGAATGTTAAAAGTTATTGTAAAGAATTTTAATAAAAGCAAATTCTTCTGCAATTTTATAACTGGAAAGCACAGGAGCAACAATATTACAGCATTAAAACCCTTGCTGTAAAGAGGTGTTTGTATCTAATCAACAGTACAGGTGCTCCAACACACGTAGGACTGGCTTTCTCCTGCTATTTGGAAAGAGTTTTACTCATCTCCTATTCTCCACCTCTTTTTTTACAGCTGCAGCTGCAAACCCCACATTTTCTACCTTGCCTGCCACTCATTTTCACTCTCAATCATCTGAGAACACAAAGTGTATTTGTCCTTCAATGATGTACACAGTTTAAAAACCAAACAATCAACCAAAACATACCATGTTATACAAAGAAATTATATAAAGCTTTGAAGATGGGAAGAACATCACAGTCCCTAAAAAGGAAGACTCCTAGAAAAACAGTAAAAAGAAATACTGCAAACTGCATCACAGATATATGGATATATGGTATATAAACCCTTATAGCTCTACCTCTTTCCTAGGAAAAGTCATTATTCAGGCTTGTGCTGGCAGCTACTGATAACACATTTGCAGAGAATTATTTAAATAATTTAACAGAATAAACTAATACATTATTTACAAAATAAAGCAATTCAGTTTCATGAAATGCTAAGCCAGTCTTGAAATGGTTGTGAAGCAAGAAGGCTTTGAATGTTTGTACTCTGTCTTGTCATTAAACAATTACTAATCTTAATCAAGTGGAAAGTAAACAATTAATATTAATAAGTATTAACTTGTTTTTTGTCTGGCCATTCAACTTCCAACTTCCAGAAAGGAAGGGTACATCCTGATCAGGCTTGAGCTGGAAATATTTACACATTAAAGGAAACTTCTTTGTGGGAAATATTAAGCTAAGTGGGTTTTAAAGACATCTGAAAGACTGATTCTTACAGAGTTCTTTACAATGTCTTGTAATTGTCTCCAAAGATCTGGTCTCTATTCATTCTCCCTTTAGAAGTTTTGTCATTTTGGCATTCTTGCACAATCCCAAAAGAAGGAGAAAAAAAAATATTCTTACTCTGGCTCCTCTCACTGTTTTTCCAGGTTGACACTTCTGAAGTACTTATTAGCATAGTCAAGAAATATGCTCTCTTCCTAAGGTATCTTCCCCATCCAACCTCCCTAATATATGCATAGTTTAAGAATACAGCAGTATCTACCAGATAATGTTAATTCATGAGGAATGGCACAATCTCAGAAAACATATTCATTTCTGCTTCTTACTGAAGCAACCCAGCATGACCCTTCTTCAAAGTTCAGGCCTTTCAGCTAACTAGCACCTGATACCTTTGCAGCTCCCTGGTCCCGCCCACCACCTGGCTCATGGGAAGAAGAGAATATTCCTTTTTTGCTATCACTGTTTCTACTAAGATACCTCCAAGCTTTTCTCACAGTGAGAGGGCTTCCTGTGCCACCAACTTCTTAACCTTCACTATAATGTCACATCCACAGTGGCAATTAAAAATCCTCCTTACACAGGAAAAAAACACTGAAAGAAAGAACAAAAAAGAGCTAGAAAAATCCAGGGCAGAACCAACACACAAGATAATTACTTATAAAACTGAGACTATATTAACAGTAGTTGCTTAACTAGCTTCCTATTATGAAATAATTCAAGTTCTTTTGAAAAAGCGGGTATGCCTTTGTAGGAAAGCATTGCACACTTTCATATGCAGCTCTGGCCAGATCATTTTCAGTCACGAGACAGGTTACACTGCAATTCACCAGCTCCTGGGAATTCATTTTGAGAAAGCATGACTACATAGATGGCTGTACTAATTTACTCTTCCCTTGGGCTCTGCTGCAGAAAGGATTCTGGCCTATACAGACCCTGATCTGACCTGGCTCAGTCATTCCTTTGTACATAGTCCTAGTAAAACTGGATCAAAAAAGTCTGTGAATAAACCAGGCAAAGCTGTATTTCATACACCAAATCTGACCTCTACAACCAAGACACGTATTTATTTATTTGAAGCTAAAAATCACATTCAGAACCATGTCACCCTAAAGGCAGGAATAAAAATTACTGCCAAAATACAATGCTCCAGTTGGAGTAGACTCTGTAGTAACATATATCAACACATTTCTGTTACCAGGGTTGAAAACCTGATGCAACACATTGGTTTCTTGCTGTCCTACACATGACTACACATACCCGCATATTTAACACTTCTCAGTGTTTGTACATGATTTGAGCAGCCCAATTCATTCATCTGTGTGATTATTTTTCAACTTTGTACACAGCAAATTGAGAATCTGCAAAAGGAAGGGCTCAAGAACAGAAAATAAGGAGGAACAAATGAAAATGATTCACAAATAGGAAAAGAGATAACTGTTTTCAGCTCTGAGACTTTTAAGAGGACACTGCACTACTTAAGGATAAATATTAACATGCATTTTCATTTCTATACCAGCGGAAAGCTCTGGGACACAACTTGCTCACATCTTCCTATTTTTTAATGTTTGTTTTCATTCTGATGTACTTTTGACATTAAGCTTTACTCTTCGAAGTGACAAAAAAATCTACGCTGAATCAGAATGAATATCTCAAAATAACCAGCAGATGGCAATAAAAAAATCTGTGATACATTTTGATTGTGGAAATAAGCATAATCTGTATTAATGTACAACCAACAAAATTGTCATTTCTTTTTAACCTTGTTGATATGGCTCCAGGAGGCTTCTTGAAGCAGCAAACATTTATAAAATTTTATGCAGACAAATCCATAAACCTTTCCTTCATCTGAAAGGGGAAAACTCCCGCTGAGGTGAGAAAAATGCTTGAGAACAATCTGTTCCCCTGTTACTCAGAAGAATAACTTGTCTAAAATATTTCTTAACTGGATACTCAAACTAAACCTACAACTTCAAGAATCTTCTGCAAAGTGCAATGCATATAAAATGCAGAGATATTAGAGTTCATTTTTACTCCTAAAATGTTTCCAAACAGTAAAATAAAAAAGCTGTAAAATTTGTTAAATCTTTGTACTTATATAAAGACTAAGTCTTTATAGCTCTAGAAGCTTCCACTAAGTGTTATACCAAAGCTATTCAGCAACTACCAGTAATTATTGCTAGGGTTTCATCTTGAAATTAAAGCATCAAATTATTTTTATGTCTCACAATTTCAATTTTAGGAATAAATGAAATTACAGTGAGTTACCTGTCTAGCACAGAATATTAAAGTCAAATTTGTATGGTATTAAAAATAAAAAACATACAGATTAGATTTTTAAAGAAGGGCTTTTAGATATGATTTCTTATGTATATGCATATATACTATGTAAATGTTCACAGCTGAGGCAGGGTTATTTTAGAACAGAAACAATATGTTAATTGAAATCACCAGTGTTTTGGATTAACCTTTTTTAACATTCAGAATTTGTAATGCTGCAGAATTATTTTATATATATATACATCAATGGACCAAATAATTACACAATTTACATAAAGTGCATTTTTCCTTTCTGTATTTTCCTATGTTCACCCCAAGTGCAAGCCTAGATAGGTCTTGGCTAAGATATCTGTTTCACTAAAATAAAATACTTGATGAATCAAATTGTCAAGTATCTTCCCAAAAACAAACTACAAAGCTGTCAGTAAGGTTTGCACCTTGCCATGAAACACTTCAGAAAAAGAGACTTACATATAACTCCCTAATTAATATCTACTCACTATAGCTAAATAATCAAATATTTTTTCATATACATTTAACTATTAGAAATAAATTTAAACCACACATCAAATATTTACCAGCAAGTACTCTGCCCTACATTTATACCTGAAAACTGACAAAACACTCAGATATAAATGAAGTGCCCTCATTCTACATATATGCATGCACATCAGTGTGGGAAAAACACACTGCTACAGAAAACAATTAGCACATGGAAAGACAGATACCTCCAGACACTTGCCAAACAAAATTCAGTAGTAAGAAAGTTAAAATAGTAGTACAACGCTCCCAAAAATTAACTTCTGTGATTAAAGAGCAAATAGACTGAAGGCAAAGAAAGAATACACGCTGCCATTAGCAGAAAGACATAAGGGGAGAAGCACTTGTCTTTGTGAAAGCGGCACTGGCAGCTTGGAAAGCAGACACTGAAAACCTGGAGGGGGCTGCTGGAGGACCACATACAGGGCTGAAGAGCCTGACATATGGACACAGCTTAAAGAAACTGCATTTGCTCCACTTGCACAGGAGAAGGCCTGGGAAGGTGGGTGAGATCTAATCACAGTCTTGCAAGTCTTTGCAGGCAGCTTCCAAGGAGGAGAGAGGTACCCTCTTCACAAGGATGCAGAACGAAAGGGCAAGAGTCCATGAGCCATAAGTTGCACCAGGGAAACTTTTTCTTGCCATAATAAAACCCCCACAATTTCTTGTCATGAGAATAATTAAACAGTGGAACAGGCTGTCCAGAGAAGTGGTGAACTCTCCCTCATGGGAAGTATCCAAGTTTAGCTTATCTTGACAAGGACATGGACAATGTAATCTAGGGCCCTGTTTTCAGCAGAAGGTGAGGCCAAATAATCTCCAGAGGTCCCTTCCAATCTACACTGCTGTCTGATTCCATATGTGAAACTCTGCAGCTACCATATATTACATTAGTACCTGTCACAAACACAGAAATACTCTAGC
Source organism: Dendrocincla fuliginosa (assembly GCA_035047845.1). Classification (NCBI taxonomy): domain Eukaryota; kingdom Metazoa; phylum Chordata; class Aves; order Passeriformes; family Dendrocolaptidae; genus Dendrocincla; species Dendrocincla fuliginosa. The sequence goes on along the minus strand of JAWWMO010000083.1, from coordinate 41,538,356 downwards.
CAAAAAAAGTACTTTATGCACAGCTGTTTATCTTCAAATTTGCACTTTCATAACTCCACTAGTGGCCATGGATTTATGCTGATGCAAACTATTTTTCTGCCTTTTTTCCCCAGTTTCTTTACTATGTAAAGTTGGCCAATGCATAACTGTATATTTAACATATCTGCTAAATCACAGACTCCCGAGTTCTACATGAATAAAGCTATTTGCTCCACACATTTGGAACACAATACCACGCAGGACCATGCCTTACTTCCATCCTGCCAGAAAGAAGTTGTGTACGTTATTGACAGGAAATAAGCCAACTAGTACGGTTTTGTAAAAAAAACCCAAAAACAGTTACCCAACTTTATCGGGGAAAAAACAGACTGCACTGCAATCTGTTGCAAAATATTTAAGGACTTCTTAAAGGAGAAAGAAAAAAAGAAAGGAAAATAATGTTGATGTCACAATCCAGCTAAAATTGCTTTTGCTCAGGAAGTGGATTCCTGCACTTCAGGATGCAATGTTTACTAACTTTTAATTTTATGTAAAATTCAAAGTATGATGTCTTGTCACCTACTAGAATGCAAACTTCTGGACTCAGGTAGTGTTTCCCACTTTCTTTGGCACATCATCTCAGAAACAACTGTCAAGCTTTTTGTTGAGCTGAGTGTTGGGGCCGTTACATTAAGAGTGCTCAGCAGAAGCTCAAAGACTATAGCATGAGGCCTTTGATGAAGAAATACACTTAATAAAATGGAACTCTAGAGAAAAACAGATGTACAAGACAAGTCTCAAGCCCTCTGATTTTGAATCAGCTTTATTAACAAGCTATGATTCCTCCTTTACAGCCTTTGACAAATGGATTGTCAGCTCTTCCTCATCCAGAAAAAACAAGACTTAACTTCTCTTATTCCACTCCATACTCCTTATAGAAATGACTTTTCAATATAAATCTTTTTATGATGCTCATGAAGCTCTATTTCAAATCCTTATGAGGACTCCATGAAATCAAATCAACACAACCCAAATGCTTAAGCCATGTTTACTACAAACATGACAGTCATGTCCTTTCACAAAGGTTTTCATCTATACCAGAGCTGAGTGCATTCTCCCCAAAATCATATTTGTAGTCCGTAAGATCAGATTTTGTACCACCGTTACCAAGGGAGACCTCCATTATTACTTAGTATTTCCACGCTAATATCCAGATGCCTCCATGTGGCCTAGAACATCCAAAGTGCACTTCTACAAAAAAGCTTTCCGTTAGTTTACTACACTTGAGTGCTGGATACACAAGTTACTTTTGGAGACTAAGATACATTCATGCTAAGCTGTACTTTTACAGCTACTGCTTCAAAACACCTGCACTGGTGTGCTAATAAAAACAAAAATCACTACTAAAAGTTGTACGTACAACTGATTTCTTGAACTCAGCTTTCAGAGTAGTCCTGGAACTGATTTAATTAGCATTCTTCAAATTTATGAGAATCTACATTAAAAAGAAACAGTCACTAGGAACAAAGAAAAATAAAAAAGCACTCCAGAATTAAGGTTAGAGCTTGTTAACCCACTCCCCCAACTATCCACTGAATTTCTTGAGAACAACTTTTTTTTTTTTTTTGCTCAGATGAGTGTAGGAAGTCAGAAGTGATTGGGAACAGTTTCACACAAGCACATTCACACTTGGAATGTCCTACTTTGCACCTGCAGTACCTACCAGAGTTATGTGTCTATGGTAAAGCCTGAATAACTAAACACCCTATGGGATAAACTATTTTAAAATTATGTTAATAAGGATTTATTTTTTCCTGCCTTAAGGACATTCACCTACTTCTTTTTGTTTGAAAACTGCATTGGCTGCACTCAGCATCCATCCATAAGTAAAAGAGGGAAGTTTCATCATTCTGCTCCTGGTTCAAATCATGTTGCCATGGAAGCAGATGTTGAATTGATGAAAATAGGTCAACTGTTCAAAAAAAAAAGCACTGGTTTAATACTTTAAAAATATTATTGTATGTTATTTTAATGCTTGCCATTCTTTTGAAACTGTTAATATTTTATTCAATGCTATTCTAATCAGCATTTACTTTGCTCACATAATACATATTCCCACAAAAAATGCAGACAAGCAGTAGAGAGTCGTTAATGACAAGAAAGTATTTTGCATAAATCTGTAGGGGCTGGGTACAGAATGCTCACATGAATATCACACACAGTTCTTTGTTACTCCAGTAGTGGATGTGTTAAATGTTGCCATATAAACTGTTTCCGTTTGAAGAGTATTATTAGCATTTTTTGGAAAAAAACTAAATCAAGACATTGCTAATACCTATGGCTTGGCTTTGTCAGTGACAGTACTTCTTTGTTTAGCTCTGCATCCAACAGATATATAAATATTCAACTGGAGTCTCAGTTACTTAAAACGGATTAAAATACTTAAAGACAGCTAAGTTAAAGTAGGCTACCCCATCAACAGAACACGTGAAAACATACATAGTCAACTCAAAGAGATTTCTTTCTTCACATTTTCAAACTGCCTGCCAAGTTGCTGTCAAAATAGCATAAACACACTATAAAATGCTCATCTTCACCTGCAGCAAACACCAGAAAGTAAAATAACTCACCTGAATTGTTTCTGAATCTCTACTAGGTGACCTAAACTACTTTTTTATCAACACCCTGACACATCCTAATTTTTTTCAGCCTTGACACTGATGTACTTCAGATGCACCAGGTTTGTCCTAGAGGTTTACTGCGATATATTCTGTTCCTGAATTTTTCTTTACAGCTGAAATGCAGAGCTTAATCGTTAATAAATATAGTATAGGTGCATGGGAATACTGACAATACATTAGATTTGTGTTCCTTTCATAGTTCAGAGATCTTCCTGTAGGTTAGGCAATATTTGAAGGAGAAAGGCTCAGTGGTGCAGAAATCTCACGAATTTAATCCAACACAAACCTACCACAGCATTACTGTGCATCTTCCACATATAGCTGCTTCTGCCCTGCTCCCCAGTGAACTGGGTCAGACAGCTTCTCCCAGATCAATTCCCTCATCTGGTTCATCATGCACCAGATAAAAGAAACTCCCAGTGTTACAGATAAGATGGGAAAAAATACCCAGGAAAAAAAAAGCAAAACCAGCCCCATCTCTTTCAGCTGCCATAAACCCAGACCACTGCTGTTCATAGTCCCACAGCATCCAGTAATGCTCCCTTCTTTTAACATTTTGTAATCAGTGATTTAACCTGAGATTTTTACAACAGAAGCTCCAAGTAAAGAAAACATTTCTGTAACTGAGGACAAGTTTAACTGTCAACACAACTGAAAACATCTTCAACAGAAGCAAGACTCGTGTGCTGTGTTCATTTCCATATAGTTTTTTAAATAAAATTTCTGTATAAAGTGTGGTGCACTTTGGAAAATGCTTTTGGACTCCAAAAAGTTCATAATTTGCGTTACAAAACTTTTTGCAAGATTGTATGACCTGACCTATTCTCTATCTCTTTAAAAATTCAAACAAACAAACAGAACCCCTCCAAAAACAAACAGCAACAAAACAAACAAAACAAAAAAAACAACAGAGCTCAAAAATAGCCACACCTGTGAAGTTGATAAATACTGTTTAAAATGTATTGAAAGAGCATCCTTATGAAGACTGCAAAAGTCTTACATTTCACCTTCAATAGTTTTAGAACTATATGTTTATAACCAACAACGTTCCAAAAAATCACATGGCTTGTTATGCTGCAGAAACGTACTAGAAGAGTCATATGTTGGGTTTGTATCTTTGTGTTTTCTCAGACAATAAATAGTTTGTAATAACAGAAAAACAGCCACAAAAAAAAAACCCCGAGACTAGCATAGTTAAAATTATCAAGCATACTGGATACTTCTGATTAAAACTATGTTTAAAGAGACCTTTTCTGACCAGTGCATTGTGACTTGCTTTGTTGGTGTTGTTTTGTTTTGGGTTTTTTTAAATTAAGAAAAAGAGTAAGAAAAAACTTTTCTTTAACCTTTCCTCTCCTCTGGTTCATCCAGCATTAGCCTCCAACAGTCTTTTCATACAGTGTTAATTACAGACTGGTGATCTTCAACAAAGTTGCTTCTCTGTATAAGACAACATTTTTCCCCTCTCCTCCCCTCAGTACTAATTTACCTTTTCTCTCCAAACTTTGTTCCCTTTGTTTTCTGAATCTCCCTTTCCACAGTGTTTATAGTTAATTTGAGATATAAACAGTAATTCCAAGAACTACCTAATTAACATGCTGCAATTCCTGTCCCTAAAGGGTTGCATATAAGCAAAATTTAAATTTTTAGAGAAAAATGCTGATATTCTCCTGTGGCCTACCAAGAAACAGAGGTCAGCCCAGAGATCACACAGCCAGCTTCACATTCCAGCAGATAAAAGGGGAATACACAGCAAGCAAAAACAGCCCCATCTCTTTAAGCTGCCATAAATCCATACTGCTTACATTTAGTCATACAGTTTTCATAACACGATCTCTCTAGATACATTGTCCAGTAATGACCTATATCATTACATTTAATTTACCAAATTAGTTTTATATTAAAATACCTCACTGAGGTTAATGCAAACGCTCACACATGCATAACAGAAGGGCACATCAGGCTGCCTGTAGACTCTTAACTTCAGCAGGTCAGCTGACATGATTCATATTTAAAGTTGACTCTGCAAACCTTAAGGCTTGGAAAATAAAATTCAAAGCAAGCTCATAATTCATTGCATAACATTTAACACCTGTAAAGAGAACAACAAAGAAATATGTGCTCCTGATGCACCTTGGCAAGGTGATGCAATTTAATAACTTTACATTCAAAATCCAGACCTTTTGCCACAAGGAAAGTAATCCAGTTCCTAGAGGTTAAAATAACATAATGATGAAAGCCAAGGCAAGGCAACATAAGAAAGCTCTGAAGCAAAGATATATAAGGGCAAAGTCCTGCAATCTCAGTGATTATGTGAAATGCCCACAGATATCCCTCCCTGTCTGAAAAAGAATGACATTCAAGTGCTTACTAAATACAATTAGGAAAAGATTAAACCCAAATGCTGTTACAATCACAGTCATTGATCACAATATTTACAGTCATCACACATAGTTGTTGCACATAAGCCTTACAGGATACATCCATAAAGATTATGTATGAAGTCATTTTAAGATATGTTGGGGTCACAAAGCAAGTAGAGAAATAACCAGTTCACAAAAATTTGATTATTTTGCTTCTTGAAATAGCACTACTAAATACTTGAAATACATGAAGCCACAAATACACAGTGTCTTGGGAATGCATGGGAAAGTATGGTAACAGCATTCACAGTACATGAAAACACATAAAAGAAAGAAATCAAAAAGCAAGACTTTGAAACTCTTCGATAGGGAAATCTTCGTTTCCTTTTAGTATAAGGTGTGAGGTAAAGTCTTTTATTTTCACTGGTGTTTGTGTTATTTGCCAAAACATGCATTGTTTGAAGGCAGACTTACCTCTATCAATGCCACAGTCAGAACAAGGTCTATTTTTGAGTCTGGGAAAAGGGCATCCACTTGTGGAGACATTCCAATCAGCATACAATTGGTAACAACTGATATCACACTCATAGTTTCAAAAGCCAGCTGAAATAAAACACAAAAAATATTTATAGTTATGACCATTACCTCTAATTTACCAGTACCCAAATTGCTCTGGACAATACCTCTCTCTTCATTAAAAGCCTCAAGAAGACCCATTAGTTTAAATTAGTTTAAATTTTTATTTTCCTTCATCTTTTGAATTCTATGGCACAAGACACATTTGGCAAGCTGACTTCATCAGCTTGACAGGAAAAGACAAAACCACAACAAAGTTGTAACCTGAACATGTAAAAGAGTATGCACTCATCTACAGTTGTATCCCCAAACAAATTTATTTCAGGCTAAAGGAAAAATTGCAAAATTCCTAGAGGAACCAATAGTCTTAACACTGGTTTTGGAGGTTTTGTCTGAATTCTAAGTAATAGGAAAAAGGTAAAGATAGTACACAATGCTTTTTAAAATCACAACCAGTTGTACAAGCTGACTTTATTGAAAGACATATTTACATTTAAACACAAACAATAGCACAAATCTAAGAAGCTCTTTTCTATAGACATCCCACAAAATGTCTGAAAATACTCACACAGCTTAACAATTACATTTGAAATATAATGGTTGCTTATTCTGAGATCCTGTCTGGAATGAGAAAGACTGACATTGAATTGTAGCAAATGTCACAACGAATTAGCAGAAGTAACTTTCTCCTTCACAACAAGCTAGTGATTCAGCTTACCTGATAAAATAATTCCAGTAATCCTTTAACAGAAATCTCTCAGCAAATGCTCTGATTTTCCATATGAAACAGACTACTTGAAAATTTAACTCTTATTTTTAGTTCACAAAGGAAATTTATTTCTATTAGTTAAAAAATGACACCACAAAAAAAATTACTGTACCAGTAGTGTTATAATTTTTCAGCCTATTCCCTTGACTGAAACAAACTATTCTAGCCAAACCAAATGCTATTATTATACCTGCAGCTATGCTTATGACTTATGACCACAGCCTGATTTTTCTGGTGGTCACACCACTGGTCAATGCAGCTATGCCACCAAGATGTCAGCAGCATGGGTTTGGACTCAGAAAACACATCCCATGTTAAAATGCAATCAGATTATAATTCACACATGTTAACTACATATCATTAAAAGACTCTCCTACAAGCCCACATCATTAATATCTATGTATATGTCTAATGACCATTGCTCAGAATCCTTGGTTTGCATGTTTTTGCAAGTATGTTTCACTTGGTTTCATTTCTCATCTCTCATTTGCTTCATTGGATAATATTTACAACTCCTCCAAAACAAGTAGTGATTAGTTAATTGTGCCCTTTATCTCCATTACAGATCACCAGAAAAGCTGTTAAATAAAAGTAGAATATGGATCATCCCCTACAGAAAAGTCCCCCAACAGACTTCACACTCCCTATCAAGCCACAGTTATTAGAGAATGCTAAAGTCTCTGGATGAAACTTAGTTGCCTCCTTTCTTTCCAGAGAAAACTCTGGTCAGGATCAGTTCACTGACTCAGCACACACAACAGGCTCCAAAACAGCTGGTGCTAGCATGATTGCATGGGCAAACAACTGAGGACAGAAAATCCTTAACCCAGTACTGCTGGCATGAAATTGCTTAGATAGATTACAGTGTTCAGTCTGCGCACAAAGTTCCAGGTCCTGCTCACAGATCCAGTTAATTTTAAAATTAGTCAGCTTGAGTACCAGTGATCAAAAGGGCACAAGCCAAGTATGTGGTTTATCTGTTCTTCCACTTTTTTGAAACCATTCCTGAGCTCCACGCTTCTGAGATTGCATCCAATATTACCATTTCTAAAATAATGCTGTCTATAAAGAGTACTAGGCAGTACCCAGAAGATTTGCTTTGCTGCAGTTGCAGCAGGAGTACAATACACATAGAAGAACTAAAAGAAAGATTTTTCTTTCCAAAGGCAATTGAAAGACACGTGGTCAAAAACCCCACCAAAATAATCACTTGGATATACAGTTACATAGATACTATTCTAAGCCATTGAAGAGATTGAAAAACCTACTAAACTTTAAAGTGGCTCATGGGCCAAACACACAGCTTAAACACTTTTTGCTGAAACCTCTTTTAAAACAAATAAATAGAAAAAGGACACAAGAATTACCTGCCAAACACCAATATTTGCTGTGGGTTCTGCAAATGGACGCTTGTAAACTCTGCACATCTTTAAGGCATCAGAGTATATCTCTGTGATGTTGTTTAACACTGCAAAGACAGCTGCCAGTGGATAAACACATGAGAAAAGACTCACATAGCCAAACTGTAAGAACAACTCCAGGTAATCATCAAAAGTACCCTGAAAAACAGAGCCAAAATAAGAACAACTTTAACCTACCAAAAACCACATAAAAAACCCCACAGAGATAACAATACAGTTGTAAACACGTCTCCTTATCCCAAAACAGTTGTTTAGGAATGATTGCTGCAACAATTAAAAGACCCCCAAACATTTAGTTAATTTGGAGTTATTAAATTACTCAAAACTTCTTACATGCGGAGGCCAAGGTTTTTCTTTTGCCTAATGCATTTTCTGGAAGTCACACTTCTTATCCTTCGAACATGAAGTATAAACACATTCATCCTATTCAAGTTCCTGACTATCTCCATGAAGCAGTAATGGAAGGAACAGTGGAGAACAGGAAAATAGCACCATGCATTTAAACTGTCAGAACACCCTCCTCAGAGCACCATGGCAATAGAAGTTCTAGTGTTTCAGACTGTCCATGAAAGACCTAACCAGAATGGTTGGTTGGTAGATAGGCAACTCTTCTCTGGTACTTGTGCTTGTTTTTTTTTCAAAATGGGTAGGTCACAGTTAGTGGCCCACTTGAAGGCTGAAACAGCACAATGCAGCACTGACATCTGAAAGGAACAACTAGTGCAAACAAACAAAACCTATTTTAACCAATCTGCAACACATCTATCACCTGATCTTTAAAACAAGAATGTGGGTATTTACATACTTATTAAGTATTCACATATATGTTTATCATATATTTGTACACCGGCTTTGTAGTATTAATAGTTTTTTATGATTGCAGCAATTATTTATGAAAGAACCAAAAAAACTGCTTTTAAAGAAAAAATGTTCACAGAACAAAGGATGGTGAAATACCAAAACCAAATTAAACTGGGATCTTTTATTTACACAGACCCACATATTGTCCTCTCTCTCGAAATTTAAATCATAAAAACTGGACAGTAACTGAGATTACAGGAACCACATAAAATAGATTCTGGCTCAGACACATGGTTCTCTAATCTTTTTCACCCATTATAGCTGTTAAACTGACCACCCTTTCCAGCACCTCAGGTTTTTTTCCCTAGGAAACAGCGAGGTAGTAGAAGCCTGCAAAATCAGAAATCAATATGGGGTGCTCATTAGTTGCATTTTCATCTGAGCTCATTTTCAAGTTACACAGTATAGCTGAGTCTGACAAACTGATCTGCTGGCCAGACCATGAGGAGCCACCTAACTTTTAAAGCCACTAAGATTTTTCTTCAGAAATGTTTTGTATAAACTCTGTATTTTATTAAGGTTTTTCTTAGGGACATTTGTGCAGGATCCCTCACTGGGGTGGCAGCCACTCATCTGTTCGTGCTATCACTTTCTCAGACAACTGGTGCAGGCAGAGAGCATTGCTTCCCTTTGTGCCCCTCCTTCTGGTAACTGCACAGTATTCCCACTGCTTCCTCACGCCTTTCTTCTCATTTCCTTGTCCAGTACCTACTGAATTCTAGAACAGCAGAGTACGAAAAGAAAGCAAGCATTGATTTATGAAACTTTGTGTAGGAAAACAGGGAGTCTGATATAATGTTCAAGAAATTTCTAATTGTGCCATTGCCAGCCATGAGATCAGCACATGATCTATAGCATCAAGGAAACAAAACCAACAGAGAAATTCAGGGAGAACTAGAGGAGAGAAATAAATAGAAAAAAAGTAATTTAAAAATTATTGCAGGATGTTTGTACATCTTAAACAGGGTTAAGGGCTGGAGAATTGAAAAGTGAGAAAAAGGACAAAGAAAATAGAGAATTAATGTTGAAGAGGATGTGAAGGAAGGAAAACAAAAGAAAAGAGCCTGGAACATGGAATTCTGTCAAGACTCCTGCTAAACTCCTCAGTTGCTAAACATAGTCAAATGCTTCCCCCTTGTGACAGTTTTAATTTTAGAAATATTCTTGCCTGCTGACAGCTCAGTGCTTGCTAACAAATCAGTGGTCTAATACCCTGTATTCACGAGCACAGCACAATTATATTTAGACTGAATATAAAACGAAGGCCTTGAGTACACAGTACCTTAACCTGAAACTGAGGGTAGCAGTGGACGCACCCAAGGCAAAGTCCTAACTCTATGACTGGCCTCATGGGCCCCTGTGGAAAACTATTCAGGGCACAACAGGTGCAGATTCATTTGATCCAGCTCTGCACAAACAGCACTGGGCAATATGACTCACAGGCACCACACTGGCTTTGTATGTGACAACTGAGATTCAGAAGTCAGCTCAGGTCTACGAGGCAGAGCTCATTTGGTCAGGCATATCAAGGCCTGATGCCAACATATGGCTTTTGGAGCTGTGCAGGTGCAGTGCTCAACCATGCTGATGTACCAGTTCAGTCACTAATTCAGGGATTTCTGCTGTGTTCTCCAAGGCAAGACACATGCTGTCTAAATCTATTTCCCTCCATACCCAACATGGGCAATACCAACCTTCACACAGGAACACGAGTATTAACATTTGGAGTTTCTCAATTGTAAAGGTGGTATTTCTTACTCCTCTTCCTATTTCATGGCACTTCATGCACGAAGAGAGGAATCTGATATGGTATTAGTATCAAACTGCTAATCTCTACCTTTTACACAGAAGGTACATTATCTACATGTAATTCTTACTCTGTAGAAATATAAACCATACAGTATTAAGATTTGTGACTATGCTTGCAGCACCAGATCAAGGAAGTTACCAGCCAGTCTGTAAGGCCTTAACATACACACTGACGTCTACTTTGTCAGTTCCTTTAGAATTGCAAATAGCAAATTGTATGAAGTGTGTTAAATACAATTAAAAATGATACTGGGTAGGAAGTGGTCAGGAACGGAAGCAGGGAGACAGTGAATGCAAAAGTTGTGGTTTCATGAAGCAAGAGCTTCCAGCAGCAGTATTGTTTTTCAGAGTTGATTTCTGTCCCCATCTACACACAGGCGCACTCTCTCAGGCTCTGGTTTAACTCACCATTTAAACCAGTAACACTGCAAAATCAAACCAAAATAACCCTCCTCTTCCCTATGCCAGGCTACTCATCCTTGTATCCTTCAGGTTACCCTTGGAGATTAAGGGTGTATTACACAAATACTTCTTTCCAGTGATAAGGGTTACCAGTTGGGTAACTCCAGATACAGCTGTTCATTCCTTCCTCTTCTTTATGGTGTAACTGGAATCCTGCACTGCAACCATTTTTTGATCCAGCGCTCCATAAACAACACTACTAGCAAAACTGATGAAGCTGGAAATGAGCTGACAGGCCAGACAGTCAGAAATATTTTCATTTGCCCTCTGTCTCTGTCAGCTACAGCCCAGAAAAAAATTTAACTCTGTTACAGTAATAGAACATACCAAATAGGTTCCCATTTCTTTCTCCATGTTGACTTGCTCAGCTAGTGACAGGTCTGCATCAGTTTTATGAGAAGACACACGTTTCTTCATCTTCTTGTTATGTCTCTTTTGAAGCCAGTAAGGAAATAAGGATTCTGCAAACTGATTGAGGATCTGCGAAGTTATCAGCAAAGTGGCCAAACTCTTGAGTTTAAAAAAGAAATAAACAGAACTGTGATAAACCTGTAATCTTTTGCAATTCTGTTTTTTAGCAACACTGTGAGTTACTATACTATGACAAAAAAAGGCCAGCCTAACAAACCTAGGAATAGCTTGTGAAAAGCATAGGTGCTCTAGTTCCCATTCTCTGCTATGCACTGAGAAGTACAAAGGAGGAGTTAGAAGACTAAATGTTTTGTGGATCTGGATGTATCTTGGAGACAGTACAGCAAGTACAATGAGAGGTTACAATCAGCCTATGATAATGACAATCACAGAGCTAAACAGTGATTTTTCTTTTCCCCCATGTTTTTTTCTTCTTGCTTTTACCTGAAAGTAGAGGAGATGTCATGAATGTCATGTTGGGTATGTCAAGTGTTTTGCTAGAGATCACTTTATAGAACAGAGATCTTGAGCTGAATGTCTTGTTGTACTGCTCATTATCCTTAGAGCAAAAATATTTTCCTTATACCCGATTGTCACGTATTTGAGTGCATGAAAGATATTAACAACAGAAAGTTGGTTTAAAATACTAACTACAAATTGGTTTTGCCTTTATTTATTCGCAGATCCTCACTGCAGTCATAAACTTAATCATGCTCCTATCCTCAAGAGTCTCTCATTAAGAGCACTACAGAGAAAACCATTTTCTAACATAAGAGGAAATGAAAATTTCCCAGCCTCATCTGTGTAAGGGAGTAATCAATTTATTTGAAAACAGTTCCTCATTTATACAGAGGGAAAGAATTGCTCTACTCTGTTATGATTCTTCAACAGGAATTCCCTTCAAGAGGGAAACTGAAATACAGAGGACGGACTTCTAAGAAAATATATGTCAGGTTAATGTTTTAGAATAACAATTAAATATGAAACTCCCGTTGCAATCATTCCTTTATTTTCCTAGATTCATCAAGATTCTTAAGATGTTCTTGGAACTCACCTGTCTCAAAAGCTTCATGTCAAACAGAATAAAGGCAATGTAGAAGAGAGATGCAAAACAATTTAAGAAGTTGAACTGCAAATAAAAATATTTGGTTTCAGTACTCAAGCAGAAGTTCAGATGCAGAATATCATCTAACTTAACAGTTACCTAGATGAAATGGCTTCCATGCAGATGCAAACTGTTCCTTAACATTTTCTTTACCCTTTTAAAAACTTCAGTCTGAAAAAACCCATTTTGAATATTGGTCTTACTCAGATTTTCACTTGACGTGTTTAATGATTTCCTAAAGCATAGTGTACAAAGAGAACTACAATTCAATTAGAAATGTGGACATTAAAAACATGCCGCCTTCTGTTTAACCTTCATTTTTTGGCAATTTCTCCAGAGGTAACACTATAAAAGGGACATATTGATCTTAATTCAGAGTAATGATTTTTTTTTGTATTAATACTTTACCAAAGTATATGCATTGGATGATTGATATGTAGAACTGTTCCTTGATATTGTTTGTTGAGATTTTTGTTTAATCCCTTCAAGGAGCTTTACGACCAAGAGAAATATTCTCTACTTCTAAAATGTTACATAATCACAGTAGTGTCCTTGAAAAATCATAATTCAGCTCTGAAGTTTCCTACTTGCTACCAGTGCTGCTGCTCCTGTTTTGAAGCTCACTGATAACACTGGGAGTGCAGAGAGCCATTCACAGGGTGAAGGTGAAAACGGGGGAAATTACACTTGACATTTCTTAATTTTTAAAATTTATTTTATATAGATTTCCTATAGGGAAAAGGAGATAGTGCTAAGTTTTTTGAGAAAGGCAGAGACAAAGACAAAAATTATATGTGCAAGAGTTGTAGCTCTAGAGGTTACCAGTAACAGATGGGTAACAAGCAGATTTAACAAAAAAAAACACAACAGAAAAACCCAAAACAAAACTACACACAAGACTCCACCACACTGAAGGAAATAAAAAAAGGAACTCTGGAAGAGACTTAAACAATCCTTTCAAAAAGGAACAATTAATTAAACCAAACTTGGCAACTGCTTTTACTGAACATCTTATATGCGAATTTAAAATTAACAGTACTGTTCCTTAGACTCAGTGTCACATTGGGGTATACACATAAAAGAGCAACCAAACACACACACATACACATAAAAGGTAGTTGTGCAGAGACACAAACTGGATAGATCAGTAAGTACTATAAACTGCACAGGAGCAGACTGAGGGGACATGTATTTCCAGCCTCCTCTGATCATCTGAATGATAGTAGAGGTGAAAGGTAATATATGAACTTTTTAAAATATGGTTAACCATCAAATCTTGCAAAAACTGAACAGAATAGTTCCCAGTTGAAGATCACAACGATTAACATGAAAACACACATATACAGAATCCTAATGAAAGACCAATTCAATACAAATTAAAAGCCAACTTTCTACAATAAAAAGAGGCATCTAAAATAGTCTAGCAGTTACTGCAAACACAATAGAGATCTTGTATACTCTGATATTTGTGCTAGTATTTGGCCTTGAACAAAACTGTACGCCAGCACTAACAAACACATGACAAGCTGTCTTTTTAAACAATCTTAAAAGCTGCTTATGCTACATACTCACCACTAAAACCTTCAGAATTAGATGATTCTGATATGAAGATTCCAGCCTGTGATTTTCTAAAATACCAACAAAATTATTGATTAGTAAACAGCAGAAGCTCTTATCATATACTAGACATTGTTATACAAAAAGACTTTTCCTCTACCTAAAAATTATTTATTTAATAGTCTATGATCCTCCAACACTTTATTGGATGAACAATCTATACTGCATCAGTACCTCACTTACCCTATAAAGCTAACCTGATGCACAGTGTTATCATACACATTTTTGTACAACTCCAGTACTTTTTCTACTACAAAGACAGAAAAAACATCCATCATGCTTAACACATAACAAAATGTTTCTAGCTATTGACTGTTCTTTGGCTGAAAAAGAACTCAAGACTAATGAGAACATATTATGAAAAATAACAATACCAAATTTGATTCAAAACCAGTAAATGCTCACAGAAATACTCCCATCCGTCTCCAAGGAATTGAGATCAGACCCTATGCTCTAGAGCAAGACTAGTCTGTGAAGCTCAATAGATGCATTACTCATTCTAAATTAATGTTTTCAGTTCATTTAAGATAAACTGTCAGAAGCTGATGTTTCAGGAAGGCTGGTTACCAACCAGGAACTAGAGGAAAGTGAATGGAAGGTTTACAATTTCTTTCTAGTATTTTGTCAGATTGTACCTTTAAAGGCCTGACCAAGCAGTAACTGAGAAGGCAGCACACTAGTATGAGCTGTGTCAGTAAGGCTGAAAAGAGACACTGTCACCAATGGACCTTGCTCAGGACAGACCAGCAGAGTTCTACTCTGGTAGGGGTGTGAAGTGGGGCCTGATATGTGGAAAACACATTCAAGTGACTGAACGCAATTTTTACTTTTAGCTTTCACTAAATGATCAGTTCTCATGATAAATGGGTGCAAAAGGTGTGCTTAAAATACCCCAGATTGCTTCCCATGCTTCATCAGTTTAGCTGTTTAAGTCAGATGTTATCTGAAAATATGCCAGGTGGGAGGGAAGGTAGGACAGTCAGATGAGCTTTTCAGCCTACTCAAAGCATGGCAGCATAAACATATTGGATAGAACAGAAAAGGCACAAGCTGTCAGTGTAGCAAATTACATAAATACTGTCTCTGCTGAATATGAAACATCAGCTTAAAACCAAAAAAATCTGAGTTAAAAAAAGCTTGAGTTGCCTGCTAAAGACATTTTAGCCTATTTGATCAATATAACCGAGTATTTTGCAGAAAAGCTTTTTTCAAATGAAACAAACCAGTCAACTGAACTCTAGATATGAATTTAAAAGTCATTATTTAAATAAAAACCTTGAACAGTCCTAAACAAAGCAAGAAATTGCTTGCTTTTACTATTGTGGCTGTCAGGTTGAATTTGCTGAGCAAATCAATTTGGCATGCATAACCAAGCCCCACTTCAACACCTCTTTTTATTCTGTCTTCTGCATCAATCTCCCTTTTGCTTTATCTTTTTCTGTTAATTTTCTGGGTCTCTGGCTTTACTAATCTGGATTCTGTCCTGCAAATAAATGCCATATGGAGCTACACAAAGCAGTTAACTCTCCATTAGCTTCATCTATTAACTTTGTCTGAAAGTGACTGCACATGTCTGTAGAAGTGCTAAAATTCAAAATAAACACTGGCATTTCACTATCCTTATGTTAGGTTCCAAAACACAAGGCCCAATCTGTTAAATAAGCCACACACACACAGGAAAAGAAAGACAACCTATGATAACAGTCCTCTTCTTCTGAGAGTGCCCAGAGAAACATGTTTTGATAGGGATGTGAAATCTCAGTCTGCAATATATGTAGCATATATGAACACTCTTGTATATTTAGTTGGTAGTTTCAGATTTGGTTCCATTAAGTCAGTGCCCCTGCCCTCTGCAGAGATGTATCAGTAGACTAAGAAACACTCAGCA
The DNA here is from genome assembly GCA_035047845.1 of Dendrocincla fuliginosa. Lineage (NCBI taxonomy): Eukaryota > Metazoa > Chordata > Aves > Passeriformes > Dendrocolaptidae > Dendrocincla > Dendrocincla fuliginosa. The sequence goes on along the minus strand of JAWWMO010000083.1, from coordinate 41,522,414 downwards.
AACCCAGGTTGTGTGATCCACTTGCCAGGACAGTCCTTCCTGTCACCCATCCACCTCTGAGCTCCTTCCTTATGCTGTCACCTTGTCCCTTTTGTCACCATTATGGCTGACACAGTCAAACAGAGACCTGAATCAGGAAAGGGGGACTTCTGCACCAAAGGGGGAGAGAGGCTGAAGAAGGCAGGATCACCCCTTCTGATGGCATGTCAGACTCAGGGTAAATTAAACCAAATATGACATTGCAACTTCAGAACACTCAAAATATAAGTTAAAATGGCCACCTCTTTTACCCCACAGCAAAAAACTAGTTCAGGAAATTTCTTTAGCATTCTGTCAAACAAAAGCTCACATTAATGTATTCTACAAAGAAACAAAGTCTAAGCATCTGGGATTCTAGCTTGAAGGAAGAAGAATAAACTACTTTCTTACCCCATGATGTTAAGAATTCAGCAGCATACCGATAGATACGGTTCATAATTTCAATCACAACAGCATATATGATACTGGGCACATAGAGCATCAAGCTGCTGAAGTTAGACTCATTCTCTTTGTGATAATCCAGAGCCCACTGTTCCAAATCAAAGTAAATCATCATCACATACAGTGAGAAGTAGAGGCAAAGGCACACAAATGGTAAGGACACCAGATAAATCCGTAGCTGTCTCTTAAGACTTGAGTACACCGGTTCCTCCCTGCCAGTGACAGGATTGATACCCAGGACACCATGGAAGCCTGATCTTGGTTCTTCAAACTGTCGTTTCATCAAGAGCGTCCCCCAACGGTATGTGAGGATGGCACAAATCCGCTTCCAAACTTCCAGGATCACAGTGGACCAGATGAGATTGAATGTGGCAAACATCACATACTTGTCATAGTCTTCCCATGCAAACACGTAATAAGGAATCCCAATGACAGCCATTGGAATCAATGCAAATGTGAAGTATTCCAAGAAACCAAAATAGAGAGCAATGGTTTCGCCAAAGTAGCAGCGTATGTCATCTGCAGAGAGAAATTAATCAAGTAAGACTACACTTAAGAGAAGTCAGTACAAAATCAACTTGACTTTACATGAACTTAGAATTTTCCATTGGCCAGATTTTTTTTTTTCCTAAATAACAGTGAATTTTATGGCTCTTTTTTTTTTTTTCCTTTTTCCCATTCAAAAAAGTCAGACAGTTCTTTGAATTATTTTTTTAATGTTACATATACACACACACATAAACACACCATTCAGATGGTAAAGGAGTCAAATATCTCAATACTTACTATATCAACATCAGATATTTAGAGAAGTAAAGAAAAACAAAAAGAGAAACCCCAACCACACTGAAAACAGCATCATCTTGATGACAGAATTGATCAGTGAATGGCTAGTATGGCAGTGAAGGCATTTGATGCAATAAAAAACAAACTTGTAAGAGCAAGTGACACCTAACTTCTGAAGATTCTTACTGGCATATGTACTCCTGGGAAGCAAATTTGTTTCAGCCTGCTCAGGGCCAAAAAGGGCTTGCTGTGCTTTGACAACCCAGACAGAACAAAAGAAACAGATGGAAGGTATATTGAAATCTTTAAGCTTAAACATGTCAGAACACCCAGGCTGAGACATTCTCTGCAGTAGACAATTGATAAATGACATAGACACTTGCTGTACTCACTTAGTTTGTCTGCTCAGGTGTTATAGAGACTTGAAAAGTGCACTAATAGTGGATGTATTTCAGATCTATTACCTTCAAGAAGACAAGATCTCACTGATCTTACTAATAAAAAAAATGTAGAAGTCTTCAACATTATCTAGAAATAGCACCACATAACATATAGAAATACCTAGCAGAGTTTTGAATACCAAAATCTGTTTTATCTTTGCCTGCTTGGAAGACCAGATTGCTTACATGCCACTGCTATGTATTCATCAGCTTAACGAAACAGACACAGAATCATTATCTCTAAATTGACACTCCCTGTAATAGACTAACACATCAAAACTCCATGTGCAATACCAGAATATTCTATGGCTCATGGTTTACAAAACACTACAGAAGTTCACTGTTGTCAGTCAGGTAACTCTCCAAAAGCAAGAAGGAAAGGTAAACAGACAGAAGAATCAGCACTCCAGCCTCCCTCTTAACCAAAAATTCATTAACAAATTCATGCAAGTGTAGGTCATCAGCATAATTTCACATTCCAAGCATGCAACATGAAAGACATTCTTAAATTAGTACATACTTAACAAATTCCTGGGATTTACTTTGAAATTTTGTATGTTTTCAATGTCAGTCAGAACAACGCTCTCTCACGTAAACAGACGACAAGCAGACAACAAGACTCCTAACACAATACTCTGGAGGCAGACATTATCAAGCCAGATCTTTAACTTCCTGCAGCTCAGGAAAGAATCACAGGCAACTACAAGATCCAGAGATTTATAATCAAGCATATTCCCAATTACTTACTTTCCTATTTTTAGGTAAAGTTCACAGGTTTAGAGTTTAGAACTTATCTTTCCACGTTGCCAGACTAAAAATTACTTTCATTTTAAGATTATTCAGTGTCTAAAATATACATGAGTGATGCTGGCATGAAACAACATACAGTCTTTATACAGACAATGAATTTAAAACAAACAGTTGTAAACACACTTTTGACACGCCTACAACTCAAAATAGCTTTGGTAATTCCCAGACATTTAGGAGCTTGTCAAGAGTCAGTTTGACAGAAGTCTTGGCTTGGCCCATTACTGCTTTACTGACAAGTAGGGAGAATTTGTGGTGTGCAGAGTGCTGTTACATGGAAGCTCACAGACACTGAATCTGCAGACTCTGGAGCCATCGATTTTGCTAGTCTAGAACCATTTCAGGAGGTCATACAGTAAACACTAAAAGAGGAAAAACTTGTCCAACTGATAAAAGAGCAATGGTCTAGTTTCAAGGCTCTGCATTAGATGACCAGAGTGCAGATGCTGAGGCTCTGAACTGCCCCTCCCACAGATCCAACTTCAAAACTACAACCAAAGGCCTGTAGCCACAAGAAAGAAAATCAAGTTACGTGCTGTGCTTCCCTCCAGAACATTTGTATTGAGAGTCATTACAGCAAAAGATAGCCATCTTAGAATCAAAAGAGAATTCAGTGAACAGACCATAACTGCGCATGTCAACAAGTCTGGAAACATGGTGCTTCCTTAATCAGAACCTACACCACTTTGTTTATTCCAAGACCAGTAAGAACAAAGGTGGGGAAAAAAAGGAACTTCGAATCCTAAAGGCCAACAAAGTAACTTCGGCAGAAAGGTAGTGTTTGAGGAGGTGAACTGCAATGGGTAGTTGGGATATAAAAAGGTAAACTCAGCAAAATAACAGACTTCTTCATACAATACTTACCTTCCACACACGATTTTCACTTCTATGGAAGTGACATGTTGGAGTAGAAGTTAGGAAAGACATTTTGTCTTCCTAGACAAACTGAAAACCTCTCCAGAAGAAACCCTGCATTTTATTTGTAGTAGAGTAAGTGTTCACATACCTAAAGGTTGATAGCCAACTTTCACTCGGCCGTACCAGCTGTGACGGAGCTTTTTCAACTCTTCTCTGTCATGCAGTGGGAATATCTGAATTAGGATACCACTGGTCATTAATCTTCTCACTAGAATTAAAAAAAAAACAAAGGTACCTAGCACTCCTTCAGAAGACAATAAGCAAACCAGTCACATTATGTACTTAGCAAGCTTAAAGTTCCTTTGAAATGGATCTAGAACTTACATTTTTTAAAAAATTGTCTGCATGTTAGATAAAATATTATTCATAATAGAGAGTAGCTATACCTATTCCTACAAACTGTCCACTGGAAGAGAAAAAGCAACCTTTTTACATCTATTAACTATTCCATAGGTTTTCAGTATAATTAGTTGCAGCTTCAAATACAAAAAGTGCTACAAATCACAACTGAAATGCCATATGTAGCTTTCTGAGGAAAGCCCCAACGCCACTGTTGAATTAATTATGGGAAAGATACTAAAACCATTTTTGAATTATCAGTTAACACTAATTCATAAATTATAACACATCTTCATTGCAAACAAACTATATATTCCACAACTTGTATTTAACTTTGTTATGGAAAGCAACATTATATGTGGATAAACAATTAACAAGCTGCTCTGGGAGTTACAACCATATTAAAAAAGAAAATAAATTCAAAAACAGGAGAGGGGAGGCACTGGAAGCTCTGTGACAGTATTTTACCATTTCCCACAGGCTTGACATAACGAGAAAAATACTTTGATTATATAAAAAAATTACCAATGTAAACTCATTTGATCTTCACATTTATTTACGTTTTTTGAATGGCTAATATACATAGAACTCTTTCTTTGATGACCAACACTAATGAATAAAGATACTGTCATTAAAAGGACATACAAATACTAAGATAAATTCTTGTAAGAAACTGTAGCATCTCTGCCAATGAACTAGTTCCCACTACCATAAAAATAGCACTAGCTCTCATTGCTTCTTTCTCCCATGAAAAGGAAAAGCTCTAGCAGCAAAGAGGATTGATGGAACCAAATAAATTAAATAAAACTTCCTTCATATTATGAAATTTTTAACTCCAGAGCACTGTTACTCATTCCAGTATTTTTATACAGAGACAATCCAAGTATATCATTATGCAATTTAAAAAAATAAATACTTTTGGTGCTAATTAAAAATAATGAATGACATCAACATCTGTGAAAACTACCCAGCTGAAAAGAACACAAGGCCAGAGCCTCAGCCTCATAGAAAGACTCAGAATGCAAGGCCCACTGGAAATAATCTGCCCCAGCTTCCTGCTAAAAGTAGGTCTACCTTAAACCAGGCTGCTCAGGGCCTCATTCAGTGGAGATGTAAAAGTCTTCCAGGACAGAGTTACTAACAATCTTTTTAATTCCCTATTTCAATGTTTGTCTACCCTATTGTGAAAAAAATTCTCTTGATACGCACAGTTTCTCTTGTTGCCCTGTACATCCATCTCCTCTTGGCCTATCACTCTGAAGCAGTGAGAAAACAAAGTTGATGAAAACTAGTGGGACTTTAACGTCCAAATGATTTCTCTTCAATACAGGAAAATTAAATTCTTTTCACAGTGAACACTATCCTACATCAAAACAGTGAGTTACAGCCAACAAACTACATTGCTTACCAATCGATTTTCCTGGGTACAGTTTGGCCTGAGGATATCCAGGGATCATTTTTTCATTTTTAGCTCTCAAATTTTCAAGTTCGTGTTTGATGATATACTGACATTCTGCCATTGTAAGGAAATTGTGATTGTCATCTAAATCAAAAAGAAGGTTGTATGAAATTGTGCAGTATCAGAATACAATCCTGACAGCAAATAACTATAAAAAATGATCAGAGTCAGGAAAAAGAAAAAATGTGACTATTATTGTCAATGAACATTCATTGCAAAAATTTCACTTTTTAAAATAAACTTGTTCTTGAGGATAAGGTTTCTTTAACTGGCACAAATCAGCCACTGCATTTTTTGACTACCCAAATAAACTAAGAGAACAAATCACTCAAGAGACAGACACCTCCAAAGTTTTAATTTCTGGTGCCTTGCTGAGAGACTCTTTCTTAGGCGTGCACCATTTGCCAATTTCAGCATCTCCATACCCCTTCCTGACAACCAGTTCCAGAGGTATTTTCATAACAAAAACCAGTAAGGTGTCAGGACAGATCTCCTTTTCACTAAGCATTTCACAGTAAGTACCATAGAATCACAGTATCTTGCTCTTTTTGCCCATACAACATAACAATAAGCCATTTGAGACAATTAGTTCTGATAAAAAATATAGAAATAAGGTAAATCAATAAGAAAACTTTCAAAAGATCACAAATTTAATCTTTGGAATAAGAAACAGTATAAATTGCTTTAAATACACCAAAGAAGAAGCTAAAATAGCAACAAAGAATAACAACACAGTATCAGTTAAACTGGGCAACTAGAAATACTAGAAAGACAACACAGGCTTGAAGGGGGTTTTTGTAGGTGACATTTTTCACTCCTCTAAGCACGGTCAACTATTTTATCCTCAGATTGGATCTGGACAAAATTAAGATTATACTAATGTTTTTAAAAATAAAAAATACCAGGAGATACAGCAAAAAATGTGTTATAGATTTACAGTAGTTGGAGTTCCAGCTGCTACTAGAGAATCTGTTAGCAATGACAGTCAGATTTGCATCCAGAATGTAAAGGCATGAAAGAAAGGAAAATGGCACTTTTGCAACTGGCAACTGTTCTAAAGCCTTCCTAATTTCAGGAAAGAAAGGTCACAAAAGAAAAGACACTGCAACAGCAGCAGTGGTGAACAGAACTGGCATCAAAATACAAACCTTCAGCTTTATTATTGCTTCAGACAGACTCAAGAACCTTGGATTTTTAAAATGTGGCAAAAGGCATCACTCAGAGAGGCACATGAAAAGTATTAGCAAGATTAAGCTGGAACTCCAGTATTTACCTGGAGAGCAAAATGAGTTCTGCCACTGTAGGAGGGTTAAATACCTTACAAGCAGCATATTTAAAAAGAAACATTACCATGTTGGCACCTCCTTAAAACAAAAGAGAAAAAGGAATGATTTCATTAATTGTGCCCAAATTCCACTAAATGGCTCTGTAGTGTTAATTGTTTAATTGTTTGATGTGTACGTGTAACAGAGAAAAGTGGTTCTATTTCCTCCAGCTAATTATAAGATAATAAGCCTCAAAACTGGTTCACAGAAATTAAATTGCTGTGCTAATTTATAATATTGATTGTTAATCATAAAATTGTGTTTATCAACAATTTTTTTTGGTCTTATTTTCAACAAAAGTCTTTCATATAAACAAGAGACTATTTGGAGCATAGAAAAGTATAAAGGAAAACACAAGCAAAAAATGAAAGCTATTTGAATGAAAAAAAAATCATTATATGATCTGAATTTCCATAATTAAAAATGAGTATTTTTTTCATGGCTTGGTCTTTCTATTTCTGTTCACTGTTATCCTTCCAAGGACTAAAAGGACTGTGAAAGACTTAGCAGTGTAATTCTTACAATCTTTAGTCACACTTTGCAATGACAAAGACCCCTACACTGCTTACCTGCAAAATCTTTGAAAGTCTTTCTACTGCTGTATGTAAAGGCCCTCATTGAGTTATCATTACATTCCTTCACCAAACCCACAGCTTCAGCTCCCAGCAACAGCCTTAGATGGGAAGCTCCAACTAGATAAATATTTTCATGTCCATTTTCCGTGACCAGTGGTTTAATCAGCAGTTGTGCACCTTTAAAGAAAGGAAAAATTAGTAAAAGAATATATTAAAGTTACATGTAAAAGCTCTAGTATTTTAACACCCATAACATTAGCCCTATTTAACAGGAGCACTGAAAATGCCTCTTTTTAAGGGCACAAAGAATTAAGGCTTCAACAGCATTTGATGTGTGGGGTTTAGAATCCTGCAGGGTCACTCTGTTTCTGAGGAGGCACTCACAACAGTGACCTGGAACAACAGGGACAACTTGGATCTATTTCCCTAATGTTCACATCACATTAGCAAGCAGTGCTTCTGCACACAGTCCCACTTGTTTTAAGGAGACTAGACTTTTGACATAGAAACATCCCTAACTTAGCTAACAGAGGCCTGAAACCAAGTTTGTACTCACAAATCCAACAGCCACAGAAATATTACTGACCATAAGCTACAACAGCCATAAATAATGTCCTTCTAAACAAATGTTAAAAATAAGAATCCAAGGAACTACAAATTATTTAACCTAATTCCAGTTCCTGCAAGTATACTAAAATGAGTGATGAAATATTGCCTTTGTAAAAACAAGATACCAAGAATATAACTAAAATCCAACATGAACTTATCACGATCAAATTGCTTTCTGCTAACCTAACTTTGTTCTACAACAGAAGCCTTATGGACAGGATATGAGATGTCTTCATTTTGGCAAGGCTTTCTGCGAGCAACAAGAGAAACGTGCCTTAGACAACTGCTATAAAAACTGATATCAAAACTACTTTGAAAAACAGGTTATCACGCTTTCACTGCAAAAACAGAAGAATTCTAGAGTTCAACTGGCATTTGACCTTAAGCCAATATTTTCATCAATAACAGGGTTAAGAAGGTTCAGTTTTTACATTTGCATTACAGCAGCATGAAGCTCTATTCTTAAAAGTGAAGCAACTTCAAAAACGCAAAACGGAACGATTAGCCAAACAATCATTAAGCCACAAATTCCCTGAAAACTAATCTTCTGTAAGTCTTTATATTATGGTGACAGTCTTCAAAGTGTCACAGAAGATTGTATTGTACTCACCTCCATCTCCTTTTTTGTCTACAATTCGTTTAGTGAACCATTCTATGGTTTCCTCTTTGGTGCCTTTTGCAAGTTCAATTACTACCAGAGGCCTGAAGTTAGACTCAACAGTATCCAAGGACGACCAGCTCTCCGCCATCTTTTGTGGGTTTTCCACCATCTCTTGAGGGCTTTCTAAGCACAAAAACAGAATAAGATGCTAGTGCTAAAAAATATTTGGTACCAATCTAAAAACCACAAAACTTTACTATAGTGAGTTACGCATGTCTGTGCTTAGCAAAGGCATAGGTGTGCATTTTTGGGGACTTACTACTGTGACCAGTTTGAGAAACCTCTCCAGCTGTGAAGAGACTACCAGTCCTCTGTGGCATTTATGGCCTACTTTTTAAGTAGGAAAACTGTTGTTGCTACACATAGTGAAGTAGTAGCAGTAGAAAGGCAAATAAGTACATTAAAACAATACAATAGGGAGAAACTGTTGTCAAAACAACTGCTCCAAACTTCCTACAGTGTATTTGCCAGCAAATGAAAATATTAACAGAACTTTAGTCAAACAGATACTTAAAATCAATAAGCTTCTCATGGTAAGAGTATGGTAAACATATTATTAGTTTAAGGAGGAACCTTCTCAGTTAATACTGTAAAGCTTTAACCATATCAAGGAAACTTATCGTCTTGGGTAGGTTTGAGCACAAAGCACTTAAATGACTTGTTGAAAGCAATAAACCAAGTCTTCTGTGACAAAGTCTAGCTGCAAAGCATTGAGTATCAGCACAGCATTATGTATAAAAAGTCCAAACGATCTAAGTGGATCTTTATAGACACACAGACCTGTTAAGGTTGGGAAAAGACCTTTGAGTCCAACCACTAACCCAGCACTGCCAAGTCCACCACCAAACCATGTCCCCAAGTACTGCATCTACACGGCTTTTAAATACCTCCAGGGATGGTGACTCCACTGCTTCCCTGGGCAGTCTGTTCCAATGCCTGCCAACCCCTTCTGTGAAGTAATTTTTCACGATATCCAGTGGCATAACTGGAGGCCTTTTTCTCTTGTCCTATCACTCATCTCTTGTCAGACCCCCACCTTGCAACAATCTCCTGTCAGGTGGTTGTAGAGGGTGATAAGGTCTCCCCTGAGCCTCCTTCTCTCTAGGCTAAACAACCCCATCCAATCCTCTTTAGTCTCGTTAACATCTTTTATACAAATGATTCTACAGAGATCATTAGATCCTGCTTCATAAAGCAAGTTACAGGTGTTGATATAAAATGATAAATGTGGTAACTAACCTACTCAATTTAAATAGATTAAAAAAACCATAACAACCAAAAAACCGATCACCTACTTCATTTTCTAAATTTAAAAATTAGAGAAAGGTTTGGTGATTTTGGTTTAGTGTTTTTTTGGGATTTTTTTGCTATTAAGAAAGGATTTTATCCACTGCCTTTAAGCAGTTTTTCCCTTCCTGTTCAAACAGCGAAATTTTTAAGTTACTCTAAGGATGCAGTTCAGCTTTTATGACTTTTATACTTGTGTGATTCAAAGAGAAATCAGAGTCTTCTGTATTTCATATAAATTCTCCCACAAAATACAGTGATACCTAGATGTAAGTATATCATAATAAACACTTTTGATAGGCAAAAAAAGCTTTGAAGCCAAATTTCAACAAATTTCAATTAGTTTCACTTGTTTTGTCACATGCACACGATTCTGCAACATTTGTATTTACAGTTCCAAACCCAAGAATGTATGTCTTTAAAAGAAATACACTTTGTGAAGTACTTAAAAACATTTTAGATGCACGAACAATGGACCAGACAAATTAAAACATAACCAGGGATGAGGCACTGTAACTGGGATTGTCAGTGACTGACTACACTGTTTTGACGAGTCACTCCACCTTCATGCATTACTATCCATAATCAGGGGTTTTTTAAGTTACAGCCTTACACATTGTATATATATTGCAATTTCTAAAGAAATTAAAGAATGAAAAGCACTAGATAATTACTAAATATTACCAGTTAAGAATATAGCTTCACAGAACAGTTATTTTCTGAAAACAGCCTTTGTATAAAGTGTGCTACTCAGGAAACGTCATTTATTGGCTCTTACCATTTATTCAGAATCATTGTGCTTGGCATAGTGACTATGTAAGAACTATTGAATCATACAGAATCATGGAATGGCCTGGCTTGGAAGGGACCTTAAAGATCACCCAGTTCCACCCCCCTGCCACAGGCAGGGACACTTTCACCAGACCAGGTTGCTCAGAGCTCCATCCAGCCTGGCCTTGAGCACTGCCAGGGATGGGGCACCCACAGCTTCTCTGGGAAGCCTGTTCCAGTGCCTCACCACCTTCACAGCAAAGGATTTTTTCCTAATAACCAATCTAAACCCACTCTTTTTGAGTTATTGTTTGGCTTTGATTTGTTAATTTCAGGCGTGTTACTACTGAAAACCAGCACAGAGCTGATGCACTTCTCCAAATCGTGCCTGTGACTTCCAAGCAGCCCATCCTATGCCCAGAACAGGCCCTGCTGGAGGTAAATTGGCCTCTTCTTCCACACCTCCACGCTGTGCCAACCTGTGACAGACCCAGAGGTGCGGGGGACAGCCCCCAAGACCCTCCAACCCGCACAGCCCAGGCACGGGGGGCACTCAAGGAATCAATTACGCTGGAAAAGACCCCCAAGATCACGGAGTCCAACCTAAGGGCACCACGCCAGAGGGGCAGGGGGGGTCTGTGCACAGCAGGGGAAGGCACAGCCTGCCCTGAGCCGGCCCATCCCGGCCCGGTCCCGCTGCCAGGCTGTGCCTCGCCCTCCTGTTTTAGGGACCGCCCGACACGGCCCGGACCACGACAGTCAGTGAGTGACCGACTGCCTGCCTCACCCCTCCCCTCCGTCGCTGAGAACAGGCCGTAGCCAGGCCCGGCACCCCCCGGGCCCGGGGCAGGGGCGGCGGTGCGCGGGTGGGCGGGCAGGGGCAGGCTCCT
>JAWWMO010000083.1:41489069-41510508 GCA_035047845.1 Dendrocincla fuliginosa | reverse complement strand
AGCGAGGCCCGGCCCGCCGGCCCCGCCCCCGCCGCGGCCCGGCCCGGCCGCTGCACCCAAATGCCTTCACAAAGTGATGGTGGTGTATCGCGGCATCCTCCGGTTAGTGTTCACCTTCTCCTCCCCTGCGCTGTCTGCTGTCACAGAGCCATCACGGGATCTGCCGGGCTGCGAAAGAACTCTTGAGATCATCGAGTCCAGGCTTTGACTGAACCTCGCTGTGTCACTCAGTGCCACGTCCAGCCTTTCCTTAAACTCCTCCCGGACGGTGACTCCACCACCACCCTGGGCAGCCCGTCTAATCAGCCTTTTTATGAAGAAATTCTTCCTAATATCCGATATAAACTTCCACTGGCACAGCCCAAGACTCTGTCCTCATATCCTATCACTGGCTGCCTGGGAGAAGAGCCCGACCCTCACCTGTCTACACCCTCCTTCAGGTAGTTGTGTGATAAAGTCACCCCTGAGCCTCCTTTTCTCCAGGCTAAACACCCCCAGCTCCCTCAGCTGCCCCTCGCAGGACTTGTGCTCCAGACCCTTCACCATTTCCATTGCCCTGCTCTGGACTGGCCCCATCCCCTCAATGCCCTTCCTGAGCTGAGGGGCCCAGAACTGGACACAGTGCTCATGGTGTGGCCTCACCAGTGCTGAGTACACAGGGACAATCACTGCCCTGGTCCTGCTGGTCACACTATTGCTGATACAGGCCGGAATGCCACTGAGCCACCTGAGCACACTGCTGGCTCATAACCTTCTCTGGACACAGCCCAAACCTCGTCCTGGAGCGTGAGCTATAAAACCCCCTCACTTCAGCTGGGTCAGTTTGATTTCCAAATGTTGTTTTGTACAGGCAAAAGAGGACTTTTTTTTCATTTTTATACCAAGATTTTTGTAGAGAATATAGTTCCACACATCCATTTGCAGCTGGGAAGCAAGAAGAGTGACTGCAGGGCAGTGACGATGGGTGAAGGAGCTGACCAGCAAAGCAAGCTCCCCTCTTGGGCTTGGGGAAGCCTTTTTGGCATATCTGGAAATAAATACAGATTTTTTTGTGTAAATTTTACAGTGAAAAGTTTGATTTGTGTTTGGAAGCCAGTATAAAATATCACTTTCTGGTGATGAGTTTTTCTATTATTTATAGCCAATGAAGCAGTAAGGGTCTAGGGCACCCTGGAAAATGGAGATATGTGAATATCACTTGAAATTCAGGTACTACAGGCTGCAGTGAGGAGTAGAAGGCAGACACCATCTGTATCAGACAGTTTGGGCAGAATGTATAAGTCAGACTTAAACTGTGTCTAAATCTCATCCAGCTTCCAGCTTCTGGCCTTACTGAATAGTTATTCACTTCTAAGCATCTCCAACTGTGAAAACTCTCAATTTCAGGAGAAATAACACGTCAATAACAGGTAGGTGGGTTTAACAAAGGGTTCTTGTGTTTTGCATGTTGGATGTCTGCAGTTATGATACATCTTGTTGAATATTTGCAATGTCTTCATGGGCTTTGGGCTCTTTATTTTAGGAGCCCTCTAGCCTTCTTGGCCTGACATCTTCAGTCTGCTAGTGGTTTACAAAAAATCCTTTAAAAACTATCACTGACACCTCTTACATTTATGAGTTTTCAGTGGGGACTTGCCATTATTCAATTACTTTGGCCCAGGAAAAGAGTCATTCTAGATCAGTGTTTCTCTGGAGTCAAATTAATTTTTCTACTAGACATGGTCATTTAATGCTTGATGGGACTGTCACATTTCCTCAATGTTGTGTATCCACTAGGTGTCACATTCTTGCTATGCAATGAATTCTTAACTGTTCTAATCTCAGTTTCTTCCTAAAAGGTTTGCATTTTGCTTGCCGTGCATAAAGGTTAGCACATAATGCCATGTTCACAAAAGAAAAATAGGATTCATAAGTTGATGGTGGATGTGCCTACAAGGTAATCTACACACGCATACACTGCTGGTGCAGTGGAAACTGTTTCACCATGATGGCAAAAAGTAAATTACTTTGTGCCAATCACAGTGTTGTAACAACTAGAAATTTTCCCTTAAGAGGATTAGCTAATTTAAAGATGGATCAGGTATGCCCATCCTAAATTGCAAACTGCACTAGCACTGGAGCTAAATATAAATCCCAAGCTTGTATCTGTGAGTGACTGTAGTCCAGTCTTGTGATTCTCTTCCCTGATTATAGCATTTTCATGGTCTGTCTCTGTCAGCCACCATGCAGACTGCAGACACAGTAGAATGGATGAGCTGTAGTAAGGCAGGAAAAAAAGAGGAAAAAAAAAAAGAATAAAGAAGAATCCATGAAAATTTCAAGAGCAGAGAATTTGTTATTTTATTCTGTGGTCAACCCTCTTCTCTCTGGACTAATGACTACAGTACTTAACTAAATTAACAAGCCATTAGGCTACTGTGAAGTGAAATATCTTTTACATCTGGTGGAAACTTTGCTCATATTTTGGGTATAGTTCAATGGCTAGCTGAGCCCATCCACTATTACTAAAAGGGTGAGCTCTCACCCCCAGTCCACCGTTACCATTTCCTTCTCCCTGTACTTCTCATTGCCAGATGAGTGGCTCTGCCCCACCCTTAAGCCGACTCTGGCATTCACCAGACCCTTCTCTGAGCCCATTCAATTTACCAGCTCCACAGGAAACCACCCACTTTTGGCTTATTTTGCTGTGTTCTATTTTGGTGATTTAAATGAACTCAGAAAGAGGTTAGATAAGATCCACAGCTGGCACAAGGAAAGCACCTTTCCATACAATAATTCTCACTGGTTCAAATGTATGTAGGTAGATGTATGGTATGACAACCGTATTTCACATAGTCACATAAATGAGATTAATATTGGCTCTTATCTGAAGTCATATATAGTAGCAATCATTCTGTTAAGATTTACCTTTACCTAGGTATTGCGGCATACTGGAACATTGTTTCATCATAAAAGTAGGGAGCAATTAACAGCAAAATATGCTTTTCATTCACAAACAATATATTAGTTTCATGTAAAATGGATGATGGGACACCTGAAGTTTAAGGCTAACACTGAATTACATTATTCCATTATTAATGCTAATTACATGAAAATTTTAGTATTTAAATTTCAATTGGTGTATTTTTCAGAATAAGATACAGTGACATTTTAGCAACCTTCAGTGGTGTTTTTGGTCAGATTATACAGGATCTTTCCAAGACTGTAATAAACATTATTAAAATGTTTTTAACTTCCTGCAAGTGGATGGCGAATTGTTTTTTGAATCACAGCTGGCACAATTTTTACATCCTGACAGGAATTTTCACATAAGTGTGTTCAGGCAGTCCAAGCATTGTTTGGGTCAAAGTGGATCAAAGCTTTGATTTATAAACACTGAACAATGATGCTGATAGACTGTAATTTGTAAGCAACAGGGAAGACACATCTCTTCCATTTCATATTGTGTCTTGCTGATTAGAAACATCTAGTTTTATCTTAGGTATCTATTTCCAAATGAGATCATCAAGGAGCAAAAAGCCCTGTACTGTCAAAAAAAATGGAAACAGCATAAAAGGAGGAGGATCAGCCTGCCTTAGCCTGGAAGCAGAGAGAGAAACCATTCTTAAATTATTACATAAGAGGAGTACATAAAACATAAAACACAAAACATAAAACACGCATAGGATGTTAATCATCATTTATACATGATTTGAAGAAAAATAAATTAAAAGTTGTCAAGGCAAATAGCATCCTGGTTTGTATGAAAAATAGTGTGGCCAGCAGGCCCAGGGCAGTGACTGTCCCGCTGTACTCTGCACTGGTGAGGCCATAGCTGGAGTCTTGTGTTCAGTTCTGGGCCCCTCCCTACAAGAAAGACATTGAGGTGCTGGAGCAGGTTCAGAGAAGGAGACAAAGCTGGTGCTAGGACTAGAGCACACATCTGATGAGGAGTGACTGAGGGAGCTGGGGTTGTTCAGCCTGGAGAAAAGGATTCTCAGGGGAGATGTCTGCAACTACCTGAGAGGAGGTTGTAGCCAGGTGGGTATTGGCCTCTTCTCCCCAGATGCCAACAAGAAGAATTGGCCTCAAGTTGCACCAAGGGAGGTTTATATTGGATGTTGGGAACAATTTCTTCACCAAAAGGGTTGACAAGCATTGGAATAGGCTGCCCAAAGAAGTGGTTGAATCACCATTGCTGGAGGTATTTAAAAGACGTGTATATGTGGCATTTGATGTCCAAACCAATGAATTAGGATCTTGGCTTTCAGAGCTGTGCCTGAATTTGTCAAAATAACAAATTAATTCATATAAAGACTTTGCAGTTTACCACCAGAGCCCAGTTAACATCACTATGATAGTGTCAAGGGCAAAAAACCAGAATTTTACTGCATTTAGCCAAATGGAGCCATTAGGTTACTGAGGTTACAGTGTTACTGATTAATCTGTATGGCCTTCTCTGTTATTAGCTATTCTTTCATTCCTAAGAGAACATAGTTTACTAGATTTCACCATCCACCTGCTGTGGAGTAACCTCCTATATCCTATGACCTAATGGCCTATTCAGAGGTAACTCTTCACTGGAATTTTCAGTGCATTCTGTTGGACTGCCTCCATTCAGTGACTGACATATGACACCTTTTTTCTCTCTCATCTGGAAACTTCATCAGTTGAAAAGGCTGGAATTAGCATCTTCTGCAAAAACAGCAACAACAACAAAAAAAGCTATCTGGTATATTTAAATTTATTTTCTTTCTTTGCATATTTAGTATTATTGAGAATGAGATCTGTCATTCCACCTGGGCAGAACATACTTGGTTTATTTTAGTACATGGCTAGAAAGAGTACAGCGCAGTCAGTTGGTGAATTACTATGATAGCAGAATTTTACACATGCCAACAAAACGTGCAGAGTCTGGATTCTTCAGCAGCCATGTTATGCCTGAGGCTGTGCCTCACAGAGGCAGTCCCTGACTGTACTATCTGATTACCAGCCTTACAGTGGATTGTGGTTTTCAAATACCCATTTTAATAATATCTCTGCCTGGATTTAGGAATGGAAGGAAGATTATTCTAACTCTTAACTAGGCTGCTATATTATGATCACAGCAGAAAGAGCTTAAACAAGGTTTGGGTGAGTCAAGTTCAGGTATTTATTATTCAGTCCTTCCAGTCACTACCTTCAAAGTAACACTCACTGAAGATAACAACATGATAAATCCCCTTACAGTCCTATGCTGAGGGCTCTGAATTATGAATGGGGATGGCTGTAGGAGGGCTGAAGTAGTTAATGATTCCAGTTATCTTTCCCTCCTTGTGCCTGAATTCAGCCACTGGACAATCACAGCAGGAGGCTTTAAGGCAAACCAAAATCAGAGAGAAGAAACACCATCAGCCATTCCAAACTGCATTGGATATGCACATGGTTTATTGTGCTTCATAAACTATTTAATGTTTTCTTACAGACAACTTCATGAAAGTATCTGTATGAAATGCAAATGCCACATCTTTATACAGTCCATTTTACCCAACTTTTAAGTAACTTGAACCATAGCTTGAGAACTGCTATTTTATAGAGCTCTTGATTATGAAAAGATGAGCAAGTTTTTCTACCTGATTCTTCAAACTGTCATAGATTGATTTCTCTAGGGAAATGTGTTCACTTATACAGTTAGGCAAGGGCTGTAGTAAAATGATAATAGATTGGACAGGTGCCCAATACTTTTAAATCTAAAAACTCTGAGACCTGTTTTACTTTCATACAATATACTCTGTCGAATTGTAAGATACATTTGCAAGTCTGCATATAATTTCTTTGTTAAACTACTATCCCCTAGTATGAATTTTAGATCTGTTTGTTTGACTGTTCTCACCATTGCTTGGAAAATGACAAAACTATTTAAATCTTTTAAACTACAAATATCCTATTGCAGCTAATTCCTCTTTCTAAGGTCCCAAACTTGTCATTGTTACTGATGTCAGTGTAGTTTTACATACTACATATACATAATCAGACACCATTTTCAGATGACCCCAAATTGATGTATACAGGTGTTTACCCACCAAAAACTCCAAAACAGAAATAAAAATTACAGGCATTGAATAAATCACTCTTAATTTTTTTGATCAACATATAAATGTAATCACTGAACTTCACAAAATTATGGACCTTGCCCCCTTAGAAAGCAACAACACCAAGAAAAAATACCGAACTAATGAAAATAGCACTATTTGAAATATTCAGTCAAATACTGTAGCAGTCACCAAAATGCTACTAGCTATTAAAGAGAAATGGGATGAGTCAAAAGAGAAAGTTTTTTGCTGCGATCTCTTCTACAGGGTACTGACAAGTAAAGTACTGACAGAACCAGGCAGTGGGCATATGCTATTGTTAAAAGACTGCATGTGCTGATCTAAATCAGCATGTACTTTTGGCCTCTAGTTAGTTCCTTGAATACAAAGTGTGGCACAGTTTTTCAGCATCTGCGCTCACGTGGGTCCCAGTGCTGTCACCAAATGTTCAGAGCATGGGGTAATAAAGACATTTATTAGGTCTTCTGACAGGTCAGGGGAACACGAGGAAGTGAAACTGAAAAAGTGTTTAACCTGACCTGCCTGCTATAGTCATACATTCAAAAATACTAGATACAAAGTATTTGTAAATTTTAAGACATTTTATATAAATTCTTACTAATTGGAGACTAATATCTTTATTAGTATCAAGTGGTCTACTTAAAATTTAGTACAAGTCTGTGCCAAAAAAACTTGATTTTTTCAAGGTCTGTGTATTTATGTTTTACTTCTGTAGCCTGTAATTCTATAATCTGATTTGAAGCACACTTAGATATAGAAAATCTAATTTTAAGAAACTTTTATTTTAATAAAATCATCTCCAATCAACAATTAGAAATACAATGGGGTAAAAACAGAAATTCTATATCTGTTCTCACTTCCTTCTGAAGCAGATGTCTAGTGTTTGCCAAGGTGGAATTTGCCCTGTTTTAAGCTGCAGAAGGGAGTACTGCTTTGTGCTGGTACTACAGTGAAATAAACTGAGCAAAACATTAAATCAAAGGATTCTCCATTCTTAACATAAAATGTCAACTGCAAGTCAAGAAAAGATTAACAGTTACTGTTGCCCTTAAAAATCTTTTTCCTGGGGGATCCGAAGTCGTGACCTAAAAACAGAATATGGAATGCAAGTCCCATTTGGAGTTTCTTTCTTTTTCAGGAAAAATAGCACTGTACTTTGGTATCATGTTATATAACCAGGAGTCTGTGTTCATTTCGGATTTAATGAGAGTGTCAAGCGCCTGGGTACAGACAATCCCAGCCAGCTGCCCAGCCTGGGTGTGAGTGGGTGTACTAAAAGCTTGATGTCAGTCACAGTGAGTCTCACTAGTATTGTATGTAGGGCCCTAGAACTCACGGGAACATAATGCTTTATATGTTACTGTACTGTTGGTGCGTGGAGGCTCTACACAAAGGCTTTTCTCTTCTGTGTAGGGCCACTGGAGGTGCACACCCTGGACATATTGGGCTATGTGGCCAGAACACACTCCCCTAGAAGGCACATAAGGCTGGCAGGCCCCCTGGCTGGCACACACAGCAGCGTGGAGCAGCAGTGCAGGCAGACACATGCCTTTTTTGTCTGACAGAGACTGCCACAGCCTCTTCCCAGGCACCTGGGACTGACGGCTCAGAGGGCACCTGCAGGGAACCAGGCGGTGAAGGCTAATGTGAAGGTGTGAGAGGATTATATCCTCTATTGCTTTATTAAATCCATGCCTGCAACATTGTCTGTGATTCTTTCTTAATTATGAGAGAACTTAAATGTTCTTCTGGACGCTCTGGAAAGGCTGAGTGACTGTCAGCACTCATTTATGTTGTCACTCTGAAGCTGACAGCTTACTAACAAAAGTGAGAGCAAGAAGCAGCTCTGGCCCTGTGTCCCAGCTGAACCAGCCTGTCTGAACTGAAATCCCACCTCCAGAATGAGATGGTTTCAGGTGTCCAAAAGTAGTCACCCCACTGGTGTAGACACACAGGTAACACCCCCAGCCAGGCACTTAAAAAGGGCTGGTGGTAAGGGCTGAAAGGATGCCCTTAGTAGTATACAACAGTTTGCTCATGGACATGGTTTTCCACATGCCAGATAGGTAGGACCTGCTGGAAATGAGGATCTTTGAGTGTCTGGAAATACAGATATGGCAACAACTGGTAGAACAGGCTGTTCTGGGCCTGTTCCAGCTTAATACGGTTGTGTACTCTGAAACCATTGAGAATGTGTGCAGCTGCAGAGCTTTACCACCTCAGACAAGTTTGAAACTCACACTAACCTGGGTTTGAAACACTCCAACCTAAAACATTATAGGCATTTAACTTTCTTAAAAGCAGGGAAATAGGTAAATGGCAGAATTCAGACAGGTACTGGTAATATTAGACCATGTAATTAACAGTATCCCACACTGCAAGCAATGATCCACTTGGCAACACTGATCTAGTGTGCTGTAAGACTACAGATATCAGCATCATCTAACCAGAAGAAAGACATATTGTAAATATACTGGGGGTTTCAATATCCTTTGCTTAGGCAACTGTTAATAAGCAATTCTGAGTTACTAGATACATTGGATTTTTTCCTTAATCATTAGCAAAGTAATTAAACACACATCCCTTTCTAACTATTTTAAAGAGGATTTTAAATTCAAAGGTGAAAGGTGTTTTGCCTTTAATGGACAACATTTGTGCCCCATTTAGTTAAGTGATCTTTTGGGAGGTCTCAATATACTCCTGGGATTTTGTTGTAGGACCAAAGTGATATTGTATGATAAATATGAAGAAAAACAACATGGTAAGGTTGCCAAAAATGTTAGCATTTATTAAAAAATACAGAGCTCTTATAGTAAGATGTAATATAATTTGTGTAATATTATTTTAAAGATTTTTGATTGATGAAGGTTTTGCAGATAATTTTATATATTACTATCTTCCTGGATTTTATTATCTAGATCTGTAATAGTTGTTTTGTTAATTTTTTTTATTTGTTTGTCCATGGGATGATTACATTTAATTGTTGACTTATTCACTGTGTCATCATTCATCTTTCTGAGGGATGCAGTGGGTAATAAAGGTAGTTTGCCGCTTTGTTTAATTTCAGAAGCCACAGACATTTATTTGCTATTTTAAATGTACATGTTTGGTACATGACAATTCCAATACCATTTGAACATATCTGAAAAAGGAAGAAAATTGTAAAGAAATGATAGACCCCTAGAAGACCAGAAGAAACAATACCTCAGCATGTAACTGACTTTTATTAAAGCTTCTCCCATACCAGTTACCAAAATCAATTAAAAATTGAATCACAATAACGTGCCCAGAACTGTACTCTATACAGCGTGGAGTCTGTTCTTACATAACTCACACATACATGATTTTTTAATGTGATTTATTTGCCTTGACTCCACTAAGTTCAGCCCATGTAACTGAAGTAAAAATATTTATCTTTTGGGGCTGCACATCAGTGCTTTGACACATCGAGGTGAGGAATTGGTTCCCCAGATAGGTTCCTCCACACTTCTGTTACCTGAAGGAGTGTCAGCGAGAGTTCCCCCGAGCGACCTTTCAGCTGCCACTCACAGAGATTATCTGCATGATCTGGAGCCACTTGACACACCCTTGGGTATCAAAGAATCTGCAGAGGGCTGGCAGATACACCGCAAGACTGAAGGCAGATCTACGCCATTCTGAAGCAACAGCAGGAAGACAGGAGAGATGCACCGCACAGGAACAAAAAGGGCACTAGACAGCTTTAAGTTTAAGCAGCTTATTATTTAGCTTTTTTCTTCTCTAGTTAGGTGGGCACTTCATTCTTTTTCTTGACAGAGGAGCGTTCTGCATCAGCCTCAAAAGCCACCAGTTCAATACACAAGAAGTTACCCAGCAAGGACATGATTGTATACCTTTTTCTCACTCTCATTAACAAGCATACCCATTAATTTCTCTTTCCCACAGCCTACAGTAACATCTTCATACAAGTAACATTTGGTAATACTGTTAATAAATGGGGTCTCCACATACTTAATTCATGTCATGTCTGTGCTTTCACAGCGCGACAACATCAATTACTGTGCTCTTCATGGCATTCTAACTCCTTGATTTCTATTATTTCACCAGCAGTACAAACCATAATGAACCTTTGGGTGTGCCTACAAAGAAAATACACAGTGTTAAATAAACACTCATGTCAGTGGATTACTTAGCCACACACCAGTAAGCACATGGAATGTTTTGAGAAGAGTAAACTTTAAAAGTTTCCTCTTTCTTCTCAGAACTGCTTTACATGTCCAAACACCCTACACAGCAAAATGAAGATGTGCCTGTAGCATAGGGAGGTATCTTTAATTCAGTCGATGTAGTTACAAGTAACAGTGGAGATGCACCAACATAGTCCAGACAGTACATTATATAAATCAGAATAGAAGACATACAAAATTCTAGCAACATGCTCTGAACCTTCTTGTTGTCTTTTTTAGCTTCCAGCAATCAGGTACCAAAGGATTGAGATGAGATTTGTATCTGGCCACTATCTTCAATGACAACCAGCAGACATCTTCCATTACCCTGCCTACTGCCTTTACTGTAGTTCTGGCTCTTCAGTCTTCAACAGTACCACATTCCACTATTTTTGTCACAAGAAAAAGTACTTCCTTCTGATTTTTTTTTCATCTATACTATGATTCACAGGATGCTCCTAAATTTTTTATTGTGAGACTATGTGAATGCTTGCTTCTTGTTTACCTCTCCACACTGTCTATTGCTTTAATGATTTTTCTTGTGCTGCTTTCCATTATCACTCTTCTAGGCCAAGAACTCTAACCCATTTAACTTCTCCACACATGGTAGGTATTCTTCACCTCTGAAAGTCTCTGCCATCCTTTCTTTAACTTTTTCTTGTTCTAGCCTACTATACCTTTTGCAAAATGGCATAAGCAAAACTCCATACAGGAGTAAGACTACTTCAGTCCAAATTAAAATGCTTGAGTTTATTCCTGTTGTTTATTTGTCTTTCCTATCCTGTGACTAAAACAAAAAGATGAATTCATGTAAGGTGTTTGAGGAATTAACTTGCAGCTACAGTACACATATGAGAAGGAAATTGAACATTTCTCTATCTCTAAATATTAGTATTCCCATAAATTACATAGTGATTGGCCTTTACTTGACATAATGGAGTAATTTTTAAAACTGACTTTAAAGAAAAACAAGAATAGCATGATGTTCCATGTTACACAGGATATACTATACCTAAAACCACAGATCTGCAATCAAAGACAAAAGTTCTGCTGAAACCAAGATGCCAGACAAACCAAATACATTTAGAAACAGAACAAAAAAATATTCAATAACAATCCATTTGTATCACCAAAGCACGGAAAAAAACAAGATGAAACCAAGTGTCTCATGAAGAAAAGAGAAGCGTATCCAAGCAACAGCACTAAGACTCAAAGGAAATAGGTCATG
The DNA here is from genome assembly GCA_035047845.1 of Dendrocincla fuliginosa. Classification (NCBI taxonomy): domain Eukaryota; kingdom Metazoa; phylum Chordata; class Aves; order Passeriformes; family Dendrocolaptidae; genus Dendrocincla; species Dendrocincla fuliginosa. Next base: position 41,499,004 of record JAWWMO010000083.1, on the reverse strand, counting down.
TGAAGAGAAGCACTAAATTTAGTAATTAAATGTATATTCAGCAGCAAAGATAAAGAAGGGTTAGTGAAATAACATAAAGAAAAACAAAAGAAATTAAGGACTCCTGATCAGAACATTTTCTGAAGCTGGGAGACACTTCAGACAAAAGCTGTGTGCTTGGTTGCAATGGGGCAACTGAAAAGAAATTCCATGACAATTAACTGGCTTAAATTTGTATGAAATATAAAACAACTCAAAGTAGATTTTGGTCCAGAATCTTATTTTGATCAGTTTTATCCCAAAAGCCTGGTAAGAGTTCTAGTTGACTGTGTCTCTGCATATGCAGATTGAAGTCACAATGTGTTTAGTTGACACAAAAGTGGCAAAACTTTTACTGACATCACAGGGTCTTGCAGACAGCCTCTGTGATTTGGTTTAGATCCTAATTAGGTCAATGACAGAGCTCTCCTTCATCACACGTGACTTAATGAGAAGGTGTGACCACAGCTGCTGTTGGCATCCCATCTGGACCTAGTCAGTTCAGCTGAAGAACTTGTTCACCAAGGATCTTACTTGAGGCTCAGATGTGGTAACACTGAACGAATAACCCTGTTCCACAACCTGTTAGAAAAAAAATTATACTCTCTTCCTTCCTGAAAGATTTTTACTCCATTTCAGACACATTTCAGTGTCTTGTTAAATCATTGAATGGTTGTGGATCACATTTGTTGTAATAGTGGAGTTTATGCCTCTTCAGATGCATCAACATTCACAAGAGCCATTTCTTCCACTGTTGAATTGCAGGTTTTGCCACCTTTGGACAAGGTCTGAACTCCATGAGCACTCCCTGCCCAACGCAGAGGCAGATCATGCAGCTGTGATAGACAGTAGCTGAAGGACAGCTGAATTAGGACCTCAGGCGGAACACAGAAACTTAAAGCATCCAGGAAAGGAAAGGGTTGAGCATCAGGGTCACTTGTCTTTTCCTCCTACTTAGCTGAAGACTTAGCAGGAGCTGTACTCTGAATATAAATTCATCCAGTAAATTTGTGGTCTCTGGGAGTAGCCACTGGCTTTGCTCTGTGGGCACTGCTGAAAATAATGGGCAGAGCAGAATTATCTAATCATGCTAAATCTGCCTTTATTTAACAACAACTGACAATAAAAAGAAACAAACCACAGGCTGAAATCCAGACCAATATGAGAAGGCTGGAGTGGGAACTAAGTTATGTGGTTTGAAAGTGAAGGCAAAGGTTCAGTACAGTTTGGAAGGACAGTGCATGTCTGTCTGTCATCAGCACCCAGAGAGCAAAGAGAAAAAAAGCTATGGAGAGCAAGAGAAGCAGCAGTTACATGTCAACAAGAGAAAGTTGAAAGAGCAAATTGTAAGGAGACACTATGCCTTGTGTGGTTTGATTCTTCCTCTTTCTGTGGAAATAAAACACTGTGTACATTTCCTGCAAATTAAAACAGTGCACCGTAGATGTAATTGGTTTCTCTGTCACTGCATTCCCTTATTTAAAAAAACCACAAGGCTGAATCTGGTCAGCAAGAGAGGCTACAAAGTAGAGGGGGAAAAAGTACTTTAAAGTGAGTTTAACAGTTACTCATCTTAACATGGCCTTACAAAAGTGATCTTTATGTTAAAAAGGCCAAACCCCAAGGAAAAAAGTAATTTTCACTTTATTTACTACTGCTATTTTCTACCAGCTAGAATCAGTACAAATAACAAACATATCTTTTTTACCTTATTGAGCCCTAATGATTTACTATTTTTTGAGAACAAAAAAAAAGGACAATTTCTCTCAAAAGAAGAAAGAACGAATAAATTGTAACAAAACATGTTGGCTGACTTTAAATATTGTTTTCAGTATTCCCCTCACACACACAAAGCAAAGGATTTTACTAGCAGAGGTGATTATTCTTTACTCATGTTTTATACATAAATAGCTGGCACTCAACATGGCTGAAAAATTATCAGTTATTTTTATGAATCCATTTGAAAACATTTATTGTATTTCAAATCTGGAGAGGTATTAAAATAGTATTTTTAACAAAAAAACCCTGCAGGTGATGACTGGAAAATCTCAGGGTCAGAGCTTACCAGATACTGAGTACAATCCTTTATTTACTCACGGCATATGCTTGGAGATTGTTGACCAGTAGAGTATTGCAACATATGTTTTAAGGCTGAAAAAAGAGACATGGTTTTATGTAAAAAGAAGACTCCAAAACATTGCACAAGTTTCTATTTAAAACCAACAGGCTGAGGATGAGATCAGGATTACACCAGAGAAGTTGCACTGTGTTTCATGTTTAACTTACCCAGGAGCAAGATTGCAAGGTGGATTTTTTGGGTTGGAACCTTCAACTAGTATCAAGTGGAGTGGCATGGGCTCCAGGACATGAGACAGGACAATGGGTGTACTGGGGACAGGATCCACTTTTTACCAAAGCCTGTAAGAGGAAAAGGGGCAAGGTTTCAAACTTAAAAGTGGTAGATTTAGATTTGATATAAGGAAGAACTTTTTCATGATGAGGGTGGTGAGACACTGGAACAGGTTTCCCAGAGAAGCTGTGGATGCCCCAGCATTAGAAGTGCTCAGGTTCAGGTTGATGAAGCTTTAAGCAACCTGGTCTATTGGAAGGTATCCCCACTTATTGATGAAGCTTTAAGCAACCTGGTCTGTTGGAAGGTGTCCCTGCTCATTGCAGGGTGGTTGGACTAGATGACCTTTAAAGGTCCTTTCCAACCCAAACCATTCTATGATTTTATGAGTCTATGGTTCTATGAGTCTATGATTCTATGACATTAAAACCAAAAGAATCAGATGGCTGAAAGGCCCTCAGAAAGTCATATTGACAGCCTCCCTGCCTCCAGGCAGCTTCACTATACCTACTAAATTTCTGTTTATGAAGGATATGTACATAGCCTCTTCTTAAAGACCCCAATGACAGACTCTGACCATACCAGGCAACCTTCTTCAAGTACCTCTACCCCTGAAAAACATTTGTTCTGATGTTTGAACTAAAATATCCTGGTTGCAATTTCTGCCCCTGGTGGACATAGACAACAAGTTATTTCCATCTCATCAGCAGCTTCTTACATACTTGAGGGTTGTTGTCATTCCTCTGCTCTTATTTTTTCCAAATTAACCAGTCTGAAATAATTCACTATTTCCTCTAGGCCCCTTGACATTCTGGTTGTTCTCTAGGTGTTTGATATCCTTCTTCATGTGCAACATTCCAAACTAGCTTTACAACTGTTAAGCAAAGCAGAATTCCTTGCCAAGTCTTGCAAACTCTAATCCTTGTAATACATCCTAGCAGAAGACTTATCTTTTATTGCAATAACAAGCCATGGTTGACTCACACCCAGTCTGTGACCACTCAAAGCCTGAGTTACTATTGTACAGAACTGCTACCTAACCAGGTTTCCCTGCCAGCTGATTATTCCTGCCTAAGTCTGCAGCTATTTTGGTTGACTAGCTTCCCACTTTTTTCATATTTCTAACTGAAGACCATTTTTTATTTTGTCCCTGTCCTCCATCATACTTACTCCCTCCCAGCCTGATGCATATGTGAATTTGATAAGCATTTTCCCTTTTACAAGCGTCCATCCAGGTCACCAGATTCTGAATCTGTGCAATCCAACTGGATACATATTTCCATTTTGATAGACAACCACCCTGTAATTCTGGTTTTCCAACAAGCATTGCATGCACCTAGCTGCAGATCAACATAGAACACACTCTCTTAATTTGCTTATGAAAATCACATAAAAAGTTGCCTGACAATCAAGACATTGAATATACACCTCTTCTCGATCCATAAGGTATGTCATGCTGTTGTAAAGGCAATCAGATTTTTGGTATTCTTTTTTGTGATTTCTTGCTGTCAGTTACTCATCCCTATGATATTTTTCAGGGATGTACAAATATATTTTTCCAAAAATTAAAATTAATTTGCTTAATAATGTCATACCTTCTCTTTTTGTTCCTCCCTCTCCTCCACCGTGTTTGTCACCTTACATCTTCCCTCTATCCTATCAAACACCTATAACTTCTCAAATACATTGATTACTTGACACTGGGATTCTATTAGCAAGAGCTTTAAATACACTAAGACAAAGTTAAAGAGAGACTTGAAGTGAATTTGAAAATACCTGGCTTAAATACTCTGCTCTTTTCTTACTGAAAATGCACCCTGGATAGTGCATTAGTTTCCTTATTTTACTGATCTTGGATAGTGAAATCTAGAAGGTACTGCCTTCTTGACAGCTGTCAATTTTCTCACTTTGAAGTTACAGAAATATTTCTACCATGCACAATTAGTGCACGTCTGGAGTGATGGGATTTTTTACTTTGCTCGCTAGTTGCATTTCATTTCATGCTTGTGTCTTTCTGGTTTCGTTCCTATGTGATTCTGTTATACTTTTATTCTCAGCCCTGACAACCAACCTAAAAGCTTACTTACTTTCTCCTTTCCTATAGGTTTGTTTCTTCAATTTGAGTGATTTAGCCAAACTGCTTTCTTAAATACAGTTGTTCATTTTGCTTCACAGTGAAAACCTGTATTTGTGCTCTTAATATTAGCAACTCCTGTGAATTCACTTTCTTTTCTATATACCTGTTCTACAGGTGACCCCTGCCTTCCTCTTCTCCAAGTTCATTGAAGGCTGCCTTCCTGACTTTCATGGGGTTCATGTTCATTATACTCCTTGTCCTGGTCCTGTATATCACTAACTCATTCTGCAATGTCATGGACACTCTCAGCTAATGCTTACCCTGCCCTTTTCAGCTAGTTGAAATCATAACTACAATAGCCTTATTGCTCTGTGTGGAGTTCTCTGGAAAGCCTGGAAGGCTCATCTGTCTCCAGCCTGTGTGTTCATGTAGATATTGACATTCACAGGTGAGGGAGAGGAAACAGAAGGTTGTGGCACAGGGACGCTGCTCAAATGACACCCCCTGTCTCGTGCAGCTGCATGTCTCATCGGATGAGTTCTCACAGTGAGCACACATGACCCAGGCAGACACAGTCACAGCACCCTTGATGGAAGCACCTTCCACCCACCTGAAAATATGAGACCTTGTCTCTCCCCAGCCACTCCTGTGTCTAAGAGGGAATTTTAGGTTAATCACACGTGAGTCACATACTCTGGAATAGCCCAGAATGAGAAGATGGAAGTTCTGCCTAGCAATACAGCCTGTCACAGCCTCAGCTGTTGATGATACTGACATATTAAAAAATATGTATCTAGGCACCTCTCTTTGCTCCTGAAACTTCTCCTGGAGCACTTAAACTTCTCCTGGCCTCCTCGTAGCTGACTCAGCTGACACAGTTACGCAACTTTTACCACAACTGCTATGGGCATGATTTCAAAACGGTGCCTATAGGACAGATAGATGCTCTGAATGCAAACCCACTCTGAGGTGGTGTGAACAGCATCTCAGTCAAGACTGGTATGTTCTTTGCTCCCATCACATGACCCTGGTGAAGTAACCAGCAAAACTTTTCTTGCAACTCTCCTCAACTACACTATTTCATTCAAGTGCCAAATTCACCAAAGACTCTGGTTTGCCCCAGACATTCATTCCAGGACTGTCCCTTTAAAGTCATGGCCACCATGCTATTGATATCCTGGTTTACAGACAGCCTGGTCCCAGAGCAGGACCAGACATGAGTCTTGCAAGGGGCACAGGAAAGCTTGCCCTCCTGCACAACAAAGACATGAAAGGACAAGAGGCTGAGACTGTTTTCCTGTGCAGGGCAGGCCTGGGGTACAAGGACCATGGCGAAACACTACCTTTGCCTCAGAGAGGGTGCTCCATGCCAACAACATCCCTCACAGTTTCCAAGAGTTTGGGTGTCTGTAGAAATAGCCTCCTAATGCTCACCAGAGGCAGAGATATGTTGGTTGGAAGATGCTGGCAAAATGAATGTGAAGGAGAACCTCCAAGTAGTTGAACACTTTCTGGTCAAGCTATACTTATTTTAAACTCTGTTCCTACACCCAGAGTAGGAAACAGGCTAACATGAAGCAGTCCCACTAGGAACACAATGAGCATGCTGCCACTGGTCTCAAACTGCCATTCCAGTGTGCAGAGGAGCACTGTGACAGAGCCCACAAAGCAGTAAGAGATAGCAGAAGCTGAACAAGCTTCCCAGGGGGCTTCAGAGCCCCTGTAGACCACTGGGGTCTAAGAGGGCCCAATAATATGAATCTCCAGACTCCACCTCAGCAACACCAAGAGCTCTTCCCAGAGAAACACAGACAACAGCACTCTGGGCTGTGTTCTTCATTTACACATCCTGAGAGTTGCATAAATGTTCAGTCTTCCAGTCCTGTTTGGGCTTTCTTGCGGGCTTAGCCACAGCTAGTTCCAACACCTGCACATCCAGTCCCTGACGCAGCTGACAAACAGACATCTCCTGTGAAGAAGCACCACAGAGAAAGTAAATCCTCCAGTGACAGCAAAGCATGGACAAGAGCTCCCAGGGATGTTCTACATTGGCTTAAATGTCCTCTTGCCATCATGAACAGGTACATCTGCAGAAACCAATCAGTTTTATTCTGCTTTCTCCTTGCTATTCTGAGTCCCCACAAAACATCAAAATAAGGTGGCTCTCCTCAGTCTGGGCTACCTGGGATGCAAAGGTTCAAATTTTCTGCTGGAAGTTATGCCTGCACTTAAAGATGGAGAACATACAGAGTAGACACTTAGAGGGAGAGGGTCTGTGAGAGCAAGAAACACAAGGCCTGGTAGTCAACTACATGCTCGCTGAAACACCACCAGGATGCAACTGCCCCTTTGCTTGTGAGCTGAGGTGCCACTTCAGTTGTTGCTACAGAATCAGATCAGGCATAACATATGACATTACTTTCATCAAGCTGTCATTGTTTATACTTTGATATAAACAATAAGCATAAACAACATCAGTCTGTAAATACTTGTCCAGGTCAGTCCTCTCTGTGGCTGGTTGTTCAGAATGATTTTAGCAAGTTATTTGTGATGCAGTTTGGAGAAGTAGCTTACTAAGTGGGTCATTAAAAAAATGTGGGTGATAAACACTATTGCTCTATTTTTGTGCTTTATTAAGTCACAAGCTCCAGCTGACAAGCAGCTACTTCTGCTGGATCAAAAGTAGGATCACAAGCACAGCACATATAATACATAAATTCTGTGTATTTGAAGAATATTGACAAAGACAACAGTACAACCCCAAATGTTAAACAGCTAAGTACAGTGAAGTTACTGAGAACTGGCCTCTAACACAGATCGTCTCAAAGGTATTACATGAAATCCAGAGTAAGCAAGATGGCTTTGACACTCAAACTTCTATAATGTCATCTGAAATTTTTCTCTAGTATGGAGAATCTTTTTTCTTTTTTTTAATCTTAGTCCAAGACAGGGAGGATCTGTAGGGTCAGCTGAATTGCTTTTCTTCTGATAGTAAAAAGAACTTGCTTTTTCTTCTGATGCTAGCAGGAAAAGATGCTTGCCCTGAAAAAGGAGCGTAACAATGGAAGCTGTAAGGGTAGTAAGAAAGCAAGCAGACATCTGTAGTTTGGGGTTTTTTTTAATTTTATTTTTTCACTGTGAGAGAGGAAAGTCTTTCTATTTTAATCTTATCTGTATTAGACTACTGGATCTGAAAATCAAATTCTGGCTTCTAACAGCAACTTTGGGTAATGTACCACTTATTGAAGAGAATTATATTAAACTAATTCAATAAAGAGGGCCAGATACAAGTCCCACTAAAAATCAACATAGAGAAGTGGGATTAAACAGTAGCAGGAACCATTCCCTTAGAGTCAGAAATATTTTCAGTGTCCAGAAATTCTCTGAAATACAAAAAGGGAAAAAACTCATCTGAACTACTTCTCATTATGACACAGCTGTCCTTCATTCATTTACACTGCAACATTAGCTAACTGATGCACAACTCTCCTTCTTCTATCAGCATTATCACAGTAATTTCTTCAAGCACAGAAATATAGCTGATTTATCCACATAATCAAATCAGCTCTAAAGAAACTGAGTCATTCCCTAGTAAGAGAAAGAAGGACTGCTAAGTGGGAGTGGGCTACTTGTACCTTTAATACTTAAACAAGTGTAACCAATTTGTGCTTGTGTGAGCACCACTGAATTAAAATTGCGGAAATAACTGTCTGAACACTTGTGTGTTCCATGAGTAGGGCGTAAAACTCACTTATGAGGTTTTAAGCTTACTATACCATTGAAATTAAGAAGAAATAAAATAGCATTCAAAGCTATTGTTTCAGGCTGTTTGCAAATTCTAGAGAGCATCATTGCAAATGTTTGCCAGTGATCGTGATAGTCACATTTTTGGTAAATAAAGTATTTCAGAGCAATAATAAAAATAAATATAATCTCTGGAGAAAAATATCAGCTTGCCAAACCATTGTGACACAGCCAAACAAACTTGAGCTGAGATTGTGTAATCTCAATAATCGCTGTTGTTGAATTGCAGAAGGTTTTTAGCTAGAATTATTTCAGCTATTACCAAATTAACATTATGCCTTTTATCAAGGGATTTCAGAAACCAAAAGAAACAGTAATCATCCTTCCATTTGTTTTTCTAAAGTTCTTCAGAGCTCAGTGACAAAATGCAGAAGAAATGCAGGGCTTATAACCTTGTTGCCGCTCCTTCTTCCACTCGCTGCACCTTGCTGCTCTATTTCAGTTAAGGTTTGTTGATTGTTCCATATGAATGCCGTTCTTAGGCAGCTGAACAACAAGCATATCCCAGCATTCTCCTCTCCATAGGCAGGGCTTTCACTTAAGTCTTTCAAAACACTTGAAAATGACAATTGCAATAGTTATTCTACTTGGAATCATTTTAGGGGCAGATAGTGTTTAAGTTGCATCCAGAAGTCCTGATTTGCTTCTTACATGTGAAAACAAACATTACAGACCCAAAAACCTTGTGCTGGCTACCCCTGCTGCCCTCTCTGCAGGCCTTGCTAAGAAAGTTAGCCAAAGATCTCTCTCTGTGGAGGGGCTGAGAGTTTTACTCAGGTTTTACCTCTCCGGCTTTCCTTGTCCTCAGCTTGTGTCCTGGCACGGAGGCTTTGCCACCTCTCCAATGCAACTGCCAGGTGTTGTGTCCCACCTGTACATTACTCACTGGGGAGGCAGTGGGGAACACTCTCACTTGGTAGGTATGTACACAGTAGGTGCAGTGTACACAATATCTATGTACAGTGTACAGTGTGTAACACAGTACAGGATGTACACACGTACATACTGTGATACCTCCACAGTATGCTGTGTATACTGTGTGCAGTGTGTACACAGTACAGTGTGCACACATACATACAAACTGTGATATGTACACAGTACGTGTATGGTGTACAGTGTAATGTGTACACATGTGCAAACTGTGATAGGTACACAGAATATAGTGTGTACATATATGTGCAAACTGACATGTACACAGTATGTATAGTGGGTACACAGTACAGTGTACACCTATGTACAGTGATACGCACATAGTATATACAGCATGTACACAGTACAGTATGTACACATATGTACATGCTGTGATACATTCACAGTATGTATAGTATGTACACAGTAAAGTATGTACACATATGTACATACTGTGATACATACAGTATGTATAGTGTGTACAGAGTACAGTGTGTACATATATGTACAAACTGACACATACACAGTATACAGTGTGTACACATATGTACATACTGTGAAATGTACACAGTATGTACAGTGTGTAAACAGTACAGTATGCACACATATGTACATACTGTGATACATTCACAGCATGTATAGTGTGTACAGAGTACAGTGTGTACACCTATGTACAAACTGTGATACATACACAGTACACAGTGTGTACACCTATGTACAAACTGTGATACATACGCAGTATAGTGTGTACACCTATGTACAAACTGTGATACATAC
>JAWWMO010000083.1:41467190-41488984 GCA_035047845.1 Dendrocincla fuliginosa | reverse complement strand
CCGTTTCCCTGCCGTGTTTCCCCGTTTCCCTGCCCCGTTTCCCTGCCGTGTTTCCCCGCTTCCCTGCCCCGTTTCCCCGCCGTGTTTCCCCGCCTGCCCCGCTGCAGTCCCCGCTCCCGGCCCGCTGTGCCCCGGCCAGCGCCGTGCCCCGCTCGCACCGTCCGCCCGCTGTCACGGCACACCTGCCCGCAGGTGTGTGCCCCCGCAGTTCGGTGCCGTCTTTGCTTTGGCCTATGCACACACTGCCATACACGCTCCCCTTGGCGCCGCCGAGGCCGCACATCTGTCCGTGCTGCTGGCCTGTGCTGCTGCGTGCCTTTGGAGCTTTATCCGAGCACGCAGATACCCCATCTTCTCCTTCCGTGCGTTCTCTGTGTTCACTTTGATGCTGAGCAGACAGTAAGCTTGTCAGCCTCTCTGTGCCATCATTCTATACTTGATACAAGTAGGAGATGAGAGCACAGCTATAAATTACAAACATAAGTTCTTTTATAATTTCTCGCTTTTCTAATACTGTATGCTTACCTCATCTCCAGCTATCCCTGTGAACTTTCTCTTTCCTTTCACTATCCCAATGCTTTCACATCTACCAAAATAACTCTTCTGGCATAAGTTATCCTGCCCCCGTTCCTAACATATATCTTGAATGCTTGTTTGGAACAACCTACTCACACCCTCAATATATGACTTCATCATAGCTATTAATCATTCTTCTGCCTGAAATTACATAGTTCCTCACTATATCTTTTGTCTGTGTGCATTCAAATCGTTCCATACAAGTTATTAACCAATAGTCTGTTCTTCAATTCACATATTCTTTGCTCAGGTATGCCTTCTCAGACCTGGTCCTTCAGTGTATGCTCTGTTTCTTGTAAGACACTTCAGTTTCCATTGCAAACTCATTCTTATACCCTTCCATTGCCCCCAAATATAGTGTTTGCCCTCCTTTATCTCACTACTGAATAATAGTCATCCTACCTCTGAGACTGTTCCCTAAGTATAATTAATGTCTGCTGCTCACTGATCTCCCAGTCTGTTCCATCATATTTTGGGAGTCTAGTCCAAACATTGCTCTATCAGGAGATATCTAGCCGTGCTTTAGTCATATGTGTGCTTTATCGTCTCTCTCATACGTGTAAATAGGCTTTGTATGCACTGTTTACATGAGCTTTTCCTATTTCTCTGTGCTTTAGATATGTATTTCATTTCTGATTGCCTGGCCCTCAAAAACTCATTTCTTGCCTTCTTCATTTCCCTTCTTGCATAAGAAAGTCATGTGCTATTTTGAGAAATGGGACTTATAATTCTTTAACTGCTTGCATAAAAAGCATGCTGTGCATTCATGACTTTGTAATTAAGGATGTTACTGTTTGCACATTGCCATGTTATGTGTCTGTTCTGCTATCTTTCAAAACTACCTGCATTCTCAGTCTTGTTCTCTTTTTAGTCCTTTTTCTAACTTAAGCCTTTGATATTTCATCTTATGTTTTTTCCTGCTTTGCCAGCTCAATCTTACCAGAACTGGACTACCTAACTTTTTCAAACTCCCTGTTATGCCTTTATTGCCATATATACACATCATTCTCTTTTCAAGTACAAACTCCAAAGGCTTCCCTTTCAAAGCACTGTGCAGTTTTGTCTACTCTGTAAGTCTGCTCTCTCCTCCATTCCTCAAACTTAAAATAGCTCTTCAAAATAATCTTCCCCCTTGCCCCCCACCTTCTGCAACATTACCCATTTGAAATTAGAGTCCCCTTCTTGGTTCTATGTTCTTCCTGACCTGTCCACATTCATAAAATACAAGTAATTTGTAAAGCTTCTTGTTGCTGGTTGACGGGTTTTCTAAGTAAGAGCCTTAAAATAGCCCTGCCTCAACCTGTTTTGTTTGTATGTTCAGTCAGCGCATTAGCGTGAACTGTATTAGCTGTCTGGTTTGATCACACAGAGTGCTGAGTGCTGCTGAGATGGTGCCAAGCACCTTCAGCTCGAGTTGCCTGTGAGGATTGCAGGATCATAACACTAGTTGATCTGGATATAGGGTTAGGAATAGTGGGCTGAATTTTCAAGAGGATTATTGCACGTTTCTCATCATGGTTTACATGGCTGGTCAGCTTTTAAAGGGTGCTGATTTTCAGAACTTCTGAACAATGAGGCCACTTGATGTGAAATCTTTCAGAGTAAGCCCCCCAGTTCACTGAAGACTTCCAAGAACAAAATCTTGTCTTTTTCCTTGAATTCAGAAGGAGCATTAGCTTTGAGATGTTAGTGCTTTTATTGGTCTGTTTCTAACAATAATCAAAATTAGCATTTCTTCATCTTTTGAAGTTGAGCAAAGAAAATTGATAAACAAGAGAAATATGTTAATTTTATATTTTGGTTTAGAATGCTGTGTCAGTGAGAGGAAGAACTACAATATACCATCAAACCCCTATTATTAAATTATTAGTGACAGGTGTATACAAAGAATAAATATGAAGTTTATCTGCTTTGAAAACAATAGCATGACTCAACTTGTTATGCAACGCACTCGCTTTGTTGCAATGTGGTAACTCTGTAAAAGCATGGTGAAAACAATAACAGTGGCTCAATTACTTTCTGGAAGATCTCAGCTGAAAAATACTCATAACCCTGTCCTAACTTTGAATGAGAAAATTAACTAAACAAGTGTTCTAATATTCATAGTGACAGTAATTGGTTGGTTAGCATGTCACCTGCTAGTGATTTCCAAACCTATAGATGAAGCTGGACTGCTTATGGCTTATAATAGAACTAGGAATAGCAGGTACCAAGTGTGTGTATATATCTACAGAAAAAATCCCCAAACCACAATGCTGGGGGGGTTTTTCCCCTCCAAGTTAAGTGATTTCTTTCTTTGAAACAAAAATTTTAAGAGATCTGCACTTACAAGCAAATTGCTTCTAAGTGGCCTGTAGTCTCACAAAATAATGTCTTGGAGTAATAGGTAAAACTGTACACTGCAGCACCAGTGTTCACAATAATTTTTGTATTATCCTTCAAGCTTGCTTTTATTACAGAACTCTTTCTACAATTTTGAAGTGAGCTGTTTTGATTAATAGAAGAGGAATAGTTTGCTAGGTTTTTAATAGGCCTGTGTCTTCTCCTTAATATGATAGTTCATGAGGATGTCACAGTGGTGTGTTAAAGCATGATATTACAGCATAAACGGACACTCTCAACTCAGAAGTTTTGCTTAATTTTTTTTGCTGGTTACATCATCTAGGTTTTAAAGCAAACTGAGTGGGCTAGGCTGCTGAAAGCGGGGTCCTGCTTACTTTTCTTTGTGAAAGAAGACTAAAGGCCTTTCCTATAGTGCAAGCTACCAACAGAAGGTCAAGTGCAGTGTGATGAGCACATGTAAGAAAAGGTTAAAAGACATTTCCTTCCTCTATTCTGATTTTGACATTTTTGCTGGAAGGGTTGTGTCAGTCATAGCTTCAGGGCTTGATGCCTTTTGTGTTACAGCCATGAGCTCATCTGGAAGTATTTGTATGGGCAGGTTTTCAGGCATTTATAGAATTGTTTCTGATGGTATCCTGCACTTGTATCTTCTCATTCCAGTGGCAGAAGAAAGGTGCTCATGACCCTGCTTCCTGTCTGTGCTGGGAAGTTCTCTGACAATTCTGAACTTTTCTGGGAGAATCTGGCCCAACTGATAAATGATTAAAATGTCTTTTCTCTTATATAGTGCTTTATTAAGATTGCTTGCTGAGGCAATTTTGATTCTTGTGTTTCATAACTTTTGAGTATTTACTTGCAATTCTGACATTCTTTCAGTAGTTTTTTGTACATGATTTGCATTGACAGCCAGAGAGGAGAGGGCATGGGAGGAAAGGTGAGTGTCTGCATTTGCCTTGGCTCTGAAAGATCCAGATGAGAGGATGAGCAGCAGGAGAGAGGTCAGTGGAGAAGAGAGATTTGTGAGTCAGTAAAGCTGTGTAAGCGAATGAGGTCGGTCTGGAATAAGGTTAAGAGGGTAAAAGGAGGATTTTAAATGACAGCAAGAAAACACGGTGAGGAATGGCAGAGGAGGAGGGTGCTCTGAATGTGTTGTAATTGAAAGCTCAGGATAATAGGAGACTACAGAAAGAAGGGGAAGACACAGGTATAAAAATGCATTCTCTAAAAAAAGATGTAAAAGCACCTATAGCCATCAAGAAAGTCTGCTCATACGTTCAAGTGAGGGAAGAGGAGGGTATGGCAATGAGGAAAATAAAGAACTGGGGTGGGTTAGTGCTCTAGCAGACTATTACAGAATTTCTTTTCTTGGTTGCATTTAGTGTCATACTCACCCTAAAGGCTTATTAATTATATCTCTACCATTATGCAAGGGGACTTTTGATGCGATGACTTTATAGACCAATTTAGCTTCTTAACTATTTTTAAGACTACTTGCACTTCCTTGACATCTAAAGCATTTGTGGTGTAAGCATGTCTGTTGTCAGAAGGGTTGTGCATTTCTTAGGTTTTCCAAGAAGTAAAAGTGAGGCTAGGTAGACCAAAATGTTGAATACCAGCTCTTGAATTTTGACAGAGGTAACTGTTTGTCACCTTGGGGGACTATAATAAAGGAATACAATGTAGAAGCTGCTCTAATGGCTGCAGTGAAACAACCTGTCTTCAGTGTGCATTCATACTCGGGTACAAGTGGGGTTTATGTACAGCATATTTGGAGCTAAGGGAAATTATCATGGGCCTTACACAGTCTTCTATCTGTGTTCTTACATGGCTCCTTTGGAAAAAGAAAAATATCTACCTCCTATTTAAGTTGTGATCTCAATTGTGCATGATATACTACAGAATATAAACAAAAGTGAAGCAGGGTAGAGTGTGGGTGGGCAGTGGTGCAGCTCGGTGAGAGGTGCCTGTTACATGTGTGCTTTACTGTTGTCCAGTTCGATGGAATTCTGGACATCCTGAAATGCAGGCCACTGGCATGGTAGCTATGAGAAGGCTGACAGGGTTTAAGCAAGGTTGATGTCATGCAATATCTGAAGGGCAGCAGAAGTACATCAGTTGGTGTACAAATAAAATGAAAGCAGTAGAAAATTAAGTAACATCTGAAGGGAAACAAGAGTAAATTTTCATTTTCTCAATTTTATTTAAGCTTTTCTTCATAAATTCTTCCTGCAATGTGCAGTGTGTTGTTTGTGAAAACTCTTAAAAGCTGTGGCAGTGCCAAGTTCTATCAGATGGGATTTTACTGTGGAGGAGGCAGAGGGATGTAGGTCCTCTGTGGTACCAAACCCATGTGTTACACACATGATCTCTGTCACAAGATTGAGTAGTTTCTCCTCCTCTGCACCTGCATCTTTATCTCTGTATTATGTGTTCTTCCATACTTGGTATGTAGTTGCTAATATGTTTTTTTCTCTGGATTGTGCTTCCAAATAAAGGTGCTTTATCTATAATGATGTCTTCAAAGTCTTTTGCAGGAATTTAGACATCAGCTTTTAAATAAAAATATAAAAAGCTTTTATTTTATAAGAAAATAAATGAGTCCTCAGAAGAGATGGCAGGAAATAATGGAGGGCTTACTTCAGTGGTTACTATTAGCAGTTAGTGGACTGTAAATTTTACATGGGGAAATGTGTCTGTTAAACAGTGTGTTGCAAGTTAGGGTGGAACAGTGTTTCTCAAAGCTTGTTAGAACTAATTAATTCTCTACTCTGTAGTGATTGTGGCCTGACTTTAACCTGACTGTGGAGAAGACACTGTGATATTTTGGAGGACAGCAGGACACTGCCCTTGTTTGTAGCTTTGGAACCTGTATAGCAGTGAACAGTAACAGGAATAAGGAATATCTGTGTGACCACACACATACACACATGGTTTCTCTTGTCATTCATACTGAATGGTTTCTTGCATTGGGTGCTACCACATGTGTGACAGTCCACGGATAAACTTCATTCTTGTGGGACATACTGAAAAGGCACTTGCCCTGAAAGAAAGAAGGTGGAAGAAATTATAAAAACATAAAAAGGATACATATGGTTAAAACAAAAAAAAAGGAAAGAAAGGCAGTACTGGGAGATGGAGAAGAAAATATGGAGGGGGCTGCAATGATGCAAAATGTACAGGAAGGTGTACCTATATCAGAGGTTCAGCGTGGGAGAGAGCAAAATTGTAGGTCCTCTCCACTTGCTGAATGCTCGGGTTGCTCGAATGATTTTAAATGGACACAGTAACCTTTAATATCTCTAAAATAGCTGGGAAATGCTCATTGGTTATAGATTAATATTCATTAGGTACATTGTCAGGTTAATTTTGGTAAGTGATAGTCCTGCGTAGAGACTGGAAGAAAATTTGCTTCTGAATTTTTACATTAATTCTGATGTTGAATGTTCTGAATACAGAGTTCAAGATTCAGTAAGTACATGAGGAATGCATTGCTCTCACCTCTGCCCTAATGTAGAGCAATATTCTGCAAGAATCTATCATGGGTTTTTTGTTGGAATGGCGCTGATGTACGTTACACTTCCTAGAAATATTATGCAGAGGTTTTCAAAACATTCTGTTTTAATGCTACTGAATTATTCCAAGAGTTTCACAACATGTAATTGCATGGAACATCTTGGCTCAAAAGTCATCTGAACAGAACTTTATGGGCAGGGTTATAATGTCATCTGGGAAAAAAAAATTGGTGTCCTTTTTAGCCTCTTCACAATGATTTCATCCTTTTTTTTTGTGTGTGTCTCCTCATGAAAATGGTAAGCAGGCATTTGTTAAAGCAGTGAGATCTTTTTTTCCCACACCATATTCCTAATACTTGCTTCTGGGTCTTGCCTGTTTAGTATGCTCCTCAAGGTCTTTCCCTGAGGATTGCAACATTTTTAGTCTGTTCATGCAATGAAAGTGAAACACGGAGTATTTTTCTTCTCCTGGTGTTCGTCTACAACTGCCAGAGCGTTTTGTCTTAGGAACATCTCATTCAAATTGTTGTGGTTGCTGTATCTGGTGATATAGAGCCTTCACAGCAGCAGTTACTGTACATGGGCTGTGTATGCATGAGTGATTCTGACTATATTCACTGTTCTCAGAAGAAGCATTGAAGAACATGCTGCACTTTAGGGACAGAAATGAAGGACTCCTAAAATTGGTTATGCTCTTAAGGTTCTCAGGAAACCGTATCCTGAGCCTGGTTGTAGAAACATCCCTGCCTGGCTAAATGCAGGCTTGATGTCATGATTATATGTTGCTGTCTGTCAGTGGCAGCTCTGACTTGAAAGCCGTCCTCCACCTTGACTCACTAGTACTTTTTACCACCTTGCTAGCTCATAGGTCTGCTGGTTAACTCTGTGGCTTCTCTGTAGCTGGGTCTCCATAATTATCTGGCTTAAAATATAGTGTCTTTTAAATCTGAATCATATCACAAATCTGACAGAGAAAGCATCCACCAAATAGTTGAATTGGCAAAATAGAGGGAATTGTGTATTGCTGGATGTCATAGGATCTCTTGGTAGAGAGGATGGTTTCTCTGAGGTGAACTAACCCAACTAACTAACCTAACTTCTCTATGTTTTATATTTCTCATTTTAAAAATTAGTTTTCCATGAATTAACAAACCAATATTGAATATTAATGCTAGTCAACTACTTCTGTCAAAGGTTTAATTCTAGTATATTTTTGTTTGCTGCATCTTGCTCTCAGTTTTGCACAGAGCACGTTGCTTTCACATGATAAATATATTCTTCTAATTTTCTAAACTTCCCAAATTTGATTAGCAAATTTGAGTCTTCTTTGTGTCATGTTCAATTAAATGTGTTTTGCTTTGTAGTTTTTCCTTCCTTCTATAATTAATAAAATCTCTATTATATTGTTCCATATACCTTGAACAGAAGGTGCATTTATCTTAGTTTTTAAGAATGTGGTTTATTTACTTATTTATATTCTTTGCATTAAAACATTCTGTACTCTCATAGCAAAATTTCTGCTTTAAATGTACACCAAGATTGAATGTGTAATTCTCATGGATTTTAAGCAATTACAGTTGTTGAAGTGCTGAACAGACTTCTGGCTTGTCCAAAACCGTGCTGGAGACCCTGAACATATTTATAAAGTTTAATCCATAGTGATTAAGTAACATCCCATTTTTAGTTGTACTACCTTATGTGTTTTAAATTTCTTATCACTATTAGTTTTAGCTAACAGAAAAATGTTATCGAATTTGATTCAGAGGTATGTGGTTCCAATATATAAGAATTTTAAACTTTCTTGAGTTGAGATACTTGCTGCTTCTTTATCTCCTCAAGTTCAATTTACTGGAGCTATAGAAACATGTTTTCTTGGGTTTTCACTCACTAGTTTGAAATACACTTACTGCATTTTTCTCCAAGCTATTTTTTTTACCAGTGATTTGTTAAACAACCTATAGTCAAGAGAAGTTTTACTCCCATGGGAATAAATAGAGAACAAGTTGGAACTTGGATGTAGTGATTACTGGAAAGAAAAATATTTATCTTTACTGACGTATTAGTGGTTTTCTTGTTTGGTTTTCTTTGCCATGGTACTGTTGCTGGTAACTTAACAAAAAAGCATTAATTCCTGCCATAATCAGTCATGTAAGCAGTATGCAGTATTCTGGTGCTGCAGGCCATTAGTGAGATGGGAAAGGAAAAGGTTATTATAACTTTATCTTGGATAGAAATGAGCCAGATGTAAACCTGACATTTTGACATAAAAAGCCCTGTTCGATTGTGTCATCCTTGACTGTTTCTTTTGGTTTGTGTTGTTTCAGGTTATTACCAAATACAGAATTTGCTCAGAAAACTTAGTGGCGTTGATGGTGGAAGAAACCACATCTTCCTTACCTCTTAAGCTTTGTGTAGACTGCTGCTGAGGAAAATGCAGAAAGCATTCAGTAAACAGATTTATTTCTGCTGTTCCTCTTTAAAAAAAAAAAAAAAACAATAAAAAAAAGAAGATAATGGGAAGAGTAAAAGAGTATCTCTCGTTCACTTAAGCACCCATCCTGTGTTGACTGTGGAGTGTTCCTGGAGCATTATAGTAAAACAGTTTTATTTTTACAATTGGCACTTTGTCGTAAATTTGATGTGTTAACCTCTTACTCAGGCATGAATACCTGATGCTCTTTTTCATGCCTCCTTTTTTTTGCCCATTCTTAGTATTTCTATAACAATTGAAAGGGCTGAGTGAGTTGCAAAGTATCATGGTTAAGTGTTTTTCTGATGAGGTTTATGTGAGACTTGAGAAGAGTGCGCCTTATGTTGCTTATATTTAGATTTCAATCTATTGGCAATTTTGAATTCCTTTGCTAGCAAGTACTTCAAAAATACTCTGTGCAGAAACAAGAGGGGAGAATCTGAGCTGCCTTTCCATTATCTAGCCCTTGGTCTTTCTGTCACAGTGTAAGATTCTCTTCATTCAGAGCTAGCTCAAATTGATGGGTGCTTATAGCTGCCTTGTCAGGTGGATGACCCTGAAAATCCCAATGCCATTCCTCTTGGTTCTGGGCAGAAACAGTGGCAAATTAATTTGGTTTTCTTTCCTTATTTATAAATAGCTGAATTTAATTCTGAGAGTCAGGAGAGGAGAGGGTTAGGGTTTTTGAGAGATCAACTGATTCTAATAAGATTTAAGGGTAAAGGTTAAAACTTGAAGTGGTTTACCAGTGAGTTCACTCAGTGTTTAAGCTTTTTAAGTTTTTGAGCTTGTTCCATAGATAAAATCTTGGTGGTTTGCAATATTGGCTGTAAAAGTTCAATTAAAAATATTAAATGCACTCATTTTCTGAGAGCAAGGCAGAAACAGATACACAGCTCTGTTGCTCATGAATTCAGTGAGTTCCTGTGCAACTGTTATATATCCTGAGCTCTGGCATCCCTACTGATGAAATTTTTAAGTCCAAATAATTCTTCATGACAGGAAAATCTTTCTCCATACTTCTGTCACTCTAGTGCATGGTTTTGGTCTATACTGGGTGTTTTGATTATCATACTAACTTCAAAATTCTTAGTTAAAAGCTGATTTTAGACTCAGCATTGTAGAAAGGTCTCTGCATGTTCTGTCTTGGTGGGTCTGCAATTTTTGACAAATCATTGTGTAGCAAATGGTATTGCTTTCATTTACTCTGGTTTAGTGGAGTTCTATTGCTTTTTTTGCAACCTGTTTGCAAACCCCAGGTTTTTTGGTTTGCTGTTTTACCACACAGGCTTTCCACAGATTGACAGCTAGCTCTGCAGTGGTGGTGTATGTGGGAAGGTGCCTCAATAGATCTTGTCAGCCATGTATTCTTATAAGTCTAATGTAAGTAAATTGTAGGTTTGAAAAGTGAGAGAATGAGCTCCGTTTCTGTACATTTATATCTCCTGTGTAGAGTTATAAGCAAATTGTGATGAACATCTTGATATGGTAGAGCTTCCATTTTTTAAATTCACATTACAAGCCAGAAATCAGATAGACTGTTCAGCTGTTTGAGTACATGCCTCAGTGTTGAAATAGATGCTTTCAGTTCTTCAGCATTATCTAAGCTTACAAGAACTTTTTGTGGAGTATGTCAAATTTGTGCCTGGCTACAGATCCATCACTTGTCTTGCATGTGCTCAGTTCTCATCAAGCTGAATCAGGCTAATGCAGCTGACAGAATGGTAGTACCTCAGTTACCTATTTGCCACATTCTTCACGGTGGTTGACCTAATTAGTAGAGGTGGATGGGTGAGTCAGGTTCACTGTGCCTCTGCCTCTACCTGAGTCTCAGTTCTTTTGAAAGTTACCCTCGGGCAAATCAAGCTGTGCTGTGACAGGGAGTTCTTGATTCAAGTTAACAAATGAACATTCAAGCAGCTAAGGAAACGCAGCATTATCCTTAACTACATTTAACACAACATTGAATTATTGTTTACTCATTAGACGTCTGAATATAGAAATAATTATATTTTTTAATTATTATTATTCATTTTTATCCTTTTTTATACTTGCAGTGAGGGTCACAGATCACTTGGTCCAGCCAGCTGACGTGTTAGGTCCTGCCTAGTGGTTTGGCCCCTCCACGCAGTGGGTACAGCTCCACATTATGTGATGTCTGTGCCTGTGTCCCTTTTTGTTTGCATTATTTATTACAGTATTTGGTCATCAGCATGGGCTACTGACGCTCTGCACTAATCTTCCAGTCTCACATTAATCACCTCGACTTTCTCTGTATCTCAGGTCATTCAGCGGGTGTCTCTGGGGCTTTCCCGTACCTTCTGGTCTCCTTCCCGAGGTGTGTTAGTAGGACTGTGGAGCTCTGTTGGCTAAGAGAGCGACTTCTTTGAATGCCTGGCAGGCCAGCAGCCCCCCACCTGCCAGCCTCTGATTCTTCCAGCCTCTGGTACTCCACACTTTTTCAGGTGGCTGTGAAAAGTGTAACTGAATCCCAAATAGAGGATGGAGGAAGCATCCTGTGCAGTGCTTTGTCCTACTGGCTATTGCTTATTTTAACGTGGATATGCATGCTGGTTTATGTTACTATGTGGCCACAAATATATGGGTTAAATTCCACTAGCTATGTAACTTGCTAATTTGTTGTGTAACACACATAAGTACAATTGGTATAAAAATGATAAAAATTTGGGCTGTCAGTTGCCAGATTTATTTCACACTTTTTGATATAGCAAGCAGCTAAGCCCAGTAGAAGATTGTGCTGTTGACTTTGCTTTTTGTGGAAAGACAGATGGGAACAGAGTGTCAGGGAAGTGGTGGGTGATGAGAGCAGAGTGGGGTCTGTCTCTTCTGGCAGTGGGTAGCTCACAGTGTGGAACTACTGCTGCAATCTTGAGTTTTCTTTCGTAACTAATCTCCATTGCTGGTGAGCACACTGACTTTAAAGGTCATTGCTTCTTTTTTGACATTATATAGCACTTATAGCCTTATATAACAGAAATAAATGTGTTAGACCATGTAAGCAATTGATATTCTTATGTGCATTTAGAGGACACATTTAGCACAGATGTACAAAAGAAATGATGCTATAGCCTTCCAAAGCTATCAGAAGAATGATGTAAATAGATTATGTAGTTTCTTGTTCTCCATGTGTGGAAAACATCTAGCAATGTGGTAAATCATTTTTGGAAGGAGGGAAACAAAGGATTAATTCTTGAATTTTTTTTTTGAAGAAAGCCTTCATCACTTGGTTTTTTTTAGTTCAGCAGGTACAAAATGACCGAATTGCAGAATACTTTTAAATGTTTCAGCTTGCTGTGTGTATTTGTGAAACTGTACATGTATTCAGTGTCTCTTCTGAATTAAAATCTCAGTATTTGTAAACAGCACTTCTAACTAACAAAAGAAAGGGTGGGCATCTGTGTTACAACTTTCCCCCTCTGATACAATTTTCTAAATAATTTTACTGAATATCCAGATGCCCCCTAAGACTGAGAAATACAATTCTGGGATTGTAAAATGTGGATGCCATTTATATTTCTTTGTGGACATATCTGTGCACTATTTTCATGCTGACATGTTGCAGCATTACACTTATGTATATATATAAATACAATCTTTAACGTATTTTCTTCACTGAATCAGTGGTGTTGCTGAGAGGAAGCAGTTTATATAGTTTCGGCTTGGGGGAATTAGCGACTGGGTTTTTTGCTTCAGACCTAGGAGTTAAGAATGAAAACATGTAGTTGAGCACAAAACTAACTGAAAGTTTCACTCAGAACAGTGGTGATCTAGCTGTTGTTTAATAATTTACCAGAGTAATTCATGGCATTGGACACAAGTCGTGTCATTGTTAAACTCAGATTTCACAGTTACTTGCGGGTGAAATTACTTTTGGCTTGTCCCAACTTTAACCTCTTAAAAATCTTACTTTTAAGTAAGTGTTTAGTTTATTGTGTAAGAAAAACACTTGGCTCTTCATTCCTGTAAGGTGCTAAGTTCCTTAATTTCTTAGATTGCATGAGGACATGGCACAGGACATACAATATCCCTTCCCAGCCCCTCAATGGTAATAAGAACTCCCATAGTCTGGTGGCTCAGGAAGGTTATTTATAGGACAGCCAGTCGTTAGAGCAGAAGAGTAAATAATAACAAATAGCAGTGAGCATAGGTGATTGGATGATTCATCCTTTTTGGTCAGGTATGGTTTGGGGTTTTTTCCCTTCATGTCCCCTAATACATTACTATGAATATGAACAATGCTGCTTGCAGTTACACTGTGCACCCCAGGAAACCTGTGGGGTATCATAAACTCAAGTAGCTATGCAGCTAGGGTAGGTCAGCCCCTTAAAATGTGGGGAAAAGATCCTTGGGATAAAGAACTAGGGGGGAACAGATCTTTATTATCAATGTGTTGTGCACACTCTGAAAAACTGAACATTAGTAACCTAATAGTCTTTTAACATTAGTTGTATAACTAGTACTCACAGTGTTCAGTCCTGAAAATTTTGTAACTGACTGAAAAGCAGTTCAGTTTAGGAAAAGAGTGCTAGAGAAAGCTAATTGTGGATTTGCTGGCTTATCATCTTTGCCATGAGGAATGGCCTGGGGTCCTGCAGTAGCAGCCTTTGCACTCACAGTGTGAGCCACTTCAAAACCAGATGTGGTGTGGAAAAAGAATATTCCATCATGAAAACAAGGGATAAATTAGCACCCAGGAAAAGCTGTACCAAACTGCTGTGTCCTTTGCAGCACTGTCAGTGAGGCAATGCTGCTAGCTGAGTCATTCCCTCTGCTCTCATGGTCAAGCTCACACTACCAAGATAGGAACTGGCAGCTGGAAAAGCAGCTTCTGTTGGGGGAATTGCAGGCTTGTTTTCCTCTGGGACTTTGTTTCTAAGTTTGTAATTAAGGTCCTAGGTTTGTGGTTTGCTAGGATAAACCTGCTTATTTTTCACTTTTTAAATTTAGTATATTAATCCGTTCACATTAGGCTGGTGAGCGCACAGTTTATTGCTTTTTTGGAAGTAACAGGTTCATGCAAGGTAATGTGTGTGCAGGCAAAGTTCCAAAGAAACTTAAGAGGAGGCTGGAAACTCTGGTGATTATGTTATGCATCCTGCCAGGCTTGTCAGGTTGGCATGAGGGCTGATGTCTCCAGATCCATATGCTCTGATAAGAGCACCCAGTGGAAAAACTGCACACTGTTTGGAGAACACCCCTGCTTGTGACGCCACTTTAGGAAAGTCCGGAGAAAGTGAATTCCCTTCCCTCTGCACACTCTGGTTCTTCATAGCATGTGGTTTACATGGGTTCTCTTATGAAGAGCAGCAAAAGAAATGTCTCCAAAGCAGCAAATGGTGGCAAAAATTACCGTGTTGCTCAAGACGTTTTTATTTTGTATTGCTATTGTAGGTTAGGATGGTTATTCAGCTGGCTTCCTGCCTGGTGTCCTACATCACTGCTACACCTTAAAGAAGCTGAGGACAAAATGCTAAAATGTAAGTCTGTGGTTTTTAATAAGTTTCATAGATAGAACTAGATTTTCTATAAATGTACATAAAATCAAAGAAATTTTTCAATATGGCTTTTACACTGTGATGAAATAAGCAGGTTTAAAATTACATTTTCATTGTTCCCTTATGAAGGTATTTGATTAGAAGCTCTCTCCTTTGAAAGGGAGCTCCTGTTGAAAACAGTGGTTTCCCTAGAGTGTACATCATATTTTATCAGGCATGTCTAGCAACATCATTTTTCCCCACTTTTTCTGCAGGTATTGCAAGCATATACAATAAACGATACGTGTATATATCAAATGGAAATAAAATATGGACACTGACATTCTCTCCAGACCTTTCAAATAAAACTCCACTTGTTCTCCTGCATGGGTTTGGAGGA
Organism: Dendrocincla fuliginosa; assembly: GCA_035047845.1. NCBI lineage: Eukaryota > Metazoa > Chordata > Aves > Passeriformes > Dendrocolaptidae > Dendrocincla > Dendrocincla fuliginosa. The sequence continues at coordinate 41,474,188 of JAWWMO010000083.1, read as the reverse complement.
GGTGTTGGACTGTGGGCTCTCAACTTTGAAGATCTCTGTGAGAACAGGACCGTTCATGCTTTCGACCTCTTGGGATTTGGACGTAGCAGTAGACCACACTTTGACACTGATGCTCGGGAGGCAGAAAATCAGTTTGTGGAATCCATAGAGCAATGGAGGAAGGAGGTGGGGTTAGAAAAAATGATTTTACTTGGACACAACCTAGGTGGATTCCTGGCTGCTGCTTACTCATTAAAATACCCATCAAGGTATGTGAAAATAAAGGAACAAAGGAATTCGTTTTCTGTATTTGGCTAGTGATTTTAACACAGATTTTACTTTTTCAGGCTCTTTATAGATTATGTAAATGAGTGTGTTGATTTAAAGAAATTTGATACAGAATTCTAAGTATTAAAAAAATCCAAAAACAATTTGTATGGTTTGTTTCCAGGTGAATAGAAACAGATAGGTCTGGGAAATACAATTTTCTGTGTACTTGGCTGTACCTTTTTGCTTTTGTTCAGTACTTCCTTGGTGAAATGGCAATGAATATATTTATGGATGAATGTTTTGTGACATCTCTGATTAATCATTATTTAGTGAAGGAAAAATAAGCCTGTTTCTGCCAAACTTCCCACTGTTATGGATAACAGTGGAACTTCTAAATGTAATTCCCCTAGGTAATTTATGCCTATATGCTAGCAGTCAGCCTGGTGCCAGCATGATGATAAAAATTATTTTAGAGACTGTTTGATTTAAATTGTCTGTATGCCACTTTATATTTCTTCTTTGCAAAACAACCCAGCAGTTCTGTAATTGTATTTCATCAGCATTTTCTGCACCACGTCATGGCCAACAGTTAATACATTTTTCCCCCTCAAAGTAGTAATTTGTCTCTTTTATCTACTCTGGTTTTATGTCCCCTGGTGAGCTAGGATCCCACTAACTGAGGTAATTCTGTATTAAAGAAGGACAGTGCTTTTGTTGGGATGCATATAGTGGACTCCTATGAAAAACTGTGAATTTAAGCTTAGCTTTCACATATCATATGGCAGATTCTGTATTATATAAAAGGAATTTTATGTTTTTATATTCATGTCAAGTTTTATAATGTCTTGTTTCTCTTTTGCATATTTTTGGTATAGTTTAATGCATCATTTTTTTCCTAAAACACTTTTTCTTTCTAAGTGGACAATGGTTAACACAGGTGACTGGAAATGGTGTGTGAAATAGGTGTCTAAATCCAGAATTGCAATGAAGAAATGCAATCTTCTTCTTTAAGAATGTAAATCTATGATACCCTTTGGGGCATAAACCAACTTTTAGCTACCTGTAGTTAGTTTTTCGTAGGGATCACTTACAAGTTCCTTACCTCTTTTTTCAAAGAATCTGTAAGTGACACTGTCTTGTCTATGTGGGATGGAATGTTGTTTCTGCCCTCTGCTGACTTACATTGAAATGCTTTGTTTTCATGTCTCACTGTGCTGAAGTTGAAGTTAATTATTTGGGGATGTTTCAGTTTGTGCTCTCACATTACTAATGTTTCTCTGAAGTAAACTAACACCATCAAATTGGCAAACTGACTGGTAGGATCTTAAGTCAGCATTGAATCAAGTGATAAATATAGCACAGCTTCCTGCCAGGTTATCTAACAATGAATTAGAGGCTTAAGGGATTCTGGATACATATTGTTAGGAAAGTAGATCTGTTTCTCCAAGGATAGATGATGTGTTAATTCTACACTGTATCAGAGTTGTTCATGGAAAATCTGAGGTTATTAATCCAAAAAGTCCCATTTAGGATATTCCCAAGTGGAGGTGGGGCATGATTTTCAAATACTGCAACTTCTGGACTGTTACTTTTAGAGTGATTCTCATGGTCAACTTCCCATTATCCTGAGTTGTGTTTTAGGCTTAATTACCAAAAGGAGAAATACCATATAGGAAGGAAATTAGTAAGAAAGGAAACTTGAAAAAAGCTGAATCTCTTTTTATTCATGTGTTTGCTGTGCTATATTTAGTGCAATTGTCTGTGCACAGAATGTGTGGCTGTCCAGAATGGCTCCTCAGTGTTTACACTCCTTTGCCTCTAATCTTTCCTGCTTGGTTTGTACCCTCTTCTCTCTTACTGCTCTTGTTTGCTGCAGGGGGCAGATACACTCATAGCTGAGCCAACAGCCAAGAAGTGTCTTTGTGAGGTTAATCCTTTCCAACCCTTCATTCCAAGCACAGGTTTCTGGTTTCCCAACTGATTATAGTCCAGAAATAGCCTTTGGAGTCACTTTTGACATCGTTTTAGGCACTAAGAACTTTGTTGTGTTAATATCTAATCTCATAGCTTTGAAAGAGAAGGAAGTCATGAAGAAGAAAGTAGCAATTGTAGAACCATAGACTCACTTAGGCTAGAAAAGACCTTTAAGATCATCTGGTCCCACTGTTAACCCAGCACTGCCAAGTCCACCACTAAACTGTGTCCCTAAGCATCACATCCACACATCTTTTTTAAATAACTCCAGAGATGAGGACTCAACCACTTCCTTGGGAATAATATCATAGAATGATTTGGGTGGAAAGGGACTTTATGATCTATTTCCAAGCCCCCTACCATAGAGACACCTCTCACTAGACCAGGTTGAGCAAGGTAGCCTGTTCCAATATTTGGCAGCCTTTTCAGCAAAGAACTTTTTCCTAATATGCAATCTAAACATCCCCTGACGCAACCTGAGACCGTTCCCTCATGTCCTGGTGCTTGCTATTTGGGACAAGAGACCAACCCCTACCTTGCTAAAATCTCCTGACAGGTAGTTGTAGAGAGCAATAATGATGAAGCTTCCATGGAAAATCACTGTAAATGTGCAAAACTGTAGTTTTTCAGGATTTTTTTTTTTTTTCAGAAATCATTAGTATCTAGAACAGTTAGAGTAAGTGTTACAGGATTAAAAAGAAATGGATGATTCTAATCTACCAAGTTGAAATAGAATTTTTGCTTGAGGAAGCGCCACAGCATGAAGTGACCAATAGTTGCATGTGCTGGAAACTCCTGCTGTGCTCTCTGTACTGATACTCCTTTGAGTAATAATTTTACAAATTGTCTCTCTGATGTTTCTTTCATAATGTAAACCCAATAAATTTGGAAAACATCTGCTAGTTTTGCCTTGCCTCTATCAGTTCAGATTTTACTTTGGTAAGATGATTTTTCAGTTAAATTGTATCTCTTCTTAGAGACGAGATCTTAGACTTCTAGCAATTTCACTTAAATGAAACAGATGCAACTATCCTCTTTTCTTTCAAATTAAACTGCTCCTGCAAATAATATAGACTGTGTGTGTAGATTAGGCTATTTTTAAAAAGAGAAACAAGACTATCCTTTTCCTCAAATGTGTGTGACAGTGAGTATCTATTGAATACTGAATTTCTCTTTGTGACACGTGCTTCCAGGTTGCTGGTGTTCGTACATATCATTAGGTGCAATTCACTCTCTCTCTAATTAGTAATTGAAAACAAAACCATTAATGAATCAGAAACTGGGTAATAAGCCACTGTGATAGAAGTGACTCAAGCAGGTTGTATGTATGTGTCTGTAAAACAGATAGCCTGTTTTCATTGCACTCAGTTGAAGAAAAGCTACTGTACTCTAAACCTCTGAACCTTTTATGCCAACAGGGTCAAGCATCTTATCTTAGTGGAGCCATGGGGTTTTCCAGAGAGGCCTGACAATGCTGAACATGAAAGACCAATTCCAATCTGGATCAAAGCACTGGGAGCTATATTGAGTCCATTTAATCCATTAGCTGGGCTAAGAATAGCAGGACCCTTTGGTGAGTTTTTGATACTCTTAAATACCACTTCTATTTTGGTTAAACATAAACATGGGGCAGATAGCACATTATGATAAGCTTTTCTACAAGGCTGTATCACCCACAGAGGAAAGAGCTGGAGGAGAAAGATGGGAGTGGCTGAGGAAAGGTTAAACTCTTTAGGACAAGAGGGCAAGCTCCTGCTATTAGAGATACTAGTACAGTAGTGTACAGCAAGCTATGGTATATGATTGTAGGCTACAGTTACAGTGAGCCAGATTATGTGACATCTGTTGGGGAGCCCTGACAGAGAGGCATGAATGTGAAAAGGTTTTTTTCTGGTTGCCTCTGGTCACAGTCTGTTTACTTTCCCTTCTTACTGCAGTTTGACGGGCAAACAGGATTTCCAAATTCTGTTAACATTGGAAGACAGTCTCTCATAAACTGATTTGTCTTTGTCCTGAGCTTACAGAAGTTAAATTGAAACTGGGTTCTTTATATTAGTTGTTTTTTTATTATTCTAGCAAATCACATGGGTCTCATTGGTGTCCTGCACTACAGTGGCAGTCTATCCTTCATATTTATTTTTCTTCAACAGCACTGATGAGATGTTAGATAAGCTCTGTATAGGCTAATACTAGGACTAGGTAGGAATGACCAAAAATACTATGATATTAATTCATCTGAGGAGTGGGGAAAAAGGGCGTAATAAAGTCTTAAAGTCATCATATGTATTCCTTCTAGAGCAGAAAGAGTTTATGTGTCTGTTACTCTCTGTACTACAGAAGCATCTGCTGGAGAGGCTTGGAAAAAGATACCCTTCAGGCCACTCACAAGTCATAATTTAACTCACCTCTTCATGGTTTTTAGTATTCAGTCTGAAGATAAACTAGTGAGATTTCTAGTCTTTGTTTACATCTAAGCCACATCGGTTTCCTAAATCTGTTTCTATAGAATATATATTTTAATATGCTGATCTGTTTGTTCCTTTTCAGGAGTGTGACAAAATTAGCTTTTCAGAAAAGCAACATCTGTATAAACAGATTTTTTTTTTTAAAGTAAAATGCTAATTTGGTTAACAAAGCAACCTGAAGCATATTGAGTGATAAGCACTGATTTAATGCCTTTTATCCAATAACAAGTGCTTGTAGAAGAGTTCAAAGCTGAAATTGTCTCCCTTAGCTATAAGTGCACTCAAAATGATGCTGCAGAAACAGACCCTGTCCTGGCAAGGTGTCCCCAAACCTAGCCTCACTCATGGGTTGCTGTGAAGGGTGGTTCTTTTAAAAATTTTTCATCTATTTCTCACTGCACGTATTAAAAAAGTTTTCTGTCATCCACCTAATGTACAGTTTTGACAGGTGAAGCATAGTTCTTAGAGAAGGGTAAGTTTAAACACTGCTGCGAGGTAGGCATCAGACCCAGCCTCGTGAAGGTACTGAACCAAACCCAGGGTTCCTCCTACATTTAAATGTGCTTGAGCTGCTGGGCAAGCAGAGTTGTTTGAATCTCACTGTAAAGCCAATTGTTCCTGTTCAAAGGTATGAGTTAAGCACTTAACTGTGAGCCAAGTTCATTGGCATATCATAGTGGTGTCATGTGGGCCAACAGACCCGCAGGCAAATACTTAAAACTCTGAGAGACAGAATCCCGAGATATTTTTTAATTCGAATGGTTTCCAGGTAGTTGATTTGCATGTTTTCCTTCACTTAACTGGAACAGTCACCCAGGAGGCTCACAGTAGAGGGGGTTTGGTGCTTAGGTTGGGTTGGTGAATTCCATTCCTAGAGCTGGACACATAAAAATTCCTCAGGACATCAGAAACGTCACTGTGACCACATCCTTTTTGTGGAACTTGGTGTTTTCAGTGTTAGTATTTCTTGCAGCATTTTCACAGACACTGTGGAAAATCAGCCACACAAGAGTGTTTTTAATAAACATTGCAAGCATGAACCTGTGTGATTTGAATCCAAAATTTGTTCCAAGGTGCTTTGAATCCTTGTTTCATTCTCCCCTGTAAATTCCCAGGGAGGAACTGTTTTGCATTTGGACCCACTGATAAAGCACTTCTTATCAAAATAGAAAGTGAATTCTAATATTTGGTAACACTTCATGCCATGGCCTCTATGCTGATAGCCTGGGAAGAGATGGAATTAGACTCTTTCTTCCAGCTACTCTTATTCCAAACCAGCTGTATCATTTGTGTTCAGAAAACCCAAACACACAGAAAAAGAAGTCCAGCAATCAGACTCTCTGCAGGGAAAATAGAGCAGAGAGAATTGCAGGGCTTTTACAAAATCTTCATTGTTTCAGGAGTTAAATCAATGTTTCGTAAGGGAATTATTTTCTCTTGCACTGTATTAGTTTTCAAAATCTGTTTAAAGCATGCGTAAAGGCATGTTGCCATAGTCTAATCTTAAGATTACAAAAGCATGTATCACTGTGACAAGGTCTAAATAAATAGTCCCAGGCCTTTGTCCAGGAGTGGGTGGGAAGAAGTGACATCATAATTGCACAGAATAACAACAGTATGAAGTTCCTACCATCTGGAAAAGGAAAACATGATCATGAATGGTTACACATTGTTGTGGACAATAGTTCAGTGTCCAGGTGGAGACCAGTGATGAGTGGTGTTCCTCGGGGAACAGTACTGGGATCAGCACTGTTTAGAGTCTTTGTCAGCAACACAGACAGTGGCATTGAGTGCACCCTTGGCAAGTTTGCTGATGACACCAAGCTGTGCGGTGCAGTTGACACGCTATAGGGAAGGGATGCCATCCAGAGGGACCTGGACAGGCTTGAGGAGTGGGCCTATAACAGCTTCATGAGGTTCAACAAGGCCAGGCACAAGGTCCTGCACCTGGGTTGTGGCAATCCCAAGTACTAGTACAGGCTGGACAGAGAACAGATTGAGAGCAGCCCTGAGGAGGAACACCTGAGGGGTGTTAGTTGATGAGAGGCTCAAAATGACCCAGTAATGTGTGCTCATAGCCCAGAAAGCCAAACACATTATGTACTGCTTCAAAAGCAGCATGGCCAGTGGGTCAAGAAAGGTGATTCTCCCACTCTGCTCTGCTCTTGTGAGACCCCACCTGGAGTACTGCAGCCAGCTCTGGGGCCATCAGCATAAGAAGGACATGGACCTGCTGGTACAAATCTAGGCGAGGGACATGAAGATGATCAGAGGGCTGCAGCACCTCTCCTATTATGACAGGCTGAGAGA
>JAWWMO010000083.1:41451191-41467090 GCA_035047845.1 Dendrocincla fuliginosa | reverse complement strand
TATGCTTAGACTAAAATTAGCCTTGTGGTGAGGCTCTCGTCCCAAAGATCCATCTGGTCAACTAGAAGAGGCTTCTTCCTTAAAGAAGGGTTTCAGAAAAGAAACTTAAGTTTAGAAGGCCTGAACTGGTCCCTGAAAGGACCCACTTCTCTACATTGGCTTTTAAGACAGCACAAGGACAATAGTTTTCAACTATCTTTTAATTTGTACCAGTACTTATGCCTTATGTCAAGATTTCCACACCTGTTCTTCATCATAGACTTCTGTTTTTTCAACTGAACAGTAGTTCAGTCAGAAGCAGACTGTTCTGTAAAAGAGAAGGCAGACTTAAGAAAGCAAAACAGCCCAGCTTTTTCAACAGTGCCTTCTGGTTCTGAAAGGTGTGATGGATTTGACCCATTTTGGCTTCTAAAACTCACAAATTGAGTCTCAGACATTTCTTTTAAGAGCCAATTTTCAGCAACGCCCCTTTGTAGGTTTTTTCTATTGCTGCAATGACCCTTCCCAAACACTCCCCATATGTATTCAGCAGGGGGTGCAGCATAAAATCTTGAAGAGTATTTACATTTCCTTCCTGTTTGGTGTAATGCCATTGTGTTTTCCTAAGACATGCAAGTGGTAAAGCGAAGTACTGGTTTAGAAGTCATCAAGCTTAGCCACGAGTTGGAAGGGGACATGTTTTGAGGGTTGTAATGAAAAGCATTAGGCAATCTGATAAAGTCATCTGTGCTTATTCCTCCTCTAATAGTGTTCTCTGTTTTAACAGGATTAAGCCTTGTTCAGCGTTTAAGACCAGATTTCAAGCGGAAATATTCATCGATGTTTGATGACAACACTGTGGCTGAATATATCTATCACTGCAATGTACAGTCACCCAGGTGAGAGTGAGTTTCCCCATGTGTGTTCTGAAGTCTGTCATTCATTTTCTGAGTGCCTGCTGCTCCCTCCAATGGCCATGGCAGCAGTGTGCATGCTATTTTAATTGTAGCATTTATTATATTGAACAAAAAGATAGCATTGCACTTTTTCTGCATTCCAGAAACTGATAAATGTAAAAACTACCCTATCCCTATATTTCTTCTTAACTTGTGTTAATTCTTTGACAGTTTGGCCACTAAATTTAATGAAAAAATTGTTGCATTAGTTTAATGTGTAAAGAATTTCTTTAAAAACTTTAAAAATAAGGTATTTAGTTATTTTAAGTTCTGCCACTCAGTCCTGTAAAGACATGGGCTCTTTCAGTTGAAAATTACATGTAAACCTTGAATGAAAATTTATTTTTCTTAATTGTAAAAAATCCCAGCCATGTGTAGCCTGTGCTACCAAAAGGCACAGATACTCCAATTTAGATTAAAAGCAGATCCAATGGAAATTGAATTGTTTTTACCCTTTTGGATGGCTTGAAGCGGTGAAACAGCTTTCAAGAACATGACTATTCCTTACGGATGGGCGAAAAGGCCGATGCTGCAACGCATCTCACAAATGGACCAAGACATTCCTATCACTGTGGTCTATGGAGCACGTTCCTGTATAGATGGCAACTCTGGCAGCACCATCCAGTCTCTGAGACCAAATTCATATGTGAAGACAATAGTAAGTTGACTTTTAAAGCTGTTGTTTGTTTAATTGCGTGGACTTGCTTAAGTCATATCTATGTGGCCAGGTTGGATGGGGCCCTGGGCAACCTGTTCTAGTGGGAAGTGTCCCTGCCTATGACTGGGGGGTTGGAACAAGATGATCTTTAAAGTCCCTTCCAATGCAAACCTTTCTATGATTCCGTGTTTTTTTTATCAACTGTGGAAATGCTGACCCTTTGATTTAGAGCCTTTTTCCCTGTTTTCTGTAACAGGGAAAGAGAAAACAAATATTAGATCAGAGAAAACCCAGACAAAAGTGTTGAGTTCCCCGAGTAAGAAGAAAAGTTACTGTAGCACTAGAAGCCAGACTAGATCTTGGAGCAAGGTCATTTTTTGTTTTGTTCTACAGTGTGCTAAGACAAGTAGGTTTTGTGGTCATAGGTTTTGTCTGTGTTTTAAACCACAGCAGTCATAATATATGCATATATTTATATATAACATAGTAGGGAGACTCTCATAAACTCTTTTCAGGTGTCTATATAATGCTTTTGTTTCTTTAGTAAGACAGTGGTTTGCACCTGGTGCTTAGGTTCTTGTAAGCATCTTTCTGTAAGTCATTAAAAAATACTTAGTGTTTTCTTCCTAGCTAATACGTTTTTATTTAGAAAAAAATTAAAATGTGTTTACTTGCAACTTGATGCAAATGTGCACACCATTTTTTTTTTATTTCTGTAAAAACAATCTAATTTAAAAGTATTCTTCACACATTCTGACATCAGTCAGCTGTGATAATTGAATATGCATATATGTTACAATGCTGTGAGGTGATAAAATGTTTGAACACACCAGCTGTCATCTTACTGATGTCTAGAACTATCTGGACAGAAGTCTAAATATGTAATGTTGATAGTATACTACAACAAGTCATTCAAATAAAATTTTATAACTTGATACAGTTGACATCAGAGTTGGAACTGAGAAAAGACATTGTTATTGAACTGTTTAGGTGTGTTAAAGAGCACAAACAAGTTTCATAAATGCTGACATCCATATTGAAAGTGTCACTTATGTGCTTAACCAGAGAGGGAGTTGCAACAAAGAGTCCCTGTTAAAAAGTGTAAAATACATTGCTGGGACAAGCATATACCATTCAGACAGATTTTTTCCATTGTAGTCGCTACCTTTTAGAAGTGACTGTGGAAAATTTTATTGTATTCCAGGTTAAAATTTTGTCAAGTGAAATACAAATTCTAAAAGGTAAATTGGAGTGGTAAAAATTGCAGGGACACTCAAAAAAGGAGGGAAAGGGCTCTAAAGGAGACCAAGACAGGAACTGGCAGTACCATGTTTGGTAAAATGCTATGGGGTCCTCAGGTTTTGTTATGTGTGTTTATTTCTAATTAATTCGTACTTTGAGTTTCTGGGGGGTTTTAACACAGTAACATAGCAATATTTTATGGGATTCAGTTAGAGACATAAGTGAGAGTGTTTTAAGGAGGAAAAATAGGTTTGAATACATGTTAGTCTCGGACTGATTCTAAAATGGAAAGAAAATAGGTCAGGTATCTTTGCTGTACGCTGTGGTGATGGCTTTGTAGCAGTTTTACAGAGAATAAAAGATTATAGAAATAGTGGTTACTTAAATCCTTTTGTTAGGTAGTTGCTGTGAAATAATCTAAGTCACAAATATGGGGGGTTCCCTCCAAGTATTGCATCATTTGGATTTTACTTGTCTCTGCTTAACATAGTCATTAGTTTGGATGGTTGAAATCTGCTTCCACAAGTCTAGAAAATCCCCAGCAATTTAAGCTTCTGAGTTCTTAATCATTTATCCTAGTACCTTCTTCAGTCTCTTCCATATCACTTTTGTAATAAGAAAATCCAAATGTCTTGATGCTCTCTCTAATGCAAACACTTGCAGGATTAATGAGCAACTTGGCAGAACTGTTTGAGTGGAGAGTGAAGGGAATGAAGGTGCATTAGAAGTTTGATATGCAAAGCACATTCTTCTAAGTTTGCTTTGCAGTGACTTGTGCCCACTTGAATGATGGGGTTTTTTTCAACAAGGTGTGCAGTTGAATAAGCAATAATTTTACCATCTTTACCTGTGCAGCAAAGTTCCTTCACATGGGAAAGAAGATTTTGGTCTTCCTTATGTTAGAGGTTTTTCTAGGCTGTATGGTGCCAGCTCATGTGTAAAAGTCAGGTTCTTCACCTTATCCCAGTATTTATTTCTTTGCTTATTACATTTTTGTGATTTTGACCTGTTTCTTCACCTTTGTCCTCTAGGCTATCCTCGGTGCAGGTCATTATGTGTATGCTGACCAACCTGAAGACTTCAATCAGAAAGTGAAAGATATCTGTGATTCTGTGGACTGAGTTGTCTGCTGTTCTTTAGAAAGTCATACCGTAGATAGCATTTAATGGCAATACTTTAGGAAATCACAAAAGAATGCAGAGCTAATGGGACAGGCTCTATTTGCACACTGTTTCTTCTAAGAAGCCATTTGCACACTTAAACCACTGAGTGCCTATTTTTGGGAGGGGTGAAGAGGTTTGAAGCTAACCTTGTACAGCTTTTCTTGAGATTATTGACCTGTCAGATACAAAATTACATGTAACTTTTGAAACTGGAATTTTCTTCAAAATTTTTTTGGACTTTGCACATGTTGAACTCTAAAAATGCCGAATTTTCCAACTGAGAGAACTGTATCAATACAGATACAATGTACAAAATGCAATTTGGTTTGTGTATGAACGCTCATATTGTTTAGTTGATGTTTCATAGCAAGCATATGAAAATGCCTATATGTTGTATTTTTTGGAATCCAGAATTCCATATTCAATATTTTAAGAGGGTTGGGTTTTGTTTTCAATTGGACTGATAACAGCTTATGAAGCTGATTTTGTGAGAGGGACGGGGCCAAAATACTGAGCAGTGTTTGTCACTGTAGTGTTTGTTAGTTTATAACAAATCTAGGCTCAATATTAGGAAATGTATCTTCTGTTGGATTTTATTTCCATTTATCTCAAGATATCCTTTTCCATCTGTGCAACTTTCACAGAAGGCTCAGTTTGTAAGAGTCAGTGATGTCACCAGCACTCATGCTTCCATAAATATTTTGATGTGTAGATTTCTGTGATTTAAAATACAGAAGATAGCTTGGTAGTTACTCCTGTCTATTTTTAACACTTTACTGCAAGATTTGTTACTAGTCTAAACCTAACAATTGTAGATAAGCTGATAAGATTTTGATTAGGGCTAGGAAATGGCCACCTGGATAGTGAGCATATTTCCCATTTCCTTTGGTAGAAAACCTAGTCCACTTTTTAATAAATTCAGGCTGAAGGAGAGGCAGAGGGAGAATATTGATGTTCTCTGACTGGGAACTAGAACAGGTTAGTGTATTTTATTTAAAATGCAGCCTCCTTGTAGGAAGGATTATTACTGGAATGAACAATACCACTGTAATGAATTCTAAATACATGTTTTGGAGAGTCTTTATATATTTTAATTATTTCAATATCGGAGATAGTCCAGTCTCTGCATCTTTCTGAATTATAGTTGGACGTTAGTTCTTCACATGCCTAGTAAATTATATTAAGGAAAATACTTTGTCACTTTAAAGCCAAATTATGTGGTGGTTTGTTTTTTAACAAGTTTACATAAAACTATTGATCTGTTTTTGAATATTAAATTGACTACTGAAGAATTCTTGATACTTTTATAGAGAGAGAATTTGAATTAATGATAGCACCGTCTTAAAGCTTGAATTGAATTCTGTGCTTTTTTTCTCAAATTAAGGAATTGTTGCACATATTTATGATGTGGAAAGAAAAGATACCTAAAATATTCAGGAAATACTCTGATTATGTTCCTAGCCAAACATAATCTCTCTTTCTGAAGGAGATATTTGTCTATATGGTGCTATGTAAACACCAAACAGTTTTTGTGACTGCCTTGACTGGTAGCATTTAATATCTAGCAAGCTAAAGTTTTTAATTAAAATGAAGTATTTAACAAAATTGCATTTTCAATTAGCAGATGCCAGAATTGTAAAATGAAATTTTGGGTTATTTGTTAAAATCTTGAGTTGAAAATGGAAAATCCGAATTATAAATTCCATTTTTTAATATAAGCTATAAATTATCAGTCATGCCACCATTTAGGTGGATGCCTTCAGCATGTTGGTTTTTTCCACCCTTTTCTGTGTCTTATTTTGTATTTATCAACTTAAACAGCTGTTTTAGTTGTGTGTAAAAACCTAGTGCAAAAATAAATTTTGAGTCTCTTCCAAATAATAAAAGATGAAAGAAACTATTGGTATTTCCAGATAGCACTTACTGATGGGAATTCTAGATTCCACATCAAAAGTTGGAAGTAGGGATAAAAATTGCACACTGAATGTGAGTATTGTTTTAAATATCCCTTGCTTTTTCAGCTTATTGTACTAATAAGACTTATTGCTTATGTTTTGCACAATAAAGAAATTCTTAAATGTTATATTTGATTAATGTTAAGACATGATATTGCTTTTGTAAAAATTATGTGCAATTAAGTCCTGGAAATCAAAAGTTATTAATAAGTTGAGCTAAACCATCCAAATGCATTAAAAATACTGTAATGCATATTTTCAAATGTCTCATTGTTCTGAAGTTTCCTTGTATTTAACTGAAACTGGTGAGTTCTTGTCAACAAGTAGCTGCAAGCTCAGAATGCTGTTTGTGTGTACAAGGAAAATGGTTCTTGGTTATCTTCCAGGCAGTGTTAGTTAGTGCTGTGAAGGTCAGGGTGGAATTCTGAATATCCAATTGTGTGCAACATAACCTGATCGAATCACCTGAATAAATGTCACAGGAGATGCTGAACAGAAAATGAATGGCACATACTGAAGTGACTTGGGAGCTACACCTCTTGTGAGCAATTACTGCCTAGGAATAATCTCTGTTGCCCTACAAGTTCTGCTTCAGTGCAATGACCAGTTGCTTCAATGTACTATGGTGAGCACTCAACACCAATGGTGCTATTTTTCTTACAGCACTATAAAATAAGACAAGAATTGCAAGCATAAAGGCACCCAAGAATCTGTCCTGTTCTGACATCAAAATGAAGACAACTGTGTACCAGAGGCTAGAGCATAACAAAAAGAATACAAAATATTAATAAAAATCCAAGATTAACAGCCTAAGTCTCCAGGACATGCTCTTCTTCCTGAGGTTGTTGTGATAAAATTTATTTAAAGTAACTTAGTAATATTTTGTTTGCATGGCTGAGTTCATGTTGTTACTTATTGAACCCTGCCAGATTAGATTTTAGTTCTGAAAAACTGATTTTCAGAGAACTTATTGATAAGACTCTATAATAAAACATTCACAGCCATCACAAGGAAGTCCCTGTTTGTATCTGATTGTGAAATGGAAATGCAGAATGTGAATCCATATGTGTTGAGCTTGAAAAAATGGGTCCAAACAAAAGAAATGTCATCATCTGTTTTCACTCAGATCAAATCAATGCTGGCATTTCTTTTTAATAGTTACGTTTTTAAGGTTAGAGCACAGCACTGATAATGCCAAGGTTGTGGGCTTGATCCCCATGGGGACCATTGACTCACGAGTTGGAGTTGATGATCTGTGTGGGTCCCCTCCTACTCAGAATATTCTGTGATTCTGTGAAGGTTGCTACAACTGTTTGTGCTGAACTGATGTGCCAGTCTCTGTCTGAAATACTTTCTGTGGTCCACATGGTGGTTCCTCAAATTCCCAGCCCTTCCAGATCACAGTTATTCAGCTGTTTCACTGGGATTAAAACAAGATTAAATACAATAAAAACATCTGGAATTAATGTATGGGCAGACATATTCAGGAAAGCCTGCTTTCCTTGCATTCATTCAAATCTGAGTCTCCAGAAGCCTAAGGCTAAGAGCAAACTGCTGTTTAAATGGGTAATTTCTTAGGGGCTCCTCCTTGATCTTTCATTTTTTTGGGTTCTTTTACATTGGCCAGTTCACTATCAACCCATCCTGCAGTGTTTAAGCAATGGCAGCACACTCATGTTGCCAGAAGCCTTTGCCTGGGGATTTTTGTTTTGTAGGAAACACAAGTGAAACTTTTGAAAGGGTGAGGCACTGAAGGTAACTGGAGAGAGACAGGTTTTATTGGGACTAGTGAGGTCAGAACAGGACACAGGTGTGTGCAGCAACTGCTTGCTGCTGGCAGAGGCAGGAGATGAAAACGGGGGGAGCCTTCAGGTTTTCAGTCAGGTGATGATGGACAGACCAGTGCGTACAGCAGAGGCACGTAATGGGAATGACAGTGTACCCCACAAGGAACAGTATGAGCTAGAAAGGAGCAGTGCAGCTGAAAACAGCAAAATTCAGCTGAAGAGCCAGAGGGTGGGAACATTCAAGCGCCTGTTCAGCACTAGATGAGAATAAGGGAAAGGGTGAGGGGAAGGTTTGGGGTGCACAATAACACAGCTTACCAAGGTTAGGAAGATGCCTTGCAGCACCACCTAGAGGGGTGTCTGGCTGGAGAGCTTGGATCTGTTCTGTATGGGACACTGTAAGGTTTTGGTATGCCTTCTTTGGCTGATCTGGACACTTACCTCAGACTGGTACTCGGGTGGGAAATGTTTAAAGAATGGCTGAATCCTGCAGCGCTCAAGAAATCATGAGAAACTGTATCGTCACAAATCAAAAGTGAGCTGATGGTGAAACATGAGGTAGGGGGTCACTGGACTGCCTGAGGTAAGGTGAAAAATCAGGCTTGTCACTAAAGATCATGAATTCATCTTTTACAAGAGGAGTGGAGGGCCTTGGCTCTGTCCCAGTTTGCCTCATTGCCTTTTGGTCACAGGAGTTTCCTACCTCAAGATTTGGACATGGTCAGTAGCATGTAGAAGTATAAAATCTAGAAATACATACATTTTGAAAATAAGAAACACAAATAGCAGGAATGTACTGCACTGAACTCTAAGACGTTTTTAGATGCATACATAATTTGCATTCGTAATTAGCAGCGAGATGAAAGGGGTGACAACACTACAAAGGTAGGTGTTTACTTGCATTTTATGCTTCACTTGTAGAGGAAAGCTAGCAAACTGAAACAGTTTTGGAAAGCGAGGCAAGGGCTGTGAAGTGTGACCCAAAATATATGCTAAGTAGATGTGCTTTGAAAATGAACTACCGCAAAAGCAGAGTATCCATATATTTACAGGTCTATTTCTGCACTCCTGCATTCACCTACTTGATGTGTAAATGACTGAAGCTGTGCATGGAACAAGGTACGGCTATCACTTCCTTTGTAGCATCGGAATATTTCAATGCTTGCCTGACATTCAGCTGCCTTTCTGCTTTTGACTTTATTTAAAGATGCTTGCGTTCACTCGGAGCTCAAACCTAAAATGGAGGCTAAACAGCTCAGTGGATGCAAATCCCCCAGCTAGAGAACCCCTCTGAAAAGGAGATTATTGCATCTCCCCAGCATTCACATTCTCCTCAGTGCCTGCCATCTCCCTCAGCTTGTCCTGCTGGACCCTGAGCCCATGTTCGACCATGCACTGGTGGCCAGTTTGCCTCCTGAGTACCCCTGGTAGATGCTTTGATAAATACAGGCTTAAGGAAAATCCCATTCTGCAAACACACTGGAAGGAAGACTCCAGTAGTGGGGTTATGCATGGGGGAAGAGGGACCAGCACCGTGAGGATTCCTGAGAGAGGTGGGATGCCCTCGTTTGTTCCCAGGCTTGCAGGGCCTGAGCACTGTGCTGCTCTCAGTTCTGCTTGCTGCACACCCCTGACTCAGTTTAATTCCCTGCATCCAGCTCCCTGAGCTGCAGAATGAAACCTTTGAGCCTCTTGAGCATCCTAAACATCTCTGCCCAAGCATTCCACCAGCAGTTAGTTTGCTTGCAGCTGAAGCCTTTAGGAATACATTGCTATTTCCACAAAGGAAATTTGCAGGTTAATAGCAGGTAAGGCATGGAGAAAAGCGAGGAGCTAACATGCCTGCCAGACAGCTCATCCCCTGGCACGGACTCCTTCCTAGCTTTCAGCCCTTCTCCATGCCCTGCAAGGAGGTCTCCCAGTTGGGAACACCTCTTCCTGGCCACAAATTTTAGAATAATAGAATCACAGAATGGGTTGGGTTGTAAGAAACCTCTAAGATCATCTGTTTTCAACCTTCAAAGCCCTATTCAATGCAGCGTACCTTCATGGAGATCTCTCATGTTTCAGCCTCTGTTCTGGTGGGTTGCTGTTGTGCACAAGCAGGATCAGGCCATGCTGGGACATCGTGCATCACCCTGAAGCAGCTTTCAGCCTGTGTAACACCTACCATGGTGGCTGCCAGCAAGGCCTGAGCTGGTACCGACGGTGAGTTAGGGTCATGCCTTCTTCACAGAAAACAAGAATTCAGGTGTGTCACTGTGGCAGTTGTCACCAAAATGTTGCATAAACTATTTTTTTTTCTTTTTGAATACTGGCAGATTTCATCAGCAGTTTGGGAGACAACAACTATTAACCACAGAGTAGTGTTTGCCTGTTGTAGAATGGCTATAGATTTGTTTTATGAGAGTTCTAAAAATAGTTTTTGCCAAAATGCTGAAGGGTTAGTGAGAAAATGCATTTACTTTTATCTCAGCAATATCCGGAAACAGATAAAAATCCAGCCAGGTGAATGAATCCAACCTCGCATCAAGTCACATCTTTAATTAATAGGCAAATTATTACAACAGTATTTCCCCTGGCTCCTCCAGCACAAGCCAGCTCCTAGCTGGGGCTGTGCATCCCTGCCACCCCGGTATCTCCATGCCTGCGCTGTCTGCTGCATGGAGCAGGGATGGCAGGAGCAGGGAGGGAAGAGGAGGCTCTCCCCTCTTTTCCTCCATCGGTTGGGAAGCTGAGGCTCTTGTCTCCTTCCCTCCATCAGTTCTGCACAGACCCCACTAGAGGGGAGATGGCGCTCCCAAACCGCCCCAGCACTGCCTGCGGGCTCCTGTTTCTGCACGGCGCTGCTTTTAAGGAAAGAGCTGCACTGCAATTTCCTCTTCCACACCTGATAGATTGATACCTATAGGTATGGGGCAGGGATGAAATAAGAATTTCATCCATTTGATTCACCCATTTCATACGGGAAAGGATAGGCTGTGGAAGAGGTGAGCGTGATGTGGTCCCATTAATGTAGACCTCTGTAGTACTGCATCATTGTTTTATTTATCCTAATGTCTTTTCACAAGGCAGAAATGAAATCCATGCAGAAAGACTAGACATTGGAAAGAGGAGGGGGAGCACAAATGAACCTCCTCTATTATTACCGACCAGCCCCAGAATGAGAATAAATGGTGATAAGAGGAAAAAATAGCTGCAACAGAACTATTAAATAAGGGGCAACTTTTAAAGTGGCTCCAGTCTGGCTTCTAATTTTGTTCCTGTAATTTGATTGTGGGTTTAAATGGGACTGCTTAGACATTAGCTACTTGATCTGCAAGCAGCAGCAGGTAAGCAGTGTAGAAGTATGTGCTGGGGCACAGCCGTGGGCACGCTCTGGCAGGGCTGAGTGGGTGCTGCACCCTGCCAGCCTGCTGAGAGGGACAGGGGGAAATGGGAGAAGCTCCCTTCCATCCAGTGATTCCATCATGGATAGGTGTTGAGGCCCCCAGAGATGGGGAGACAGCTCAGACTTGGGCTGAGTGGGACACAGGGTGTGGGTGTACACCCAACAGGGATGCCCCAGCCTGTGCCAGCCTCACCTCTCGCTGGAAGATGCAGCAGCACATGGTTGGCCGTGCCCCAGGGAATGTGGTGGCAGCTTTGCTGCTGCTTAGCCAGCTCTCTGCAGAAAATGCAGTAGTAGACCTGTATGTGTGCACTCACAAGGGTGACAGAATGGAGCTAGAAGGAAGCAGTGCTGCAGGAAATAAGGACGGAATTCACTATCAAGGTAATATTGACCCTTTGGTAAAAAACGACGTAGACACGGCTACAGAAGCCTGTTGGGTGCTGTACGTGGCACCAGCACAAGGGTACCTCCAGCCTCCATTGCAGCCTGCTGCCACTGCATGTCACTGTTAGGACAGAGCGACCCAGGCTGAGGGCTCTGCAGCTCTGGTGGGGACAGACCCCTCTGCCTCCCAGGAGGACCACCCTGTGGAGATGGACTGTGGGAACCCAACACCCAAGGCTATTACCCCAGGGGGAAACCAGTTGAAAGGCTTAGCATACCCTGCAAAATTAGGTTATGAGTAATCTGAGCTATGTTTGCTTGAAAGGGTTTTTTTCTGAGGGAAGCACCAGATAGCACCTGGTGTGAATAACTGGGGACAGGAGAGTAGGATGTGCCTCCCTGGGCATTCCCACTCAGCCCAGTTTCTCACTGGGCTGCACCAGCTGCTGCCAAGGGGACAGGATGGTTCACCAGACGTTACTGGTGGGGCTGGTGACCATGGGGATGAGGTGAGACTGCTTCCATCACCTCAGCTCTCCCTCTCAGGATGGTGACAGCTGGATTTGGCTCTACTAAGGGCTGGCCAGGATGCCAAAGGGTGCAACGGCAAGCCTGTGAGGCTGAAAGTTCACCCCACAGTCTAGGGGATTACAGCCATGATAGAGCCCACATGGGCATTGTGCTGCTGGATGTGGCTCTGGGGCCCCTCCTTCCCATCTGTCTGCTGATGGTGCAAGAACAGGTGACAACTTGACCCATGCCATTCCCCTTGCCTGCATCCCTCTTTCTGATTGGGGGTGGGAATGTGCTGGCAGACCATGCGAGGGATGATGTGTCTGCCTCAAAAGCGCCTATTACAGAAACAGGGCATGATTCACAGTCCAAGGGAAAACTGTGTACCAGGCATCAGTCATCAGGGGACATGGTGTCAGTAAAGGAGAGGCTCTTGCTCTCTGTGTGCCTCACTCACGTGTGCTTCTGGATTTCTAACAAGACTCTGGAAGCAGAGATTTGTGTCGATGGGGGAAGGAGAAATACCTGCAGCTACATGATCTCTTTTGATGGGAGATACAGAAGGAGAGGTGACATTGCTGCAGCCAGGAGTGCATTTATGGCACAGACTTGCAATGGCCCACAGTGTCACCATATGTGAAGCCATGTTTCATCTACCAATGCCTATATTCATCACCATCTGTGCCAGTCCAGCTACATAAAAGCAGTATAGCATCCCAGTGACATTTGAGAGGATTGCATGGGAGATGTCCATGGCATCCTATCAGTTCTTGCACTGATCATCTCAGCACCTGTAACATCGTCTCCTTGTCCTGCTGCAATTCCTGCCCTCCATGGGCTGTTATCACCAAACCAACGTGTCAGATCCAGACCTGTGGCCATGTCACATCTCTCTGTTGCTCCTGAAGGAGTCAAAGTTGGGGCATGAGCAATTTGGTACCTCAGAACTTGCTGCAATGCTGAATTTCTTACAGCATCTTTCAGGCTGAGATGCTGTAAGACATTCAGCTGCTTGGCAGGTCTCCCCAGCACACATGCACAGGCTGTTTGTCTCAACAGGATATTAAAAAGAAGAGGTTATAAAAGCAAGGCATGATATGAGGCAAGGCTTAGCTCACAGCATCAACATTTATATCCTCTCTGTAACTCATGTTCAGCAAGCAGGAAACATCTGCACCCCTTGCTGCCCCCTTCTCATGCCCCTCTGGGGCTGCCACACTCCCCCTTGGGGCTCTGGTGCTGTGGTGGTGGCTGAGTACCCAGGTCCCACTGGGTCGTTTTTCGTGGGGGATGAGGAAAGGTGTTTCACCTCTGGCTGAGGCACCCAGTCCTGCCTGCATTACACTGCCAGCCTCTGGTCCTTCCTTCAGCGTGGACTGTGGCCCTGTGTTTGTGGGTGGTTTCTCCTTGGCACAGATACCTTGCTCATACCTTGTCATT
Organism: Dendrocincla fuliginosa; assembly: GCA_035047845.1. Taxonomy (NCBI): domain Eukaryota; kingdom Metazoa; phylum Chordata; class Aves; order Passeriformes; family Dendrocolaptidae; genus Dendrocincla; species Dendrocincla fuliginosa. The sequence goes on along the minus strand of JAWWMO010000083.1, from coordinate 41,453,619 downwards.
TGTCTTCATCTCCATCTCCTTTTGCTGCTGGCTGGATTTCCTAGTGGCTCCTGGATTTTCCTGGACCTGGCTCACTGTGCCAGGAACTGTCAATTGTCACCCTGCTACAGCAAATCCCCACCACTGGCCAAGTTGTGTTTACTAAGTTCCCCAAAGCTCCTGAAGAAAATTCCCCTTTGCTATTTGATTCCCAACAACTCCGCATCTGGTTCAGCATCCAGGGCAAATTGGTTTTCCCACCACTTTTTCAGGGAAAGAAAGAAAGAAGATCATGGCAGTGATGCCCCAGCTGGAAGAGAGCGCAGAGGATGAAGCAGAGAGCAGTCACACGGGGCTACCCACTGCAACTTGAAATGGCTTCTCTCAATTTTAATATTAAAATAGCTGGCCATAGTTTCTCAACGCATGCAGGGACATGTTAAGGAAGCTTCCTGTCCAGCTCCAGATCCCAGCGATCAGGCACACATGCGCAAGAGATTTCTCTCTGTCATGGCTACCTGCTCTCATAATTGTTTATTCCCATTTCAGCCCACTCCCCAGTCTTTTTTTTCTCTTCCTCCTCCCTTCTGGTTTTACAGTCACTGGATAGACAGGCTCACAGGCTATTTTTAGGTCTCTAAATTACTTTTCTGATCTATTCTAAATTTATCTCCCAATAATCTGAAATCCTGACATCGCAGGAGTGAGAATCATGTCTGAAAAAGAAAAAGGGGAAAGTTTAAAGTCTGGCTTCCTGGACTGGACCCCTTTGCTGCGGCAGCATCTTAGTCTTCTTCCTCCTCATCCCTCACCTCTCCCACTGCATGTACCGTGACTTCTCTGGATGGCCTCAGCCAAGGGCAAAGGGTGGTTATTCCCACCTGAGCAGTGGCCAGGACTGGGTGTCCCCAGGGAGGTCGGGAGTGCAGAGGAGCCCAGGGACAGAGGGGAATGAAGGCAGCCCCCCAGGGTCACATTTTAACCAGGGAGCCAGGTTGGCAGCTGCAGTGCATGGAACTCCGAAGGGTTTTTATACCTGCAGAGCTTCTTGTGGGAGGGGGAGGGAAGTAATATTTTTGAAAATTAACCAAGAAAATGAGTATTCTTGAAGCATATGACGCTGCAAGCCCAAGGCAAAGCTAGGAAGAGGAGGCAGGAGTCCTGCTGCGTGATTGCTGCAGGTTGCTCTTACGCAGAGCTCCAAATAGGAAAACTTTAAAATATTCCTTCGGAGCTGGGTGCCCTTTGAGCCGCTGCCAGCTCCTGCCTGCAGTGCCTGAAGGATAAATCTTTTGTCCCCACTTGTAAATGCTCCACACCCTGCAAACCACCGACCCCCAAATCCTCCACAGTTGTCCCTTTCAAAAACCGTGTACAAATTACTTTATCTCATGGCCTCAGACAGAAGAAACCTCTGGCTGTCAGTCCAAGGCTGGGTCCCTGACACCCCGAGCCAAGGAGCTGCGAGGGCTAAATGCTCTTAAAAATAAACTATTTCCTCCTCCGTCTTTCCTGGCAAACCAGGAACAAACCGGCAGGAGGATGCACTGGGCTGGGGAGAAGGGGAGAGAAGGAGAAAAGGAGGGAAGGAGTTAACCTTCTTCCCATGGCAAAGCACCGAGGCTGCCTGCCAGTTTTCGGAAAAGCTGCAAGTCATTCTGCCAGGACGAGGAGGAGGTTTTGAAGTCTCTGGGATGTTCTCAGGAAAGTGCCGCAGTACGAGCCCAGCTGAACTGGCATGACAGGCAGGGCGGGGAGCTACCCAAGATGGAAAGGGAGGAAAGAAATCCCAAGCAGAAGCATCCTGGCAGGACTGCAAAATTGCTGTTGTCTTCAGGTTTCCTTCCTCACCTTCCTCTCTCCTTGGCCCTTCACGTGTCCCAGCCCCAGCATTCTAGACACCTCCAACACAGACAAGAAATCCTGGGAGTGAGATGGTGCTGCAAGGCCAAGGCAGGAGCGGGAGCAGAGACCACAGCCCTGGCTTTGGGGACCACTGGAAAATATTGGATACCCTCTGATGGGAGGAGAGGTCTGCCAGGGGTGCACCAAGCACAGTCCCCCCATACTGAAGGGAATAGCTGGGGCTGTGCCTGGCCTTCTCCTCTTTCCCCTCAGCCCGAAGAGCCCACAGGCATCCTGCACCAGTTTCCAGAGAGAAATGTGCTGGAGTTGATGGAACATAAGGGGACATCTTGCTACCAGCACCCATTTCCTGTGAGGAAAAATGTTCCCTTGAAAAAAAACAACAGTCCATAATGCATTATAGTTGGAGAGAAAATAAGTAACCCACCAAAATAAAATGCCATTGGCAAAACACAGGGGTCTCCTCGGGCACATCTCAGCAGTGTGGCTGCACCGAGCATGTGGCGGATGCCCAGAAAGATGAACTTGGATTAGGCAGAAAATAAAGCCCTACAAACTGGTGCCACCTTGAAGCCCAGATTTG
>JAWWMO010000083.1:41385483-41445507 GCA_035047845.1 Dendrocincla fuliginosa | reverse complement strand
CAGCCTGGTAACACGCAGTGCCCTCATGTGCAAGGTCTCTGACTCCACGCTGTGCCTTCTGTGGGCCATGAGCTCTACGGGGATGTGGTGTTGTGGGGAGCCAGGCATAGCCCCATGGTCAGCCCCTCCACTTGGTGCTCTTCTCCCATCCGTGCCCTTGCAGACTGCAACACATCCCGCTGCACTGCCCCACCTCATTTCCTCTAAGCCATGCGGCTTCTTTTTGGTGGTCTTTCCCCTCTGGGCTTGGGGCAGCAGGTCTTGAGGCTGCTCCCAGGAAGAGAGGTGGGTAGTGTGGGTCAGGGGCAAGAAGACAGGACCCCACATTCCAGCTTTTTGCTTCTTGGACCCGACCTCCTAAGAAGGCAAAGTGCTGACCACAGATCTTCTCTTCCTCCTCCTCCTCTGCTTGCTCTCCAACAGTAATGCACATGTGCTTGTCCATAAATATATTATTTTGTGTTCCTGCCAGCCCAGACTAATAGGGCTAATGTTTCCTGAGGAGCAGCCCAAAGCTACATTAGCCGCAGATGTTTGATTGATTTAAAACAAAGAGCCTGACCGCCAAACTGCTCCATATGGTTTCTCTTCCTGTCACTTTGCCTGCAGGGTTATCTCTGAAATGCAATTAAGGTGCTTAAAAGTACATTTTCAGGAAGATGCAGAATTGATGAGGGTGGGTTTGCCGATGGGTGTCTCCAAATTGTTTGAGCAAGAGCGAGGAAAGTCGTGCCCTGCCCTTAGCAGCTGCACACACGCTTTTTCCACTTACATGAGGACCCTAGGAGGGCAGGCCAAAAAATGCCCCCATTGTAAAGACTTTGCTGTAGATGTACTTTGCCAGTACTCGTGTCTGCTGATATTCCGCTCATTTATTATTGAAGTCAAACATTTCCCTAATTAGATATTTACTTGGGAACTTAAGTGCTGCGGAGATTTCATTCAACCCCTCCTCTCCCCCTCTCACGCTGCTGGGGCACTGGAGATGAAACCCCTTGCTTGTGCAACTCCGTTGAAGATGCAGTAATGCTGCTGAGGACAAGGTGGGCTCTGCCTGTCCTTTGCTGTGAGGAGGGTACCAGTCCTGCCCGCACACTGGGGGACTGGCACTGCACCTGAGGACACCCACCCAGACACGGATGACCCAGTGTGCCAAGCCTGGCTGCCGAAACCACCCCCTGGTCCCCTGTAGTTCTGAGACCTCTGCTCCATCCAGCTCCTGCCAGAACCACAGCCTTGTACACCCTGGGTGGGGCTGAGAACGGCAAGAGAAATGTACGGCTTCTTTGCTTTTAGTGCACAGAGTAGATGTTTGTAGATGAACAAAAGTGTGCTTCTGTGTGCCAGTCCTCCATCTTCCTGTTAGTTCATCTGACACAGGAAAGCAACAACAACTTACACTACATTTTTTAAGAGTTTAAATGCTTTGTTTTCTGAAAACAGATCTTTCAAATCCTTTTCCATTAAAATTTCCAAAACAGGTGCCCGATATCTGGAACGTCAGTCCATGTCTTGGTGCATATGGAAAGGAGAGTACGTTAAGTCACCTGCAGTGACCTTAGAGACAGCCAGGTCCCTTCTCTGGACCACAGATAAAAATATCCATGGATTTGAGCAGGGAATCCTAAGCCATGGTGAGAAATTAATTTCATATTATGGAAACCAGAAATAATCATGTTGCAACAGGTCTGAAGATTCATGGCAACAGTACATGCTGTAAACACACAGCAGTGTAGGATACTTCTCTAGTGCTCAACTCTCTTCAAACTAGACCTCTGTTAACCTTGTCCTTACCTATCTCAGAATTAAAATCCTAAGGTAATTCATCATAGAAAGTCTTGGTAACTTCAAGTGTAATTGCTAAGTAATTTTCATGCACATACAATTACCATGCCCGATTAATCTCATCATGAGTCTTAAGACAGGTTGTTAAATGGGCCTTAGATGTAAATAACCTGTAGTGTGTGTATGTATGTATATGTATATATGGGCATATGTATAAATCTGTTTGTAACAGAGAGAAGGAGAGCAACCCTCAGAAATGCACCTTTCTGCGTAACCAGCTTTATTCTCTAATTAGACATTTGTATAAATATTATCCTGGCTGCTGCATAATCCTTAAATTCATGTATGTGATCACCACTATCCAGATCTTCGTAACTATTTAAAGTGAAGTTTTTCACAGAAAACCGGTTGTACAAACAACACCATATTGCGCAGTGTTTATTTTCTTTCAAGGGCTTCCAGAGCAAATGTTCTTCAGCTCCAAACAAGAGAAGTAGCTTGCTTTCTTTTTTTGGCCATGCTGCAAAATCAGCCTGAGATCTGAAACCTCAGCTATTTTCTCCTCTTGGCTTTCATATCCCCCTCAGGGACGGGAAATACAGATTAGAAGAGCCTGCCCAGCCTTTGCTACCCTGGAAGATTAAGAAAATGAACTTAGCCACTTTCTGATTCATCCCTACACCCCTGATCATCAGTAACAACATAGTGGAAAGGCTCATTCCGTGCTGTGTTTCTGTGTTAATAGGTTAAAACAGTGTTCTATGTGTGTGGGAAATGGGGAAAGCACTATGGAGGGTTTGTTCCCTTCGAGGGTGTGTGTATAACATGTTGCTGGGCTGAAGTACCTTCCTGGTGGCCTCAGCAGTGCTGGGTGGGAAGTTCATCAGCAGTAGGTTCCAGGCTCCAGGCTCCACACAGCCACACTGGATGTGGTGGCAAACCAAATGCACGGGCAGGATCCTGAGTGGCAACATCCACCTGCATTTGCAGTGCCCACAGGGCAAGGTCCTTCCCAGGGCCACTGCAGAATGGGACTCTTAGGGCTAATAACAGTGTGGCCATTATAAAATGCTTGAGGATAACATTGAACATGCGATTTTTAAATTAAAAGAAGTTTTGCCTGAAAGGTCTTTATTTGGTCACTGGCACTATAGCACAAAGATTAAACACCTCAGGCCTGTGGTGCTTGGGGAAGGTGTTAGAATAACATGATGGGTAACTGGAGTCATCCAAGGTGACACAAATGCTCCCCCAATTTGCCACGGCTATAATCTGAAGACATTTCCTTTGAACTGGAGACCCCCACAGGGACCCAAACACTCGACTCAGAAACCTCAAAGCAAAAGAAGTGGAAGTGCTACTCGCCTGTGGTCTTCAGAACTGAGTACATCCTTTAGGCTTTCAATGCATTTTACAGAAATCATTCTAAAACAGCTTGCTAAAATGGACAGGGAGCAAGATTCACTGCATGAAATTTGAGAAAAATGTCTAAAAACTTCCAGAAACAGAAAGATGACATTTTTTTTCCCCTGCACTCTGGCAGCTTCCCATTTACATACAAGTGTGAATCTGCAGTTTCCTGCTGTTTCTCCTTTCTTATGAGAAATATTCTTTAAAGAGGAATGCCAGGGATATTGCCAGCCAGGCAAATGTAGTAGGAAGTGTTACTTGCAATGCACCTCCCCAGTCCCTGTGTCCCCTCCCTTCTCACCCTTGCAGGCATTCCGCTTTTGCCTGACTTCAGGATGCCCGGTCTCTGGGACAGCCCTGTTGCCTTCTCTTGAATCTGTATCTCCAAAAACACATTGCTGAAAACTCTGTGTGAGCAGCTCCTTCCCAGCCGGAGGAGTGGAGGCAACTCTATGATCAGAATGCTGCGAGCAGCAGGAAATGCAGACATGTTAATGGGAAATAACCATGGCACAGAGCCATTGCCCACTTTGGACCCTTCTCTGATTCCTCTCTAAGCTACAGCAAATTCAGCTGGTTCTCGGAGCTACGCTTTATCTTCCCTCTGGGAGGTTTCCGGGTCAGCTGTATTAAAATGCATTTATTCTTAAGGGGGTCAGTAATCTGACACAATAGTGATGTATGAGTGAGTGGGGAGAATGCATAAATTTCTAGCAATGCAGAGAGAAGAATCCCAGAGTTTTGCTATCTGTAAAAACGGAGCATGGGATCTGTCACTTCATGTCATGACAGCCAAATTAAACAAATGCAAGCTGACAGGAGGAAAAGAAACAAAGGACTTCTATCCAATTACTTCCAGAAGAATATTAAATCATGGGGGCACTTGCTTTTGTGTTAGCAAATAACTATTTAAATGGACCTAAAGTCCTTCATATTCTGAAAGTTGGGTTTATCTGCATAGGAGAAATGGATGCTGTGGACACTTGTTCCTGAAACGGAGGACAGACAACACCTCTGCTGGAAGCTGTAGGTTCACATGTGTGGGTTCCATGGCCCATGGAACATGTAGGAACTGTGTTTCTACAGCTGTTCAGATGAGCAGGACGGGTAGTGAAAACACCTGGGTGTCTAGTTTTGGATGCCTCCATCACCACTGCTACCACAACAACTTAAGGGTATCATAAGAGCCCTTGAGATGAAGATACTTTGCAAGAAATAGTTCAAGCTTTTTTTCCTGTAGCAAGGGGTAAAAGAAAGCCACATTTATGTTGTCTGAAAGTCCAGCCTGACTAGGAAAAGGGGGTCACAGACCTCCAACTTTTAGATGATTTCAAGATCAGAGTGATCTCTTTGACCAAGTCTGCAAAAGGCAGACTGTGCAAAGGCTCCTCATGAGAAATGCAATCAGGAAAGACAAATCCTGGCCAATGTCTGGTGCTGTGCTCAGGCTAGCGCTCAGAGCAGGCTGCAGCAGGGCTCAAATGCGTCACAGGGAAACGGGAATGTGAGTCAAAGACACTTTCCCCTGGGTGCACACAAGGAAGAGGAAGGTGAAAGTGTCAGGAAACATCACAGCGCTCATGAGAGAGAGAAAGCAGATGCTGAAAGACAGCTGTGAGCGGTGACAGACCATGACCAGGCACTTTCCCAGGGTGCAGGTATCCGCCCACTGCCACAGGCTGGGGAGCTGCCTGCAAAACCCAGGAAGGCATCCAGCAGCAGGTGGCCCCAGCCTGGTTTGCATGGGTGAACCTTGGGAGCCCCAGGGTGAAGGTCAGTACCTGGCACCCAGGAGGTCCATGCCAGGACAGGGATGCAATCCAAGTGCACAGGGTGCTGAGGAGAGGTGCATTCCTGAGGGAGCAGGACAGCACTGCCACAGCTTTTGGACCACCTCCCTCTCCCCCAGTAGTGCATAAGAAAGGCAAAAATGAGAGCTGTAGAGGGTGGAGCGGGTGGATCAAAGTCCCATATACCACTCACCTCTTAGGCCTCCTGGCCAATGCTTCTCCAGCTGTTTTGCAGGTGGTGCAGATGCATTGGTGGGTTCCAGCAAAGCGAACACTCTGTTGGCCTCCATGGCTGTGTTCTCTGTGCTGGAAGAGGGCAGAAGGCCAAGGAGCAGCTCCAACTGCTCCCTGGCAGAGCTGGAAGGGTGGCAGCTCCAGCAGCACAGGTACCTGCCTGGTGGAGGATGCCAGGGCAGGAACACCTGCATCAGATCTCTGCACAGCAGCAGCCTTAGCCAAATTCTAGGCCTATTTATAAATTATTCTGCCATGTTACCTCTGCCTGTGCAAGACTGGGGGTGTCCCTGTTTAAGGAGAACTGCAAAGAGCCTCTTTGGATCCCAGGCTGACATGACCAAACCCTTATTTTGTTGAATATTAAGGCAGAGAGCGAGGAAAAAAGAGAAGGCCAAATTCCTTTGTCGCATACCCTGCTCTAAGTCCAGAGTAATTACATTAAATGTAATGAGCCTCCACACTTCCTTCCCCACTCCCACTTGGGAACAGTCATTTGCTGCTGGCCAATTCCTGCAGCAGACGATGCCCTTTCCTACCGCATTGGCAGAAATCTCCTGGTCAAGGAACCACAGAGAGGAGCAAAAGCTGCTGCTCTGCCCTGCCTTCTCCTTCTCCTCTTCCTCTTTGCCCAGAGAGAAAATAAACACTGCCTCTCTACAAAGGCAACTAAAAAGCAAACTTAATTTTTATTTACACCCAGACTCTATGTGCCTCTCACCAGTGCTGCCAGTCCCGGTTCCCACACTGATTCACCACTCTACACTGTTTTCCTCTCCACCAACGTAAGGGAGGCTCTTACCTGAAGGAACACCATTCAGAAGTTCCTCCAGGGCAATGACGGCAGGTCTCCTTCAGGCTGGTGTTGACCAGCAGAACTCAGCATTCCTGAGCCACCAGCTGAGGAAGTGGGGAAACCAGAGAAAGAGAGGAAACCAGGGAAAGAGAGGCTCTGGCTTGGCTAAGAGGAGGTGGTGAAACAAAGAGGTGCAAGAGTAGAAGACAGAGCAGCCTGACCTCCCCAAGGCCAAGAGTAAATGAACAGTGCTTCAGGCAACCCTCAGTCTTCTAGATCCCAGGCAAAAGCTTTCCTGACAATTGGGTTACACCCACTACACCCCCCAGAGTGTGATGTTGGCTACCACAAAACCATCCTGCCAGCCTGGCAGGTCTGCTCCCGGTGTTGGCGCAGAAGATCATGAGAAGCAGCTGGAGGTGATTAATTCTGCTGCTTTGTTTCCCATAAATCTGATCCCTTTGGGGATGGTCCCCTGCAATCCTCACTGCCCAGGAAGTTCTTGGGGCTGCTCCTCCTAGCCAGAAAGTCTGTTCCAGGGAGCCATAAAGTCATATATAATAACAGCATAATAATAATTCCTATTATAAATTTGAGCACCTGGAGGAGGTGACAGCAAATGCTTTACTGGGGGTGATGAGTAGCTGTACTTAAGCCTATTGGTTTCACCAAAGAAAGTTTTGGGACCTTGGCATAACAGCAAAGCTGCTTTCAGCAGTTGCGCCTCCTCTCTGCTTTCCTTCTCCATGCAGGGAAATATTTTCAGGTACGTAAATGAATTCTTTTGTGTTCAGTGTCACTGTGCATTTAAAGCATCTGGGCTGGGATGCATCTGTGCTCAGCACAAAGCAAGGAGAGGAAAGAGGGGAAATGTGATTCTGCTCCCCCACCCCTCAACAGTAGCATTTTGGGAAGAAAATCCTCCAAGAAAAAACAGCCCATGCTCTGCTTTCTTCTGATGGTGCAAGCTGATTCCTGCTGTCTGTAATTGTAATCAAAGTTAATTTAATCCCGGTGTGGAGGTTGCTGAGCAACTGAAGACATTTACCCAGAGGAGACAGGGGCTGTAATCACGTCACCTCGAGTAAAGTTGGTAAGGCAGCCACTGCTAATGCCCAGGGCAGAGAGCTGTGGGTTAGGGGATGGCATCAGTATTCGTGCTCTGGAAGCCAAGGGGAAAGCAGTAGGGTTATGCCAACACTGTGCTTTCTTCCATAATCCCAAAAAATTGCATCAGGTTTGGAATAAGGCCCTATATGGGGACCATATGTGAAAGCACAACTTCCCAGAGGATGAGCAGCAAGTCCCTGGGTGTCTTACAGCCACGTGGTTGTAGCCAAAAGGAGGTGCAATGCCATGGAAGTGGTCAGTCACGTCAATTGTGTCCCAGGTGGCCTCTTAATGGCTCCTTTCCTCAGAAATCCCATTTTTCCCCTGACTGCCCAAGGAGCTACGAGTCCTCCTCCCTCTTAAAACCAAGAGCACTGAGCTGTGCCATCACTGCCAGCGCCAGGACTTGGGGCTGAGCACCCGGCCAGCGGTGGAGCATCCTGCCCCTGCCGGCAGTGGGGAGGGATGGGAAGCTCCAGCAAGTGAAGCTCCTCTGCACTCACTAAGAGCTGGAGTCTCTTGGTGCCTGCTGTGCCATCATCAGGGCCATTTGCTGGTGATGAGGAGATTTCAGGAGGTCGCCTCGGTGGGCACCTGCTGCTGCCTGGGAGCCGGCCTGATTAAGTGCTTCAGCAGGGAAGGAGGAGTCCTGCCATCAGCGCCTCGACAATCAAGGAGGAATTTTCCTCAGCTTTTGCCTTTTTTTTTTTTTTTGCTTTCTAATTATTATTTTCTCCAAAACCAAAGAGCTTTTGTGGAATTTAAAGGCCTGTGGGTGCACCAAGGGCAGGAGGAGGGTGGCAGCCTGCCACAGAAAGGGACCAAAATGTAGTGGGGTCCCAAGCATGCCAAGTGGCTCTTCCCCCAGCTGTCAGACCCCTTCCAGAAGGGCATTTTGTGGGAAAAGTATATACTGCAGAGTGTCCAGAGTCCATTTCCTACTGCACTGGCCAGGCTGTCTCTGAAATAGCAGTTGCAGGGGAAAAAGAGAGTTATTTTGCCTTTTTAAACAGGCATGCTGGGTTTCTAGCTAAGAAGAGGAAGAGCACCTTGATGACATAGGAGGACATTGTGGCTTTTCAGAGCAGAACTGTGCTTTGGTATGCTCAGGTGACAAAAAAAAGTGAAGAGATGGCAGGAAAATGAAAGGGAGTGCACTGAGCAAACCAGCAATAGCTCAACCCAGCAGAAGCAGGAGAACTGAGCAGGTAAACTCTACTTTCAAGCAGATTTCCCAAAGATGAGCTTTTCAAAACCAACCCCCCCCACCCCCATGAATGAACTTACCTTTTTACCTTGTGCAAAAAAGTGTGCTAGGTTTTCTATAATGTTGCTCTTTTACATAGAGTTTTTTAGGTTGGAAGAGATCTTTGAGTCCACTGAGTCCAACTGTTAACCTGAGGTTGCCAAGTCATGTTCCTCAGTGCCACATCTAAATGTCCTTTAAACACCTCCAGGGAGGTGACTCAGCCACTTCCCTGGGCAGCCTGTTCCAATGCTTGACAGCCCTTTTGGTGAAGAAGTTTTTCCTCATATCCAATCTAAGCCTCCCCCAGTGCCACTTGAAGCCATTTCCTCTGGTCCTATTGCTGGTTACCTGGGAGAAGAGATCAACCCCCACCTTACTACAACCTCCTTTCAGGCAGTTGTGTGTTCTTCCCAAAGTGGGGAAGGCTGGGTCATTTGTTTTCAGTGCATATAGGCCATCTCTCCTCCTTCATCTCACACCTTCCGGGGCAAAAGGCTGCAAGTGCATGACATATTTGGAATTTATCTGCCTGCCACCCACCCCAGCACCCTCCAAAAGGTGCTCATTTCAGGTGGATGTGGCTCTTCCCTGCTGGGGGAGGAAAAATGTACCAACCATGCTGTGCTAGGCTCAGGGAATGAAAATTCCTCCCCAGGAAACCAGTGACAGGCAGGAAGGGTAGGGCAGGGCTGACATGTGGTTGTCAATAAAAAAGGGGGGTGAGGGGAAGGAAAAACACAAATAAAATAAAAACTCCCCAAGCAACTTTCTTCTGGGAAAATTAAGATGCAGTTTGGATTAAATTCCATACCTCTTGGGTTGTCCAGGCTTTAGTTTCATACGCCATATTTGGTCAGTCTCAGGGATGATGGTCCCAAACATGAGACCTTTTGGAGCAACTCCTTAAAGGCAGTGGAGGGGTGAAGAAATGCAAAGGATTGTATGAAACCAAACCATGAAAGCAAAAATGTCCATCAATGCACAACCCTGCACAGCACCACTTTCCCTTTTGTCCACAGGAAAGCCCTGCTGAAGCCCCATCAGCTTTCTGCAGTGGTTTTTGGCAGCTGGTTGCCCAGCAAAGGTCCATTCCTAATCCATCCCTGAGGGTTTCAAGACTTTCACAGGCACTACCCACACCTCATGGGTGATATTTTTCCCAAGGTGGCTGAAAATACAAGACCTACAGGGATTCCACCCAGGCAGCAGGTTGGGTACCACAGTCTAACTGTGTGGCACATCCTAGACCTCTTCAGTGCTGTGTTGCTTAACCAGGAGAGAAGTGAACCAGTTAAAGCCTTCCCCCTCTCACAAGGAGATTCAAAGCCCATTCACAGGCTTTCAAGTTTACATTTATTCCCATGTTACAGGCTTGCCTTTTCTTTTTTTTTTTTTTCTTTTGACTGTAAAGGAAATACTAATTTCATGCTTGGCTTGGTTCTCAAGCAGGAGCATTCTCCCTCCTGCATCACGATGCACGCTTTTTTCTCTGCATCAGGAGCTGCGGAGCCACCACCTGCCTTTTTCTCTCCCTGGGGCCGAGGGGATGGGCTGCAGGCAGAAGGCTTTTTGGCCACCACAGGGTTGTTTAGCACCAGCATAGAGGCAGCAACCCATCTCCACCTTCAAACCTGACCCCACATGCTAACTGGTGACCGGTGACATCCCCATGCTGGAGCCACACTGTTATGGGCAGTGTTTGGGGGAAATAAAGCATGTCTCACTTTGCTTTAATCCATGTTTCCTGTGATAGAATCCAAACTACTATTTGATCATGCTAAAATCTGTTTGCATTATTTGCAGGGTTTTTTTTTTCCTGAATGCTTGCCTCAAAATTGCCAAACATCTAATGTACTCACAGAGCCTTGGATGGCCCATTTGCAAAAATAAATCTAGGCTACATTTATGCCAAGAAAAATAGAATATTTATCTTTTTCTTAATTTTTCTGAGTGGCATTTGTTCCTAACACCTCTTTTAGCCTCCTGGTTTTCTGAGATTTCTCTAAGTAAGTAAGTACAGAGAAAGCAAATGCAGAAGCAGCAGTTTCAGTAGCTGGCGAGGCTACTGAAGATTTATGCTGACATGTGTGCTGTGCCTATGGCTGAATTAATAGTGCCACTGAAGCATTTGTATTTTCTGGGTTTTTTCACTCTGACATTAGAAATGGAAGCACAGCCACACCTGCACACAGGGAGTGTGGATGGAATGTATATACAATTCATCTGCAATTCTTATTTATTCTCTCAATTAGATCATTGTTGAGGTTGCAGGTCCAGAAATGTCATCCAACTCCCTCTAGTTTCTCTCTATGCAGGTGAGGATTTGCCTGTCTGTAGAACTGCTCTTCAAACCAGTTTTAAGCCAAGATATTTTTGTTGTCTTCAGTAAAGTTTATCTTCATTCACATCAATGTAACTGAGAGCAGAATTCAGCCCAGACTGAGGAACTTCCTAGTTGTTGTAAGCAAATATTTACGATTGGCTTTTATTTTAATAAAAACTAAACTAGAAATGTTTTCTTCCGTGAAAAAAAAAATTCTTTCACCTCCATAATTCAGTGTATTTCTGAGCTAGAATTCAGCTTCCCACACAGCAACATGAACCGCTTGGAGATGTCAAACCGTCTATTCACTGCTCAGATTGTATTTTGATGCTGCTCAGAGTTCCCAGGTAAGAAAATACACTCAATCATTTATAGCTGTGAACCACAGCAAAAGACCAGTGCCTTAAAGGAAAAAGAAGGAAGCAAAGAAGAGATGTAGGTTGTTAAGTGAAGGTAGGGAGCAAAACAGATGAAATTGATAAAGTGGAAAGCTATATTATTCACTCCAAGGCTCCATTTAGTCCCTCTGGCCTGGTAGTTTCAGCAAAGTGAAACTCTTGCTGGAATCAATACTGCTATCATTTCACAAAATTACAGTGGTTTGAACCGAAAACTAGTCATAAATCAACTTCATGCATGGACAGCTGGAGGAAATATTTCTCGCCTTGAAGATTTGGGTGCTTCAGAACTAGTAAAGAGGATCTTGGCTCTCCAAGAGTCCACATTTACTACATTTCCTGGAAATAGAGGCTGGTGTTGCATATTCAAAGAAGTCAAAATAGCAGTGTGAAAAAAGGCAGTGCCTCCATTTTAATCATGAGAAAAGAGCGTGTTTGATTTCAGTGAAACTTGGGTGTTTTGGAGACGGTCCCATTCTCTGATGTTCACTAGGCATTCCTTCACACTAAGCTAGGAACGTGTCCTCATTGCTTCTTTTCCACAGACCTAGCCTAGATCCCATAGATTTTGAGGGACTTTTGCAGCCTACCACTTTCAGCTTAGTGACTTCACAGACATATGGATAGAGCCTTTCAAGTCATTGTCACAGGAAGATGTCTAGCCCTCAGCCTCCAGGGGAAGGGACTGGACTTGGAGACTGACCTTGTCTTCAGTATATCAGGAACACATCCTTGAAGATCCTTCAAAGAAAAGCATGAAAAGCACAGCTGCTGCCCATCTCAGGAAGGTGTCACTGAATTATTCGGTGTTTTCTGTAATACCTCTGAAATTCAACATCTTTTGTAGCTCTTGTTTTCCAACAAAGATACATGAGATGGCAAAAAATTATCTGTGTGGATGCTGGAAGCTTCAGAGGTACAATGCACAGCAGACAAGAAGTAGGGAAGGATAATATCTCCACATCCAATTCCTTAGTCTGTAGTGAATAAGCATCAGCCACAGCTTCATGACCAGAGTTGTCTGGCCAGTGCCCTGAGTCTGAGGGACTCCTAGACATCCCCGTTACTGCTGGATCTCCTTTCCCCTTTTCCCATGCAGCAGAAAGGGGCAGCATTGGGGCCAGGGCTGCAGGGCAGAGCTGAAAAGCTGCAGGGATGGGGTAGCTCTGCTTGTGAAACCATTCCCAGAGCCTGAAAACGTCCCAGGTTTCTCATACACATCCACATCCTTTTCATACACAGCGAAAAGGCCTGTCCACTGTGTCCTAACTGGGTGTTGCCAAATTGAGGAGGTGGAGATTTAGCATTTGCCAATTTGTCATTGTATTTGAGCTAACTCTCTGCTTGTTTTTCCTCTCAGGTCATTGTGAAACACACACTTGTGAAATATCTAAGCACCATATAGCTGCAATTATTTATAATGGTTTCCCCTATCTTGTGCATTTAGTGCACTGAAATTTTCTCTTAATTTTGTCAGATATTTCTGGAAATTGCTTAGTTAAATTTGAATTCATTAAAGACAGCAATCATAATTATTTGATAAATAGCATCATTAAATCCATTACACAATAAAATATTGCAAATAAGAGCACAAGTAAATATTTGCAAGAGTATTCACACTGTATTTCCTCTCCTGGCATTTTGAAAAGCTCTTTTATTGTCTCACAACAGAATTGCCAAGTAGCTGCAAATGTTCATGCATCATCTGCAAACAAGGGGACAAAGAAGGCTGCTGTTTAATAAAATTTAATTCACCCAATCAGGGAAAGGAGGGAATAACTTATGATGCGAATGGCCAATTGGATGGCATGTGCTTTGACAACTAACATCAGCCAGTTGGTTAATGAGACACAAATAATAATCCATAATCAAAAATAATTCGAGTGACTGAGGCTAATAGGCACGTTCACTCAAACTGTGACCTGTTCCTTACTTCACTGACATGAAAAAAATGGGCTGAGGGTATTGGGTGAATTAGTTGTGAACAACTCAGTCAGCTCTGTATCCAGAAATTTGGAGAGGGGCAGGGCAGGCTGGGAAGTGCTCCAGGAGAGGCAGGGGGGCTCTGGGCAAAAAGGGGAGAAGCCCCTGCCTGAGAGGCATGGGGGTCACATGTAGAGGACCTCATGGGGCCATACTGAGGTTGGCCCTCACCCCCACAGTGCTCTTCTACTGCCAGGTTCCCTCTGCCTCCTGCGAAAAGCAGGCAGTGAGGAGGAGAAGTGCCTACAGTTCCAAAGAGGTTCAGGGGTGGCAGTGGTTCCGTGGGAGAAGCACCTAGTCCTTCACCCAGCTGCCCGTGTGTGCTGTCCCTTACGCCACGGGCTCTGTTGCTGCTGTCCCAGGTGCAGACACCCACCAGGAGAGGTGTCCGGCTGCTCGCAGAGAGGGGTGGGAAGGCAGAGACAGGTTTTTACAGCTTATTTCTGCCAGACAGTCACACTTTGGAGCTGAGGCATTAGTAACAGTGAGCAGCCAGGACACTTCCCTAATGCTTAACAAGTCAAGCTCCACTGCACTGGAACCGAGTCAAGGAGGCAGGAGCCATTTAATTAGACCAAAGCAACTGACAGCCACTCTGCTGTAAATCTTCCTTTGCTGCCTTTGAGGTCTCTGGTCCTCTGCGTCTTAGTAGTAAATGATATCTCAATGATGGGAAAGCAGGGAACAAACATGCCTCTGCCTTGTTGCTTTGATGGAGCAGGACAGCAGGATTTGTAAGGGATCAGCTCACAGGCCAGGGTAACAATGGGGGGCTGCTTTCTTCCCAAGTTTTCCTGAGGAGCTACAAGATGATACTTGAACCAAAGAGAGTCAATTACAGACTCAGCCGTGGTTCTGTGCCTGAGGAGGAAAAAAACCTTTGCCTGCCCGTTTGCAAAACCACTCTGCTGACCTGAACCAGTCCTTTCCATAAGCTGTCCATCAACATCAATGCTGATGGAGAAAAATTTTGAGTAATAATATATATGGTCGTCTGGGAAAGCATTGGTTTCTGGCCTGATAATAGTGTGGGATTTCCTTTCTCAGTCTAGGCAAATCCTGTGTATCCTCTGTGCCTTTCAAAGAAATTAGGATAGGAGTGCAAGTATGATGATGAAATTTGGTGAATACTGACGTAAGGACTACTCTCCTCTACCATATTTCGTCTAAGATTTATTAAAATAAATATGTTCACCTAATTGCATCAAACAGTGAGCAGTGGGCATTAATTACTTGCAAATTGCAGTAAAATTTCATCTGCTGTACATCAGGAGTGGATCAGAGCTAATAACCTCACAGGAGACAGAAAAACCTGACACCTTCAAGTAAACAGGTCCCTGACTTGTATTCTCTTCAGCAGCCAACAGGCACTCGTTTCCTCAGATACTCACCAGTTTACATTATACACTGAAGATTGTCCTAAAAAGCAGCCTCACTGCTCACCCCTGGCCACTGCTGGGTGGTCGGGCTCCTCTCAGCACTCGGACAAGCCATGTTTCCCATGCTGCTGGCAGCAGCAGGCTCTCCCTCAACATCACTTCCCCCTGCTCACTCCTTTCCATGCTGTGGAAGGACCATGTGAGCATTAGAGGGATGTGTGCCCAGTTTCCTTCCAGACCCTTTCTCTTCCCTAAGGGTGCTTTCTTTCATCAGAAGATATCCACTGGGGCTGGTCACTGTGTGAGTCATCTCCTGGCTGTGTCCCAGCTGCCCCCTTGAGGAAACCTTCAGTGGCTGAGCTGGGTAAGGTGTCATCTTTACCAGTTTTTTGGGATCAGTCCACTTCTCATCTCTGGCCTGCTGACGGACTCCCGTCTTCAGGTCAACTTTATGGAAACTCTTATTTCAAGCTCAGGCACTGACCCCATGGGGGTGAGTGCATTTCAAGGTTTGGACTCTCTTCTGCCTTCCTTTTTGTTCCTGTCTTACCATGACAGCATCCAGATTATGCCTAGGACCCCGTAGTTCACAGAGGTCCAGCCTTGGAAGAGGATCACCTTTCCCTCCCCAAATCACAGAGGCTGCAAAGTCCCAGCAAGGCAACAAGCAGCAGTGATGCCATCCCACTGGTCAAGAGATGGCACACTGTGAGACCAGGGGCATGGCATGGCTCTAGTGCCTACATTCCTGTTCTGGTTCTCCCACCATGTGGCACTTCCACCGATACATTATTTTGGTGCAACCACCTTACAATGCTTTTTGTTGCAGAATTTTTTTTTTCTGAGTCTCCTTCCTCAGGCCATCACTCCTCCTACACACACTTCATTTTTGCTTTGCTCCTAAAGTAATTCCCCTGAATTTTAGAAGCTCATAAGAGCTTCTACTGACTGAAGACAGGAAGTATCTGCTCATCACCCACTGCCACAGCTGCTGGCACTCACCTACCCCTCAGCTCATTCCCACAGTATCCTTCCAGCCCACAGAGCTTTCCAAGAGCTTGCTCCTCCTACCCTGCTGCCCTCACAGCCTCCCTCTTCCAGCCTTGACCCCTTCCCTGTCCCACACCACCCTTCCCCATGCCTCTGAGTCACACTCACTCCCACTCCGGTGCTGACCAATCCAGCATATTGGGAATTTTCTCTGCAAGTCACTGAGTCACCGTTTAAATCTGATATTAAATTTTCCTTTCAACCTTTAGCCTGTGCACTCCTCATCCCATAAGGCATTCAGTAGATACAGTGTATTCGAGCCGATATATATATTTATATTTTTCTATATATATATGTATATGAAGGAGGGGTACGATGTTGCAATGCATAAACCCTCACATCTTACCATCTCTCACTGCATTTTTTCCTGCTTGTTCACCATCAGCCTTATATAAGATGATTTGCAATCAGCATGTGGGTTAAATGGTAACATTTCAAGGCAATCTTGCAGAGAAGGACACAGAAAGATCAAGCCCTCTGCCTTTCTGAATTCCTGAGGTAATATCTGCCTAATGCCACTACATCCAGCTGTGCAGGGGACAGTGCCATAGTACTGCTAGAGGCACATGGGGAATTAGGAAAACCTGCCTTAGTCACCACTGGAAAAAGATAACCAGAGCATTTACCTTGCCTGAGGCTTTGGCCAGTCCTGGCTGGTGTAGGTTAGTGCAGTCTTCAAAACGCAGTGTCAAGGAAAAAGTAAAGTATTGCAGGAAGGCAGGGAAATGGGGTTGAAACAGCCAGGGGAAGGGCTGCCAACATCTGACTCAAGGGGCAGGACCACTAGAGCCCTATTGCAAAAGGTGATAGAGAAGCATCAGTGAGGGCTGTAGCACATGCAAAGGGTAGGACACAGGGACTTAGGGACTCTTTATGTTGTGATGCCTGCTACTCCCCAATGATTTTTGTCTCATTTCCCTGCCATAAAGCATGGTAAAGCAACTTGAAGCAACTGAACAGCCAAGCACTGAGGCCAATTGTGTGGTGCAGACAGACTTTCTGAAGCAACAACTGTTCGGTCCAGTCCCGTAGTAAAACATAATGTGTAAAACAGTGGTGAAGGTGGCCTGCTGGTAAAATCATAACCAAAGATACTGCATCAAAATCTTCAGGGAGATAGTTACTTTTCAACAGCTTTCTGCAGCTCCCCTCATACAGACATTTTACAGTGACAAATTGTTTTCCCTGCCAATGTCCACACAGAGCCAGGCTTCAAGTGAAGACAGACATCTTGCCACTACTATCCAGAGACAGAGGGAGGCAAGGCTCTGCTAGCTCTGACCCAGCAAGGCACCGCCAGGAGGCCACACCACAGCATCTCGGATGGCTTCAACCTTCTTGCAATATCAAAACTTAACAGGGGGTGTTGCAATAATCACAGGGGTGCTGGCCGGACCACAGCTCTTGTAAATGGTGTCAGCATTCCCGGAGGTACAGCAGAAGATGGTCCAAGGGATTTCCCAACAGGCGAGTCATTTTGAGATGAATTTGGAATGCAATGACCATCCTTTCCAGACCTATTTTCTTTCAGGGACAACGAGGGCATCCTCCAGATTTTCTCCTGGCTGTCCCCTCCCCAAATAGCTCTCTGAAAGTGCAAGCAGCTGTAGTTACAAGTTTTTCCCTGTGTTAGGGCACAAGGCATCCATCCTTTGCACACAGTCAAAGTACAGTTCCAGCAAGCATTAATTTTTATTTTTGGCGCTTACTCTCCCTGGGGGACCTGCAAGCCTCCCCCACTGTGGTACAGAAGGTGGTAAACAAGCAGGGAAAGCCTAGGCAAGCAGGTGTTCTTCTCTTGTCTGATGATTTGAAATAGTACAGACAGCGCTGGCATGTATCTGAAGCACAATCATTACATTTCCATAACTTTATCTGCAGAGGACATAGGAGTTACAATGCAATCAGTGCTATACAGTTTAAAGTGTAGCTGAGATGTATTATAAAGTCAGCTGCAGCAAAGAACATATGGTACAGCTTGCCACCCCACTATAGTATTTCTTCAAAAGACATTTTTCTTACAAAAACCAAGACATTATCAGTCAAATTATAAGTAACCCATTTCCATTTATAGCGTACAGTCTACCCTCTGAGTCACACACACAATTGGCAATAGCAGCTGTGAGACTTCTAAAAGTTTGGCTTTTTTTTTTTTTTCTTTTATTTTTATACTCTTGGTTCTGAAAATGTTTCTGCTTGAGTGGTGAAGTCTTCCCTCATCTCCATTGTGACAGCTAAGCATTGCCACGGCTGTCCCGTCCCTTGCTCAGGTGGGCACGTCTTGCTGCTTGCAGTACTTGGTGCTTCCAGCCATGATGGTGCCTGGAAGGGCGCATGGGATGTGCCTAAATTAGGGCACACAAGAGATACCTTGCTGCCTATTGCAACACAGGAAGCTTCAGTGCTGTGGCTGCATTGATTTAGCACATCAGAAATTTGGGGGAAGTCATATGAAACTATGTATTATTTACCACTTTGTCACGGTTTACCCCTGGCCACCACACAGTGAGCTGTTTGCTCACTCCCCCACCAGAGGGATCAGGGAAAGAATTGGAAAGAAAGGGTAAACCTCGTGGGTTGAGATAAACACAGTTCAATAGGTAAAACAAAAGCAACACATGTAAGCAAAGCAGAACAAGGAATTAGTCCACTGCTTCCCACAGGCAGGCAGGTGTTCAGCCATCTCCATGTAAACAGGTTTCCATCACATCTAACAGTTACTTGGGAAGACAAATGCCATCATATTCCCCCTACTTTATAGGCTGAGTATGACTCCATACAGCATGAAAAATCCCCTTGGTCAGTGGGGGTCAGCTCTTCCAGCTGTGTCCCCTCCCAGCTTCTACTGCACCCCCAGCCTACTCTCTGGTATGAGAAGCAAAAGAGGCCTTGACTCTGTGCAAGCACTTCACAGCAATAACAAAAACATCCCTGAATTATCAACTCTGTTGAGCACAAATCCAAAACAGGGCCACCCCACAGTAGCTACTGTGAGGAAAATTAACTCTATCCCAGCCCAAACCAGCACAGTCTGTTACTGAATCCTTCCTACTACTCTCTGCATCACCTAAAGGAACAAAGTCTCTCTTTTCTCTCAGGAGCAGAAGTGCTCTTTATGATGCTTAACAAGACTTTGGCACCTCTTGATATGGAATTGCTTTCATTTATAGCTTGTTTGGTGTTTGCTCTTATTCCAATGTGTTTTCATTTAGAAGCCACTCTTAAGGATTTCCCTGCAAAGAAAAAAGGTCAAGGTTCTTTCCTTGGGGAAGGAGGCCAAGAGGAAGGTCAGAAAATGATTTAACCAAGTAAATAACCAGTTAAATTGTTAGGAAAGTATTGAAGCAGAGCAGATGGGCTGTGTTTGCAAGCTCATTTATGTCATGAATACTTTGGCATCTCCCAGATTTTACATAAGCTTTCTCCTTAATATTTTGTTACTTTGCAATTATCTTTGTGCTCCCTTACACACAAACACACTTTTCAAGCAGATCAAATTCAGAACTTGTGAAAGATGATGCAGCTACAGCAGAGAAGGCTTGTATGTTTAAGAGGCTGAAGTCAATGTCTGTGACTGTCACTTACAACCCCAGAGCCACATCTTGCAGGGTGTATTTCATAAGAGAATTTTTATTCAAATTTGCTTATATCTTCAGCAAAACTAGGGTTGGAAGCTTCAGTCCCACCTCATTTGAAAGGGGGGGGGGGTGTCTCTATTGTTTCCATTTAAAAATACCCCAAAAAACAAACCAACAATATTTCCTGTTTAAGATATTGAAATGAGATTTGGCATAAGGAAAAGTGTTATGGAATCTATGATATCTCACTGTGGAGATAAAAACCATGAAGAAGCACCTGACAGAAGATTTCAAGTTCACACTGCAACATTTTGGTCATTCCATCCTGGTTCTCTTCTCAGGCTGAATCAGCAGAATGAGGTTCCTGAATAATACTGGCGTGGCCAAGGATGTCCACTCAAAGACCTTCATGATGCAAAGTTTGCCCTTGTAAGTGTCATATTCTTCCATGGTGGACTAGTTGATAAGTGCACAGGGGTCAAGCTGTGGGAACTGGGTTGCAGGAAAGCCTCTGAGTACAGCACATCAGCTCAAATGACAAATAACCTGAGAAAGCAATACACAAGAAGGAGAGTAGGTGATCGTGAAAGAGTTTGGTGTGATAAGAAGATGACGCGAGAGTCCTGCATCATCTAAAAACTGTGAGTTTGCTGCAGGTGGACACCAAAACTGTGGACTTTAATCCTCTCATTATTTTTCAATCCAACTAGACATCATCAGAGGTGAGCTGTTACCAAGAGCTGCACATACATACCAGCTTATGCACCAATGTCTTGAAGAAGCCTGCTTAAAACTAACTGGAAAGATGGTAAATAGTCTTTCAGGGTGTTTGTGATGCTGATCTGCAGCTGCATAAGGAGACCAGAGAAAGAAAATCCCACAGCTGCCTGTTGCATGTTATGCCTGTGTTCATGCTTTGCACTGCTGCAAGGTGCCTGCATAGGGATCTGTGCTGCCCACTCAGCTCAAGAATAATGACTGCAACACACCTTGTTGCAGCCATTCATTTGTTTTCTGCTAAGAAAGTACTCCATGGCAAACTTGGCTGCTTTTCAGTACAAAAGATTTCATTGTGTGATTTACTGACTCAGCAGGCTCCCAAATAAAATGAGACTTTCATTGCTGAGGTGAGCGGTGTCTGGTCTTCATCTTGGTAGGCTTTTAAGTTCTCTAGAGGCAGCTGTAAATGAAGCTGGGGAATTATTTTTGCACTTGCTTGTGAGAAGAACTGCATTGAGTCTAGGATAATCCCCTTATGTGAGTTACTTTTCCCAAGAAAAAAAAATGATGTTTGGATGCAAAGTCCCATATCCCAGGTTTAATAACTCAAGTCTCAAATGAAATCATATTGGTTTTGCACAAATGAACCTGCACCCAAATTTGACTCCAAGGGAGGGAGCGAACTTTAAAAGGTACCACAGCCTGAGTTGTGCTCATGAACTGGTAGAGAAAATGGAGCTTTAAGCCAAATGTTACTCCCTTGCGCCCACTTTGTGAGACCCTCTAACAGCAGCAGCTGGAGAGCAGGGTCCTGAGGCTTGGGTGCCAAAGCAAAGGTCCAAGAGGGTCCTTACACATGTACCTGCCCAGGACAACTTCACAGCAATCCAGTGAATCACCTCCTCCACGTTCTGAGCACTGTAACCTCCCAGAAGGGTGAAGAATTTACCAGGAATGGGCCCCGAGATGGTTCAGGACACAGGGCTGAAACCTTTCACTCCTGGCACACTTGTTTCCCTTGGGCTGCTTTCCACTCTGACTGCCTGCTTTGATAGTTCAAGCAGTTGCCCCGCCCCACTTATAGAGTAACCAGTGTGTTTCTATTTGCAGACTTCTGGATGCAAGTCCAATTAGTTTTCTCTTGCAAAGGAAGGGAGACAATATAATGAATAAATCTATTTTGTGGAATGCAGTTTTAATTGAAATGTTTGCTGCTGTTGTCACCATTGGATTAAGAGAGCAGATCTTCAATAGCAAAGAGATTAAGTTAGTTTGTATCTGCAGAATGGAAGTGAGAGGAGTAATTGGTATCTATAAAAAGACTAAAAAAAGGTATCACAACTCCAGCATCACGAATGGGGAGCAAGTTTTGCACTGCTATTGGCACATACTACTGTCACACTGAAGAAAGTGCATGAAATAAAAGCAGACCTCACTGCAAATGCTCATGTCTTGCACTAAGGCTTGTAATGTGCACATTGTCCTCTGGTCTAGAAACAAAGAAGAACTACACTTGAAGTACCTCTCCATACAGGAAAAATAAATTTGTGCTAAGACCTTCCAACTTCTACTAACACAAATCTAAAAACACATGCAAAAAAAGCCTGTTATGCCTTCCCCCAAAGTAAAAATTCTATCCTCACTTCCGTGGCTTGCCAACTTGTGACTAGTGTATGTTCCTTCAGCTGAATAGACTTTGGGGGATTTACACCACATGAGAAGCTGAGCCTGTGAGCGCGCCCTTGGTTGCAGCAATCACTTCAGAGAGGTGGGTTTGATTCTGCTATGCAAAGTATTTCATAACTGGGCATGGTACAATCATGCAAAAGTTTGGCTGCTGTTTTACAAAGCCAGGCTGTGCTGCCCTTCACAAGCAGAAGCCCAAGCTCAGAGGGGTCTGCCTCACTCACACAGAGAAAGTCTTTCCTTCTTTTTTCCTTTGGTCTCTTTTTTTTTTCTTTTCCTACCCTTTAGCAGACAGAAGACTTGTTCATTTCCCATTCCACCTTACTGAATTATTCATCAAAAATGTTCCACTGGTATCTTGTTGTCTGCCAGGGACCTCATCATCCAACAATTCCTCTTCGGTCTTGACTTGTAATCAGAGCAATTAGCAATCCATTAAAGGTCTCAGAATGCACAGGGCTGTGGGGATACAGAGCACAACTCAAGAGCTGGCCCTCTCTGACTCTGAAACTCAGGCAGAAGACCCACAGGCTACAATCCATTGTTCAGGACACCAAACCTGCAGTGAGAGGTACTCAGGACAGGAGTTTCTAGTTGATAATTGTGAGATCATGGAAATCAGCACATCGGTTTGGACTGATCTCAGTAGTGAGAGGACAAGGTCCCAGGCACTGCCTGGGAGGTGTGATATACTTCTGTGGGCACTCAGCCTGCTCCAAGCAAGGTTATTCAGCTCCCAGGCGCATGGTGCTTCCTTCCCACGTCACAAACCCTCTTTTGCTGGAAGGAGCCAAACGGGAACATGAAGGGCAGTCATTGATTCCATCTGATGCTCTGAAAATGATAAATGACAATCGGACAGCAGTGGAAAGCAGGGTAGCAGGACCGGGCTGTTCACTCCTTCAGTGGGCTGGGCTTAGGGAAGCCTGCAGTGCACTTGCAAGCATCTGGTTGTTGCTGTTGCTCATGACCAACATACTCTGAGGCTTCAATCCCACTCCTCTGCCTCTAGGAAAGCACTTCACCGTGACTCAGAGTCCTCCCTGCTCGCCATGAGCTCACCAGCTCCCATGGGAAGGAGGTCCTGAGCCCAGATCAATCTGTACTTGCTGCCGGCACCAGCAATCAACTAACCAGTATGTAACAAGGAGAGGTGGACAACCTCAGTGAGAAAGGTCAGCATAAACACCACCCTTATAAATGTTGCCTTTAGAAAATAGGTACATGGATTTCCTAGTCTATCTTCCAATCTGTGCCAGGGGCTTAATAGGTCAGGACGAGAGCAATCCGTCACCTTTCCCCCTGTCCTTTGCCTTCCTAACATATCAGAGATGCTCTCCTGAACTTCTGGGCTCTGTCCCTGCTAATGTCTCTGGAAAGATAATCTGTTGAGAAAGAATGAGAATTATTAAATCAATAAACACTGCTAACCTTTCAACTGTGTCTGTCCAAGGAGATCTTCTCACCGCTGCAGCAATCACTTGCTTTAACAGATTGAAAGCAAAGTGTTCTTACTGCATATGTCAAGCAAGGCTGGAAAAACCCTGCTTTGTCTCTGCCAGGAATGTGGAAGTGTCCATGGGGGCTCCCAGCATATTTCTCCTAACACTCCAAGTCTGACACCCCTAAGCCCCACACAAAATTGTCCTGTGTATGCCCACATGTTTTTACTGGGGGAAAAGCAGCCACATTCTCATATAGCCAGGTCAAAATACATGAATAATGCCTCAAATTATTGCAATGACTTTTGGCAGAGTTGGGATTCTTGAGCAGGAAGCTTCTGCAATTTTTTTCCAAATACACTTCTGGAAGTCAAAATGCACAACCACAGCATGTGCTTGAGCCTAAGGCTGCCAGGAGGAGCTGGGAGCTGCTGGGGCATCTTTCAGCTGCTTAACAGTGAGGGGATGACTAAACATTTTGCTGTTCTCATGAAGGCCAATGTCTCCAGTAAGCACACAGCACCTCGGCTTGTTGTGAATATCAGCAGGAATTGCTTGTGCTTATCTCATTATACGGTTTTAGCGAGTTTGTTTCTTTGGTCTGCACAAGAGGTATCTGTTCTCAATGCCAAATCTGCAATGTGGCTCTGCAGTAATGACTGGAGAGAAGGATTTTGCTCATTCAGGAAATTTCTCCCTCCTCCAAATATCAACAGGATTCCTCAGCTTCCTGAAAAACACATGAATGAACTGTTAATAGGTCTTGGCTCTTGTGTTAGAAAAACATGATATAATTTGTATTTGGGGATCATCCCTGTTTATATGCCTGCAGGAACTGAAACGGCTTTCCAGAAGCTATTTCCAGATAATAGCAGTGTACATTCTTCTGACTTAAAAATAGTTGGCTCGCTGTTTAAAGCACAGAGTAAAAATCTTTCTATCTGTAAAAGAGATCCCAGAAATTACTAAGTTCTTGTGAGATCCTCCTAGAGGCTGTCACATTTACGTTTTTCATAGCAGAAGTGTGACTCTGAACCTCCTTTATCATGCAGTGGGAATGGCCCAGGCTCACGTGTTTTATGTGTGTATGCACTCGTGCTGTGTCACTGAGCTTCCCAGAGCCTGCAGGAGAGGGATTTTCAGGAACAATATTATCAAAGCTAATCCTTTAGGGAGAAAGTACACTGAAATCCACTGCAGCTTTAAATGATATAAGTTGCAACAAGAAGTGTTTGGATTTGTGGGCTTTTTCTTTCACACATTCTGAAGAGAAAGCAAGAAAAAAAAATCTTCCATGTGGGTTGTTGTTTTTTTTTTTATGATAAGAGCTGCTACCACGGCAGTAACGTGCACAGTGAACAACAGGGCAGCACAAACCAGCATTTCCAGGGCATGGCATCCTTTCCCAGCATTGGTGGCTATGAGCTGCAATGCCCTGCACTGGCTCACTGGCCTTGGCTTGGCCTGGCTGTGGAAACACATCCATATGACTGAGCATCCCAACTCCTCAAGACACCTTAATAGAGAAAGGATGTACCAAGCTCTTAGTCACATCCTGCACACTACACAGCATCTGAGTTCCACAGGCCAGGCTGAAGAAGCAGCAATTTGTCCAACTGGTGAAACATCCAACAAAACAGATGCGTACTTTAAGCAAGCCAGATGTCTCTCAGGCTTGTTGGGGACAAGTTGCTGGAGTAAGTTGCATTATACCTGTGCTCAGCCTTGGTGGGATTTGTTCAGGGCCCAAGGACAGTTTCACAAAATCTCATCCCCTTCAGCAAAGGCAAGTGCCTTTAATGATTGCACAATTCCAATGTTGCCGTGCACTTGGGCGTCTTCCAAGCAAGCAGCAATGCCCATATATATGCTCTTTCCTCCCTTCTTCAAACACCAGTAGGAGACACTGCCCAGTGCCAGGGCCCAACTCATGGGGCAGAGCCAGCCAGCTCAGCCTCTTGTGCTAGAAACAGTGATGGTGGGACCCAGGAAAGTATCCTGTGCCACCCTCTCCTCTCTCTGCCAGGGTGCTGCTGGAGGGCACAGCTGGTTCGGAGGTCCCAGACACATCAGGGTGGGCTTCTCTGACAAACCAGGCACATTTGCAGCCACAAGAGCTGTAAGTCAGTCAGTCTGGCAATGTGGCATGGGGACAAGGGAGAGGTGTGGGCTTGCACAGCTCATGCTGAAACCTTTCCAAACCTGGCGCCAAGCAGCAGCACCTCCAGAGACTCCCCTTCAAACAGGAGATCCACGAGAGCTATGTGCCAGGCTGCAATAAGAAACAGAGGCTGCGAGTTGTGTAATATTTACATTTAATACAATCCGCTGCCATCTGACATTTTTCTGGTAAATTTTACATGGGCCATAAACACTTCTGGATCACTGAGTAAATTTTAACTCCTCAGAAGGTCTTTCATGCTGGTGGTATCTGCAATGAAATATTTCGCTACCTTTTCCCTCAAAACTTCATCCATGAACATCTGTCCCAGCATTTGGATCTCTCATGAGGCTCCTTATTCATCCTCGGTGTGTTAATGCTTCAGAAGTATCCTCTTTTTGTGGTTTTGGTGTGGTATTTGCCACTAGTGGTTTCCCCCCAGGTGCAAACAGGAGGGACATGGCAAACCTAGTTTTGCTGCACCCCGGCTCTCAGAGCAAGCAGCATCCTCCCTCAGAGGGCTTTGCACAAGGCATCCCCTCAGCTCCAGCAATGCTGTGCTTTCTCTTGGTGATTTGTACACAGCTGCCCTGCAATTAAATGGTGTCACAAAGAGACACCTTTTAAAAAGCAATAAAAATACAAAAAACCAGGGAAAGTAAATTAATAGTTGAGCAGCCAGCCCACTGTTGGTAATGAAACAGAAAGCGGAGGCGCGAGGAGAACCTGAGTCAAATGCAATGGCTCCAGGCTCCGTCTCCAATCCCTTCCCCTCAGACCTTGGAAGGAGGCCAGCAGAGCATCCCGGTAGCTGAAACAGTATCCGACTCTGAAGTTCGGATCAATTTGCGCTCTGCAGCCGATTAACTTTTTGTTAATCTTCCCCGCATTGTTTTACATCTTGCCTCCCATCACAGAGAAGGAGGGGTCACGGCAGTGCTGGGGTGACTAATGGCAAGACCCCCCTCAGAACTGGGGGATGTTCAAGTTACAGCCAGGTGCAGGACTTAATGGGCTCTGGCAATGCTGCCAAGGCGTAATTGCCATAAATCAGCCTGAGCCTTATGGAGACAGTTCCCTGTGTTTTGAAGTCCATTTGCCCTTATTGCTTGTTCAGCTCCTTAATGCATTAATGATAAGATAGAGTGGGGAATACGCAGTACAGCCTCCTCTCCACCCCCAAAAATCCTGAAGCAATGAATCAATACTGCGCCTATCTGCTCTGGCCACAGAGGAGAGGAATGTAGACTGTGCTGGATACAGGAGAGATCTCTTTTGCCAAAGGTTTCTTTGCCAGTCCCAGGGGAAGGTTGAGCATCTTTAAGGACTGTGGGGGCTGGTCTGGAGAAGTATCCTCCAACTTTGCACATGACTGCAGTAGTCCTTCCCTTGCTACCTCTCCACATGGGTATATTTTTATTTGTGCCTACCGATGCTTTTCAAGTGCCTTTTTCAATTGAAATCTGCTGCATTTACAAAAAAACAAAACAAAACAAAACAAAACAAAACAAAACAAAACAGGGAGAGTACCACGTAAGGACAGGAATGTTTTTTCTTATGCCATGCAAGCTTGGTATATCAGATGCTAAGTGGTACTCCCTGGCAAATAGCCTGCCTCTAAATGGACCCAACTCTTTTGACCTTCTAGAAGGCAAGGGTGTTGGGTCTCTGCGCTGAGCCCAGACAGGCGGAGCACAATCGCAGGCAGTGTCCCTGTGGGTGGCTGGGAAGGCTGTCCCGATGCTCAGTGGCACCGTCCCCTGCTGCTGGGACACCCAAGAGCCATGGCATCCCTTCAGAGCAGGGGGCAGCTGTGTGGGGAGCAGGGAAGCTGAGCAGCCCTGAGCCAGCCAGTGAAGCCAGAGCAGCGGGCGCTGCCTCCTTAATGAGCGGCTCCCGGGAAGTTATTGGGCCTGCCTGCAGATGAAAGAGCCCCAGCGCTATGCACTAGCAGTGGCTCCCTTTTGAGCTGGCTGAGTCTTGGCAGGGTTTTCTCCCCTCCACCCCCCTGATTAGTGCATTATAACCGCTTGACAAATTGCTGGTGCTCTATTGACACGTTTATGCCGCTGCTTTCTTCCCAGCCATTCAAGAGGATCCTGGCTGCTGGTAACAGGCGCTCTTGGGCATTCCAAACATTGACCGAGGCAAGCATCACCCTGTACAAGTGAAAAATGTAGACATCCACGCAGAGACTCTCATCCTTTTGATGCTGACATCGTTTTCATTCTGCCCCATCTCCTCTTTTTCATGTAAAAAATTTAGAAGCAGGAAAACCCAGACAGAAAGGGCAAAGAGGTAAAAATCTCTGTCTGGCTGTTCTTCATCACCCAGCACAGATTAAGGCAATGAACAATTTCTACCCAGAGAATGATTAGAGCAGTGAGCAGCCTCTGCCTGCCTCAGTCTGGTGGCACATCTCATTCCTGTCCTTGTCACCAGCACAAAGTAGGGGCTGGCCTGACCTATACCAGAAAGAACAGCCCCAGCAGGAGAGCTGGGATGGATCTCAGTGTGGCCACAGTCTAACTCGTCTGAATAACCCCTTACCCAGCACCTGCCCCCAGCTGGTGGTATGTGTGGTGAGCTTGGGAACCAGCTCTCCTCAGGTAACAGCCATTGAGCTGTCTCTGTGTGGTGTCAGCTTGCTGGGGAGAAGGATGACCAGTTGAGCTCTGCTTAGCTGCCATCAAAAAAATCAGGTGAATAATGGGACAAAGTCTGAACCCCTCTATTTTTTTTTCTCCAATGCAAAAGGCAGTGCTGATACCCTTATTCTGTTTTTATTTTGAAATATTTTTAATCCATTGCCTCTTGGAAGGCTTTATGCCCAGGATCAATTCGTGTTCTGAGTATCACAATGTACCTAAAATGACTCTGCAATCTGGTATCAGTGGTAATAAAACTTATTTATTCACTCTGCTATCCATTACTAAATGGCATGCATTAACTCAAAATACTGTGGACCAGCTAACTGGGAGGGTCCTTCCACAGAGGTCCCTGTCTTTGGAAGTGAAGGTCAAGAGTTTTGTTCCCCTTGCTGCATATGTGTAACTGGCTGTCACCCAGGGCTGGCTTCACTGGCGTGTGCCAACAGACCACTACATCTTCTGCTGCTGCCAGCAGAACTATGTGAAAGACAAGAGAAGCTATACAATTAGCAAGTGGCAGTTCCTCTTGCAGGGTACAAAGTAGAGAAGTCGTCTTGTCACAGTGTGGCATTGGCTCCCTTCGAGGCGTGACTCAGCTCAGAGAATGTGCTGTATCAGAGCATGGGTTGTAGGCAGACACAACAGAACAGGGACAAATAGCCCAGCTTTGTTAAAATAAAATTAAAAAAAAAAAAAAAGAGAGAAAAAAAGCACCATCGTATATAGAGGTAGAAAAGAGTTATAACTTACCCAGTGGACCTACTGCAGATGCAGATTTGTATATGCTTTTTAGTATATTTTCAAGTGCTTTTCTAGCCTAGTGCTAAATAACCCAAGATTACACTGGTCCCCTTAGGAGAGGATTTCGTAGTTTAAGAAATCTCTCTATAAGGAACCATTTCTCATGCCTTCACCTGAATTTTCATTTGTGCAGTTTCACCCATTTCTCCCCATTATATAGTTCCCAGCCTTGTGTGGCCCTGGGGAATCTTCTCATTCCTAGGTGCCCAATCCTTCAATCCTTGGAGTCAGCAATTACGTTCCTCCAAGATGTCATTTATCTGAGTGATGTGTGTTTAGTTACTTTAATCTTTCTCCATAAATCAGCTTGTTCAACTTTCTCTCTGTTTCTCATTTATGAGTTTTTCCCTCTGTGGCATCTTTCCAGGCACCTATAAGTGAATTTAGCATCGTATTTTCAGCCTTGTGGGGTAGGACCATCATTTTCTTGAACAAAGAGATGACAGTTACTATAGGATAGGTATTTTCTGAGCTGTACAACTCACCAGTACCATACCTCTTTTTATATCCATTATCACAGCTGGGTTTCTCTTGGCAGTACACGTTTCCTATTAATTACTCAACAGCAACAACTTTGCTCCTTAAATTAGACAACAGGTTCTGGAATAAGTACTAAACTGGTTTTTTGTGCCCCACACCAGTCTGAGTATTAGAAAACTATGTGAGCAAAGTAGAAGATCATTAGACATCTGCTTGCCTTGGCTTTCTTATGCCTTTCTTTGAGGCATCTTACACCAGGCTTGCCTCATATCCCATCTCCAAAGAGGCTGAAAAAGGTGGCAGTTCCTGTGATCTTAACTGAGATGACCCTTTTCACAGGT
This sequence comes from Dendrocincla fuliginosa, assembly GCA_035047845.1. Classification (NCBI taxonomy): domain Eukaryota; kingdom Metazoa; phylum Chordata; class Aves; order Passeriformes; family Dendrocolaptidae; genus Dendrocincla; species Dendrocincla fuliginosa. The sequence continues at coordinate 41,416,140 of JAWWMO010000083.1, read as the reverse complement.
AAATCCACACTTCTATTATTTTTTTTTTCCCAGCACAGAACTGAGACTGCAAAAAGGTCCACAGGTCACCATTTCCCTCAGTTACAGACTGCTTGAAATAGATGCTTAGTCTGGAAGAGTCCACCAAACTTCTAATATATTTTCACACAGGACAGGGCTCACTCCATCACTGTTGCAGGCATAAGACTTGTAGTACAGAAGACCAAAAGCTACCCAAATAGCCATATGCTTCAAGTAAAGAGCAATGAAGGACACTACCGATGTCCTAAATCCCCACACCAGCAAGAAATTTGTCAGCTGAAAATGTCCAAATGAAAGATGGATCTCCATCCTTACAGTATTTCTAACTGTTCTTCATTGTGTTTTGCCCAGATGACTTCAGTTATTTCATAAATCACTGCAGCTCCACTGAAGACAAGCAAGGCACCAAGACATGCCCTTGTTCTGAGATGAGCGATACTGAGTTGTCACTGTTGGCACAGAGAAAGAAGAAAAGACATTTTTGATCCTCTGTTCAAGGTGGGAAGTCTAAACCTATGTACTCAAACCTCTGCAAAGGCGTCAGAATAAGTGACCTACTCTTATTCTGGTAACCTCATTCTTACTTCATAAGCCCATTTTTTAATGCCCTTATCTACCAAAGCTCATAAAAACCTTAGACATGGGCACAGAGAAACAGAAGCAGGTTGATAAACATTGATGGTTCACGGTCCACCTGTCAAAATGTGGTTGTAAATTTGCTATGCTGTAATGGACTTCTTGTCCATGTGCTTATTTCTTCTGCTGTGAAATTCCGTACAGAGCATCACCAGTTTTGCAGCAACAAAACCAGTGCTACAGCCAAGTGCTTTACATTTTACACAGACCAAATTGTTGCTAACAAGTATGATGGAAAACATAGCTTATAACATGAAATTCTTGGGGCACTGGCAAAAATGCAGCCCTTTCTGTGGACATGTGGAATCATGTTTCATATAGTCATTGTATCATAGTACAATAAGCCCAAAGGACACAGAATAAGAACTTATGTCCCTTCTTGCAGAAGGGACCAATTTCTTTCCACAGGAACACAATCAGTAGAACAATGAAAATAATTCATCAGATTAAAGAACAAATAAATCCTGTCCTGACAATTGGATGTTATCCTGTTCAATTTCAACTTAATTATTTTTGTATTTAATTACAAAATGGTTAATTGCTTCATTTTAATTATGTATCTCTTTTAATTGGATTGAGGCTTAAAAACACGATAAGGCTGCTGCCACCCCTCAGCCCTTCCATTCTTCATTTTAACTCACTCTGTACCAGTTCCTTTCCCTTGCTTTGCCATTAGTTTCCTGTGCCAGGTCTCTCTCAAATCCCATGCTTTGTATTTACCTTTTACTTCAGCAAAGCCGTGGTGTACAAGTAGAGTAGCAAGTGCAGGAGCCTGCCTGTTATCCACAGCCAGACAGTATGCCATGCCTGCACAGAATTGTCTGCTTTGCCTCTGTGTTCCTCCCACATTTTCTACTGTTGTGCAAGAAGGTCAGGAATGCTTTTTTTAAGGTGTTTGTTCTGGTGTCAGGGTCAGAGAAGTGTTGTCCCCCTTTCCCTGATACCCCTTCCAGACATGTCCCAGACTGCCCATCCCGCAAGGCTGAAGACCCCAAAGGGAAGGACTAGCCTGACCCCCTCTTCCCACCCCAACTGGTGCTATCTCTGCCTGCCCTGCTCCCAGCCCTCACATTTCCCACCCTGGTCAAAATTAAGTCAACGGGTCTCTTTGCATCACTAAAACAATTAATAGGCCCTTAAAAATCCATGGAAATGCTTAGTATAACAGAAGAACTTGACCTGCCCATGCAAATCAACCTGACATCCACACAGTTCTAGTGGGTGTCCAGCGAGCAGAGGAGATTTGATGCAATGCAGTTTGATGCATTATGATTGTTTGAGAGGGTTTTTTCTGATGTTTTTAGTCTCAGCCCATTTGGGTAATTCTAATATCAGAAGAATTGCTGAAATATTTCTGCTATGCTTTTGAAGAAATGCACCTTACGTTTAGAACTGGCCTGGCTGAGATTCATTCTGACTGTGTAAAATCCTGGCTTCTTCTTTGGCTTCGTGCTGTAGGACAGGATGAGTTTCAGAGAGTTTGCAATCTCCCTGGAAAGTTTTTGATATTAAAGTGTGTAGGTGGATTTGTGGCCATGGGAGAGCAGCAGAGGTGTGCACCCTGCTCCCAGCTCTTCCTGTGGCTTCTCTTCTCTGCTCCAGGGCCAAGCTAAACAGAGGCTGGCTTAGCCTGGCATCCCTGTCCTCAGGTCTTTCAGCTCAGCAGCTAAATCACAGGGGGGGCTGGAGTATTATTTGAGTAAAACTGTACCAGATAGCTCAGTTCTGCTGTATATTGGTACTGTCGTGACAGCTGTACATGACAGTACTGCCCAGGAAGTAGCCTGATGGATTGGAAGTATATAGGCAAATATTATACCACAGTCTTCTTCAAAGGGTAGTGGATAATTTTAACAGTGTTCATTGTGGAGAAAACCCACCTTTCTCAAAAGATATTCCTTTGAAGCTGATAAAACCGTTTTTATGTTTTAAGTCAAAACCCCAGAGTACCTGTGGTGTCACCAGTTAAAGCTTTCAGAGAGGACCCTGGGCTGGGCAGGGGGAGGAGGAGAAATGGGGCATTAGTGGTGGCAGCAGTGGTGGTGGCTCTGTTCCCAGGCTCTGGCAGAGCAACCCTGATCTCCCTGCATGCACAAGTGAAGAACAAAAGCCAGGCTTGAGCTAAAGTTGTGTTTTTCTCTGCCAACTTGCCATCATCATGCTGGACTAAGCAGAGGGTCTGACTGCCCCCTGACCATCACTGCTGGTTTGGGTTAACCCATCCTGGAGGGGAAGGAAGGAGACAAAGTTCTCAACTCTTGACAGGTAAGTGCATTAAAATGGGGCCTTCCCTGGTGACTTGACCATCCTGTCTTGTGATATAAACCTTACTGTGACAGGCAGCTGCACCAGGGGTTCAGGGACTGGGAGGCAGCCTGAAGCCACCTCTGCACAGCCACCCCATGGCTGCAAACAGGCTGGCATCACAAACTGCTGTAACCTGATTAACTGATGTGACAAGGGGGGAAATGAAGAGAAAGGGGAGAATGGAGTGAAGGGGGGAATATGGTGGTGTCATGAGAGAGTTTGAGCGAAATACTTTTTAGCCACCCTTTCGAAGAGCTCCTATCAAGTGCTTTATTTTTAATGCTTTAATTTGCTTTCCTCCTCTTGATTGTAATACCCTTCTTGAACTTTGCAAATAAATGTGCTTTCCCTTTTGATTTTTTGTCATCATCTCCCTGGCAAATTATCAGTCTTTTAATTCTAAGCCTCCAGTTCACCCCCCTCTCCACCTAGACTACCAGCAGGGTGAGAAGTTAATAAAGTATTTCTCCTGGATTTCCTGTTCTCCAGTGAATCAGCTCTCTGCTCACAGCCCTGGGCAAGGTATGTTAGATCACTTGTACTGCCTCTGCTCTTCAGGAGAAGAGGAATGAGATGTTATCCAAGGTCTGGGACTGGATAAGTCTATTACAACCTGGATTATACTAACCTCTCCTCCTCATCTGAAGCAAGGTCATAACCCAGTGTCTGCAAATGCAAAATGTTCTTTTTCCACAGGTATCTCAAATGACTGGAAGGAGAAGAAATGCCTTTGGAGGAAAATAAGCAGCGCTGGAAACTAATACACAGTCCTTAATGACAACCTACAAGGAAGTCATAAGTGCCTAGATGCTATCTATATAGAAGCCACAATCTAAATCAAAACTAAGGATATTCTGGTCACTAAAAAGGATTGTAATAAACAAGATGTTCCAGAATAAGACTGTCCAGCAAAGAAACAGAGGCAAGCTGGGCAACTCTTCTCCAGTCATAGTACGGAGAGGAGAATGGCTCTTCCTCAGGTCTCAGCCACTGTGCCTGCCCTGGGCAGACCCAGCTGTCAGTGAGGGTCCCTGTCCAGGCAAACCCACTGAAGGCACTTCCAAGCAAGGTTATCACAAGTGCTTAACAAGAGTAAAACAGCCAAAGGGTATCAGCTGCTGGGTGGGCCAGATCAGAGGTTTAATTTGCTCGGTGGTGGTAAAACTTGGCCATGATGCAGGGGATGGTACAAGCACCTGGTCCCCACATCTTCTGAGGTCGGCAAGAAATAGGAAATGATGAAGCCACCACAGCACACATCAGCCAGAAAAGTTTGCAGGGTATCAAAAGCAGCAAAATTGACCCCATGCCTCCAGATAGGTTCTACGGGGCCAGGGAAATGAATTTTTTTTTCTCAGGAGCATGAAGTTTTGCTATGAGGGCAGTTAATTGAACCAGTGTCACTGAAAATGATGTGGGTAATGACAGATAGAGTCAGCTCGTGCTGCTCTTTCAGTTGCTGGAACAAATGAGAAGAAGGCAGAAATAGAAACAAATGGAAGAGAAATTTCTAGCAAAGGTCAGGGAGAGGGGTTTATTTTTATCTCTCCACCTTTTCTCATTCAGATAATAAGCAGCATGTGCCACCAGAAAGACCCTATTCAGATACACAGCATTGGCACTGGTGCTATGCTGAGGTCCTGGAGGTCCCGGCATGTTGTATTAAACACCCACCACTGCTTTCCCAGAGCCGTCTTCTTCATCCCATACCTAATCAGGGAACAGCAGATACTGAGCACAGGCTGCATGGCAGGACCCAGGCTTCCCTCAGAGATGCAGCACCAAGGTATGCCTGCCCTTGGTATGCCTGCAGAACTCACAGCTAGGGAGGAAAATGAGCTGACATTTGATCTCTGCTGCAATCACTGGCTAAACTTCCCCTGACTTCTGAAGGACCCAGGTTTCACTCCAGCAAAGTTGCATTTCCTTGGCTGACACTCTTTCCCTACGTATTTATTAGCCAGTCATTTCCACGCCTTGAGAAGGGATGCTGAAGCCCAGGGGTTATCTTACTGTACCTCCACATGAAATAGCACAGACATGAGACAGAACAGAAGCACAAACCACCAAGGACTCTGTCTTACTCTCACTTGCTGGCGGTGTTTGTCCTGGCAGCCAACTCAAAGGAGACACAGCCTGGGTAGGAGCAGGACTTTCACAGCATGCTCCTGAACTGCCTGAGGTCAGAGACAGGGACATGTAGGGGAACAAGGGAAAAGCCATCTCTGTCCTGTGGTGGCACTGCTGGCTATGGCAGAGGACAAGCCAGATGCCCATGATGGATCTTGGGCCACAGCACAGCTTGCCCATGGGACCCTGCCCAGAAGCTGCCACTGAGACAGAACAAGAGAGTGTCGAGGGCATGTGAGTGAAGGACTTCAGTGCTTTCGGAGGCACTGAGGGTTAGCCTATTTCTGGCTCATTCTGTGATAATGCAGCTTGTGTTTTGGATGCTTGCTTGCACTTAAGCCTTTTAATCACTTGTTCATTAAGAAAAGGTTTTCAGGACACCTTGCTGAGAGGCAGCATCTCATACACCTCTGAGGAGAAAAAAAAACCCCACTTAGTCAAACACTCAAACCACTCAGATCCTAATGATAGAATAGTAATGAGGTTGAAGGGTATTATCAACGTAATGATAAACTAAGAGACTTGGCACCCATAAAATGGGTTCACTCTTTAAGCCCCATAGCTGGCTCCTGAAGGGTATGTGAGATGCAACTGGTAGGGGCTGGAAATAGGATTTTCTTCTGTGGGAACTAGGCCAATTAGATTGCATTTTAATAATGATTTAGTGATACACTGGAGGAGCGGTGCAAAGTGGTAAAAAAAACCAACATAGACCTTCCACGTGGTGATTCATGACATAACAGAATCAGAAATTGAATTTACAGAGGGAAAAATCCTGAGAGGTGCATATTACTTCCTATTTACTCCTTTGCACATCAGTCTGGATGTGTAAATTGACATTGCTTAACTCGTGTTGGAAGAAACAATAGACTTGGATGGACATGGAAATAAAATCAACGACTAACCCTACTTTGTCCACAGCTATCCAGGACTCACCCTGTGAGCTGAATCCTTCCTTGAGAAGCTTCCTTTTGCCGTTGCTAAATGCCACCACTGGCAAAAAGCTCTAATTTGAGAGTCAGACCACTGCTGTAATGGGAATAGGTACCTTTTTTTCCCTGCAAAACCATCCAAAAATTTAATGTATTGGTCTTCTGCTTCTGCATCCTCACTACCGAGCAGCCAAGGTGCAAGGTATGAGATTGCCTGTCCTGCACTTACTGCAGATTTTACTGTGGCCATGGCAAAACAGGGAGAGATGCTCATGACGTCACACCTACATGAATATTGCATTTCCTAGGAATTGATGCAGCTTCACATACTTATATATACAAACATATTGATTGGTCATATAGAAAGCTCAGCCTAATGCAATGCCCACTGAAGCAATCTGCAATTGTTTTAAAGGATCTCTTTCCTGGCAGAGTGAATCATTTCTAATCCACGTAGGCATGGGCCACTTAGTGTGGTTTACCTTAAAGTGTGGTCCTCAGCTTAGCCAAAAAGGCAAATCAGCTCTGCTGGAGGACCAGGGAGCACAGAGACAGGTAGCAGCAAATCTTGGCTTCAAAATCTCCATCTCCTCAAATACAGTGCTAGTTTTGAGATGAGACCATCTCAAGTACTTGGAAGTCTGGCCCAACCATTTCTGGGGCATCAGGGCAGATAACGTGCTGTGAGATAACATGCTGTGAAATAACATGCTGGGGAAGCCACATGAGGAACATCTGAGGTGGGAAAACCGTATGAGGAGTGGCTGAGGTCACTTGGTCTGTTCATCCTGGAGAAGAGGAGGCTGAGGAGAGACCTCAGTGCAGTTACAACTTCTTCGTGAGGGGAAGATGAGGGGCAGGCACTGATCTCTTCTCTGTGGTGACCAGTGACAGGACCCAAGGAATGGCCTGAAGTTGTGTCAGGGGAGGTTTAGGTTCAATATTAGGAAAAGGTTCTTCACTCAGAAGGCGGTTGGGTGCTGGAAGAGGCTCCCCAGGGGAGTGGTCACAGCAACAAGCCTGACAGAGTTCAGGAAACATTTGGACAACACTCAGGCACATGGTGCAATTCTTGGGACTGTCCCCTTGGGCCAGGAATTGCGTGAGATGATCCTTGTGGGTCCCTTCCAACTCTATGAATTAAAACCAAGGCACCTCCTGCACCTTCCTGCATGCACGAGTGCATAGGATGGAGGGGGATAGTCAGCAGGGAGTAGGTTCACTTGAATTTGACACAGACTTCCAGCACGAGTCTAAAATTCTTAGCATAGCTCTAAAAGGCTCAGATAACTGCATATTTTCCAGAGAGGGTGTTTCATTTTTCCTTGGACTGTGTGGTTTCAGAGCCAAAACAGGCCTTATGAAATTTCTCTGATTAGGGGAAAAAAAGCACATTTCAGTCAAATCCAGCCTGCTGCATCTACAGAGATGGGTGGCCTTGGAGAAACCAATTTAAAGCTGAGGCTTCAACTCAAGATTTTCAGTCTTAAAGGAGCAGATGTGCAAATATACCCCACTAGATTGCACACCTCATCGTGGGGCATCAGCAGTGGCTCTCATCAGCTTGTGATGGGCCTGATCACATGGAGAAATGCTGCTGCTTGTGGCAAAGCTCCTGTGGGAGACCCAGGCAGCCAGGACCATAGCTGGCATCCTCGCTGGGAAGTGCCCTGCATGGTACCCGTGTTACTGGGGCATTGCTGGCAGCAGGGGTGAGCACATCAGTAGCTGTCACACCAATACTTGTCTCCTGAGACATCTTCCCAGAAACTGGTGCCTCGCAGCACCCTGTCATCTCTCGTCTGTGATCTACATCTTGCAAACTGCTGTCTATTAGTATAGGGATGATGTGTGTGCACATGTTATCAGGTATCACAGGGGGCTTTTCTCTAGGCAGTGGGTGCTCCTGTCTTGGGTGCAATGCTCCCCACCAGCACCCAGCACTACCTTACCTTCTCTGAGCTCAGGCAGATGCAGTGCTACTGCCACTGGTGTTATTACTCAGCCCCTTGGCTGCCCACAGGGTGTGTGCATGAGGAGAAGAGAAGGAGAGGGCACACTGCAGGAGCATGGGAACAACTCAGATCGCCTGCTAGAGCAGTCTCCAGCCTCCAAGTCCCCCTTGGCCAAGACCTCCTTCCAAAATCACAGGCCATGGAAACCCCACAGTTCAAGTCTGCTTTCTGGCTGGTGTGTTGCTGGTCTTTTCTTCTACCAATAAATTAGAGGAGCAGTAATTAATGAGAAAATAGGAGGAGGATGAAATCTGGAGTGAAATCCCAGTTTAACTGCAGGCAGTGGGGTTTTTGCTTCCTGAATAGCAGGTGTCCACATGTCAGCAGGGAAACAAAATAGAAGATGAGGCAGCAGTTAATTATTCTTGCGTTTTTCACTGTGATCAGTGTGCCTTCCCTTTTGCACCCACAGTCCTCCCTTGCTGCTGGAGGTCTCTTGTGCTTACAGACACAAAGACAGACCCCTGAGATGAGACCCTGCTGCAGGATGTTGTAGCCCAGTTAGGAGTTTGTTTATGAAGCAGATTGCTCAAACACCAGAGGAATTTCTGCCTTCAGAGGCTGCTTTTCCATTTCTGGACACCAGACATAAGATAACAGGAGAACAAGGGAAAGAACTGCAAGGTAGATGTGCCTGGCATTAGGTACCACTCTGTGCTCTGAGTGTTGGTGTAGCAGGAGATACCCACAGAGAATTCGTTCCCCCATCTGTTCCTCTGTAGATCACTTTAAAAATTAACTTACTCTATTAAAAAGGAAATGTGATTGTTACAGTTAAGTGGCTGCAGTGCTAGAGATAGTTTGTCCTCCCTCCCTCAAACTATATCCAAAAATGGACAATGAATAACACATTAACTTAGCCAGAAACGAGCAAGAATAAGTTAAGATTTTGTTAAAAATACATTTTATTTTGTGTAATAAACAGGGTTGTGTTTTTTTCCTGGCCTATAAAGTTGCAGAAGAGATAATTCCTCCCTACAGCACATTTCACACTTTCCCAGTTTCAGACAGATTAGCACAAATGACATTTTGTGCTCAACTCATCTGATTTTAGAAAGCACTCCTCCATCAAGTTACACTACGTTCAGATAATTATTCCATAAAAATACTCTTAAACTAATCATATGAATGGAGCAAAAATACGGCCACGTCAGCTAGACACTCTCTCTGTGCCTAGCAGAATATGCAGGAGTTGCCAGGGCTCTTGCACTGGTGTTGGGGGCAGACATCTGACAAGGTCAATATTTATGTACAGTTCACATGCAAGAGAATAATCATTAAAATCAAGGTAATACAAATAAAAATAGGTATTAATGTTTCAAATAGCTCAAAGGAGACTTATAAATCCATTAATTTTTCATCAAGACTAAATCCACTGGAGCCCAGATCCTTTTTTCTAATAAATTCAGTTGTCAGGCTCTGAGTCCTTTACTGCAAACGCTGACAGTGCTCTATCAGTACCCAGGCAAGGCTCTGCTTCGGTAGGATTTTCTTTCTCTGTCTTTCAATTGATCGTGTGATAAAGCCTGCTGCTTGAGCAATGGGTCTTGCACCAATTAAACCACCGAGTTTATCTTTTTTTTTTTTCATTTTGCATCAAAAAATAATAAATGGCTACAGGTAACACTTTGTTGTCTTCAGAGCTAATCTGGGATCAGTTCTCTTATGAGAAAAACACTGCCTGAAATGAGATGTGAGTTCTGCTTTGTTACACTCCAGAGCACAGAGCAGCATAGTAGTGCTCCAGAGAGCCATTTTCCAAAACAGTTTCCTTGCAAGTATTACAGTGATATCTTGGGCAAAGCGAAATGTAGAAACATCTTTGTGAAGTTATCAGTAAATTTGACCTTGGAACACCGAGTTCCTGGCTCCATTTTTCAGGATGTTTTCAACACCCTTGGGTAAGTTCTACGTGAAAGTCCCCACTAATGTTTCTCCTGGCTGATGTTGTGTTAAATCCTTCTCTAAAAGCTTTTTTTGCAAGATGTCACTGTAGTTCTGAATTTCTAACTGCTCTGATGGCATCACTTAGACTCTGGTAGAAAAGTCACAGAGATACTAGACCTCTTGGCATCTAACCCTGCACTTTGCTGGGTTTGCAAACTAACTTTTCACAAAATTTTAAAAGAGATCACAGAATCATAGAATGGTTAGAAAGGACTTTAAAGACCATTTAGTTCCAGCCCCCCTGCCATGGGTAGGGACACCTCCCACTAGACCACGCTGCTCAAAGCCCCATCCACCCTGGTCTTGAAGACTGCCAGGGATGGGGCACCCACAGCTTCTGTTCCCAGGTGTTGTCTCCCCACCCTTGGAATGAAGAATTTCTTCCTAATATCTAATCTAAACCTACCCTCTGTCAGTCTAAAGCCATTCCCCCTTGTCCTGTCACTACATGCCCTTGTAAGAAGTCCCTCTCCAGCACTCTTGTAGGCCTCTTTTGGTACTGGAAGGTGTCCCTGGAGCCTTCTCTTCTCCAGGCTGAACAACCCTAACTCTCCCAGCCTGCCTTTATAGGAGATGTGTTTCAGCCCTGAGCAGCAGTCATTAGCAGTCAGGACAACTTCTCATTCTCCAGGCTGTAAAGAGCCAGGAGTTTGTGACCATTCCTTTTCTGCTCCATGACCGTACCTCTGTGCCAGTGCATGGGCTGCTGTGCTTCATTTGATGGTTCATCTTAAACCCTGTTAGCTGGTTAAGACGGTGCAGCACTTGGTTACTTTACTGTAAGCAGTGTCTGTACTATAGAAAGCTGTGTTGGCTCCCTGGTGGCTTCTGGGTGGCTTCTATGGTGAGAAACTTAACATCAGAATCTCCTTTGCCCTGATTCATATTGGGCAACATCTGAAAGTTCAACCAGTGAAGATATTTGGCAATGAATCTCCAACCCACTTGCAAAAGCAAAGCTCAGTTAACTGCCCCAAATGCACCCAGGAGACCTGCAGTGAGACAGGCTTTGAGTCTGCTTTCTTAAATATAGAAAAACACATCTCCTGTTAGTCTTCATTTGACTGTTCGTGGTGTCTTTCTGCAAAGAACAGCAGAGGTGTCTTTGTCGATCCACGTCCCTGAAACCCACAGCTCAAAGCAGCCCTAACTTGGGTGACGTGGATGGACAGCCAGCCCTGCCCTGTCTCTCACTGCAGACTCCCTCTGGTGCTTCCCTGTGTTGTCTGGTGGGTCTGGAGGTTCCCAGCTTCCTGCAGCCACAGCCGTGGTGTTCCCTGTTCCACTCATGGATGCAGCCCCCACCGACCCCCCTCCCAGGCTGTGCAGCATGGAAGCAGCAGCCAGTTTACATGTTATATTCCCAGTTATGCAAGCATAAAGAGTGAAGACTATTTGGGTAATAAGTGCTCTATATATATGCAGCACATCTGAAGCACAAACTACAGGTATTCTAAAATGTATGTGAAAATTATTATTCAACAGATTCAGAAAATCTATAAAGAATAATTCTAATAAAAGCTATGTCAAATAAAGATGCGAGGGGTAAAAATTCCTGTGAATTTTTAATCTGGGAAATAAAGAACATAGTGTTAATACAGCATAATTGTTTTATTAAATATTTAAAATATACCTTTCATTGTAAATTTGTATTTTAACAAATATCTATTCCGTTTATAAACTTGTAACACATTTTATGAATACTGCATACAGGCAGGACAAGCTTCCTCAATAAAAAGAACTTAATCCTTACATATTCAGCCTCTTGATCAAACATTTCCCTTTTATATCAGGATACATTTGTATAATTCATTATAATTTATGAATTTTCTACTTAGAGATAATGCAATTACAAATGTTTCTCGCAAATCTTTCTTACTGCCCCTACATACCATTTCATTTAAATATCATTCTGTTATTTACAATTGCTTCATTTTAATAAGAAAAGATGCTTACAACCAGTTATTTAATTGAATGGTGCTTCTCAGCACACTATTCATCTCTTTCAAAACAATTTGCATTTTGTGTATTTGGAGCAGATATCAGAAAACATTATTGTAATTTTCTCAAATAACATTTTTGCAGCGTGCCACTACTTGGGGCAAGAGCTGATACAAGAATGGAAATCAACAGCCTCATCAGCCTTGCCAGGCTTGTATCCTGCTTTACTAGATGGAATAAATACCTTACTGGAGACAGAACTTCAGCCAGCAACTACTTTATGCCCCTGAAAACTGAGCTGACTATGTTAATTTGGATGGGGCTTTTATGTGCGCCTCATTTTTTCCTGTTCTCAAAATAGTGGGCAAACCCACCTGAAACTCTTGCTTTGATGCAAAGCTTCTCAGTCGCACCGTATGTCAGTAAAGACATCCATACAGTCCTTCTTTTTATTATTTTTTCTTTTTTTCATCTGCATTTAATGAAAGTCCAGGTTGTTTGAGGAGAAAAAAAGGAATTGAACAACAAATTAAAATCCTCTGTAGGCAAACAGCATCTGTATGGTACAACAACACCTTTCCACAGAGTTTTGTCACGGGCTTTTTTTTAAGGTGTTTTAGGGTTTTCCCCATTTCCAAATCATTAAACTATGTATGAAATAGTAGTTGCAGGAGGCCATCTAGCATTCGCTGGCAGAGGTGGTATTTGTGCCTTGATGCTCTTTGAAACACAAGTGTCAGTTTTTCATCTGATATGCAATATTAACATTGATGCAATCATATTTTCTTAGACCAAGGGGATGTGCTCAGACCTCACTTCTGCAAACACCAAAGCAATTGGTGAAGGGTATTACATGAGATCTCCTAAATGACTGCTTAATTTTGCATGGTTGTCTGAGCAATTGTTACTGCTTCCTATGGGCATGTGGATTACGAAACATCTTTAATTAACTGACTATACTACTGAGGTTTTTTTCTACTTGACCCCTCCCTCACTAATTGCTCCTCAAAATCCTGCTTGTCCTCATCATCAATGCATGACTGTCTTATTTATTGCACACTGTTCACACCCTGCTCTGAAAGCAGAATTATTCATGCCTTCCTGGGCTTTGCTGCAGCATGTGGTATCAGCGTCTCACAAACATTTAACTGACTCTCACAGGGCTTCTGGTGAGGTGAATTATCAGTGGAGATGGTCATGCACAGAGAACCAAGACACTGAGCAAATGGTCCAAACTACCCACTAAGTCAGGGTGGAAGGTTTGAAATGCCTAAGGCTTATCATTTCATAGTACACCATATTTTCTACGGCACTTTATAGGCTCGGAAAATAGCTTCTATTGATTTCAGATGTGACTGTGCATGCTGGGTATTCCTGCAAGCCCAGTCCTGAGATTTCAAGCTGGGTACCATAACATGCAAATTGCCATCTCTGAAAAGCTTGGTTCATGTTCCTTTCAACAATCACAAAGGGATTCTGTGACAGAAGAAAGACGAGGGTGGGATCCCGGGTGGGGCTTCAGCAGCATTGTGGAACAGGCCTTTCCCTGCCCACAGTGCCAGGCCCCGTGTGCAACCCACGTTCGGCTGACATAAGAAATGAAATGAACTGCCAAACTTATTGTTTCACAGCTCTGATCAGGTCCAGAAGCAAACCCATGGTGTGCACAATGCTGATATATTGCGTTCCACAACACAGCTGTTCTTTGGAGAAGACACTGTGGCCGTAAGATACTGTAGAGGTACCACAGTCAAATAAGAGTTGTCTGGACAGTCTGAGTTCTGGCAGCTTTCAATGTTTGAGACCTTTCCATTGTTAGCTTTAAGACAGTAGCTTTTCCACTCAGTCTTCTGTGTTCTTTTTCTAAGAAAGATATTAAAAAATTAAGCCCATCATTTAGCATCAGATAACATCCATAGGGTCCATTTACATTGGTGGGAACTTCTACATGCACAACCTAACCCTGCAACACTGGAACCAGCCAAGTAACTGGTAACAGTGCTAAGATTTTGTGGACCCAAAGTAGAAGAGGAGAGACAGGTGAGGTTCACAGACGGTGAACATAGCTGGAGAACTGCAGAAGCCATGCTTTGGGAATCCACTGCAAGCTCTGGCTGCCCCTTTCTCTTCCTTGGGGGTCAGCAACAGGAGCAAAGCCACTGAAAGCACCACAGAAAGACACTGCCCCCTTCTTGCCCCATTTATACAGGCACTCCAGGTAAGTGTCAGATGAAGTCCATGACCACCAATGTCCCTGGGCTTGAGCACACTGAGGTGCTCAGTCACCAAGGTCCAGGAGATGGGAGGTGACATTGCAACATGATATGTGAAGTTGGTCCCTGGGGAGATTTTTAGCTGTTCAGTAGGACAAGTAGTTAATAAGCAGATGCAACCCAGAACGGAGGGGATTTTTCATATTCTTGTGCTTTAAACAAGTCTGGGATGGGGATGGTAAAAGGTATGTCCTTGACACAAAGTCTTGGCCGAAAAAAAATCGTCAGTCTTCATCTTGAAGAATCTTTCAAATTTCAGCTGAGAGATAAATATTTTTCCCCAGCTTCATTTGAGAGAAAAAATAGTGAACAGTAAACATCCAGCATAGAAAACTGTAATGCAAATACTTAGAGCTTTTCTGTGTACACAAAGGAATGTTCTATCACAGAAAACACCAGGTCTTTTCACGAAAAGGTAATGAGTCCAATGCCTTCTGTAATTAGAATAACTTCCATAGCCCCAAATAGCAATTTTAAATGATAATATTTTCCAAGTAATTTTGATTGATTAATTAATCAGCAGCAAGCAGAAATCTAGAAAGGTCAATGAATTAGTTGTAAGCTATTTGATATCCAATCCTGAGCCTGTGAGCAGGTGAGTGTGGCCCTGGAGGTCAATGCCATCTAGGAGCATCACCTCCAAGTGTTCATTGAAATCCTTTTAATCTAATATTTCATCTTCTTCTTTTATACCCAAGGCTCTCTGACCAACAGGATTAAGTTGGATTTCCCGTAGACAGCACAGACAGATAGTGGCTTCATTGACATGGTCTGACTTCCCAATCTGGCCCCCTGTTTTCAGGCAGATTTGTGGAACCTACCTGCAAAACCTCTGGCAGGTTTTGCTGGTAAAGGTTCAAAAGTTAAGCAGAGAAGGCAAATTGACATGACAAGGTCACGTACACTTTTATTAAGAAGATGGAGCTTGGAAGGTGGGTGCATATATGATCATGATGTACAGAAGGGCACTGTATACAGAGCACAGCTGGAACAGCTGGAGCCATGCCAGTTGACATGAGCAGAAGATTTGGCATGTAATTTGCATGGTGTGCAGAGAGCCCACATGGTTTGCTTTTCTTAAAGCACTGCAACACTTGCAGTAGATTTCTAGAGCATAATTGCTGCAGCTACTCCATGTATTTATTATCTTTGCACAATAACTGACTCCAAAGCTTAATAGAATGGAATATCAATTCTTGCACAATAGTGATGTCTTGTTAAATTATTCACATTACTTATTTGACAGATACTAATAACCGTTATTTGGTATTCAAGAGAGAGACAAAAATGGCTATTTGTTACATTCCTCCATTATCTAATATTCATAAAACATATGTGATGTAAAATGTCTTTCTGATGGATGGCTGTCTAGGATGTGTTTACATGTTCTGTTTTATTAACAGAGAAAACAGTTACTGAAACTTATTTACAACTATTCCCTGGTGCTCAAGCCAGAAAACTTGATTTCTAATCACTGAATCTCTTTCTTCCACATTCAGAAAATACCCTGTTTTGGACCATGTCCCACTCCCACAGCACTCCCTGGCCTTTCCCTGCGTGGCTGCCAGCCTGATCTCACGTGGCATTGGATTCATGCTGTGACCCCTCCACACAGGGCCGAGATCCCTCAGGAGGTCTCACTTATCCCAGAGGTAAATTGATGTTGACATTTGCCTTCAGTGATGAAAACCTATTATATGAACATTGGCTGTGTTTTCCACCCCAGACAGTAGCCCACCAAGAAACTGTACCACTCATAGGCTCGATTCACATGACAGAATGGGCTGCAGGCGGGATTTATTTTCCCATTGTCAGTTCCCATTGAGGCAAAGGGTATTTACATGTGTTAATAGACATTAGTCATGTAAATCCCCAGTTCATCAATAGGAAAAAAGGACTCTGAAAATTGTTAAATCTGATTTTCCAGAAGATTAGAAACAAGCCACGCTTAATCGGATGCTGCTATCACTATTCCTTTTTTTGTTTTTTTTAAGAATGCTATTCTGATTATTCAGTTATAATGACCCAAATATATTCAGTTATGCTGAACAATGAAGGGAAATCAAGTGTCCTTGATTCCCTGACATGCTCCTATGGAAATAACTGATTAAGTCTTTCAAAGCAACATATTTTCTCATCCTCCATTTTAATGATCACATTATATACCACTGCTACTCAAAGGTAAAACCAGAAATTTGGGTTTAAATGCACATCCAGCAGCTTCCTTGTTTGATTTAATCTCTTAAACCCTGCAAATGAGTTATCAGTTGATTTTACAACCTTGAGCAACAGGCTTTCACTTTAATTAGCAAACAGGAGCAAACAAATCCCAAAAAAAAGTGCTCCAAGTTTCCTTGCCAGTACAGTCCATTCAGGGCACAGCAGCCAGGCTGTCAGGTCTAAAATGGGAAATCCTCATATTTTCATGAATAACTTAGATATTTACTTTGCTTGCAGATAAGCCCAAACTAAATGGGTTTACAGGTTGGCAGCAGGCTGAGATTAGAGTTCAAAACTAACTGAGTAAACCTGGGACCTTTCCACCAGCAGTGGACATCATCCAGTAAATACAAGAACATGATAGGACTAATGCACTATACAAGCAAGAGGATGGTCAGGCAGCAGTGCTGCAGAGGAGGATGTGGGCTTGAAGGGGTTTTTCAACCCAAACATTAGCTCTGGTGGTGTGCTCTGGAACAGCTGAGCCATGAAAACACCTCTCAGAGAAGAATCAAATCCAGTCTTGGATACTGTTTCTAAGCTACTACTGCTTGTCATCTTAAACTACAACATTTATGGGCAAGAGCTCACTTTTCTCTTCATTATTTCCTCTGTACACCACATAGCACCATAGGGTTTGTGTTAAAGCTAGAGCCCTCTGTCAGTGATGAAGATGAAGATGATGATATTTATGGACTCCACATCCCCTGTAGAAAACGCATGAGATGGTGAGGTTTGTCTAAGTGCAGCACGTGGGAGCCACAGGGCAGGTGACTTTCCTCTTCCCCAGCCCCTGCAGAGCTCGTTCCAGCTCACACACAAGCGTGAGAGCAGAACTCAGCATATGTCATCAAAACTACTGCTACAGACACACGGCCGTGTGCTTCCCTGAACACTACGCAGACAGTTCGGTGAAAGACCTGTCATCACCTTTTGGGGAACTGTCCAAAGGGTCATCCTCATCCACAGATGTACCAGCTTTTCTGAAGGACTCTAACAGACCTCCAGTATCAATTCAACCTGTCTGTCCAGTCCTTTTTTTCATCACATTGCCTGACAATTTGCTCGGAATGGAAGGCAGACAGACAAGACTGTGGTTTCCCAAAGCTCTTTATTTTTAAGAGAGTATCCTATTTACCACCTCCATTTCCTGGCACATGACTGATGGAAGGCAGGGCTTACACATCACAGTCAGTAGTTTGGCAGCCTTGTAATTGAGTCTGCTCAGGAGCCCAGGCTGAACCCTGGCTGGACCAGGTGATTTGTTGCTTTTCGTTTCATCAACTTGCTCTAAAACCTCCTCTTCTGACAGTTCAATCTGAGGCTGTTTCTCGCTCATCCCCTGTCAAAAAAACCCCTCTGGTATAGGAGATTTCCCGAGGCTCCTCTCCAGCAAACACCAGCGCAGAGGGCTTGTCTGCCTCTGCTCTCACAGTCCTGTCATCTCTAAGTGCTCCCATTATTCCACAGTCATCTCTTGGCCCTGTGTGTTTCTGGCAAGTGGTCTCTGCCTGATGTGGTCGAAAATTGTTTTATTATTGGGTTTTATGCCTTTTAGTAAATTATTTCACAAAAAAATCATTTTGGCTGCTTTTACTCTAGGTTTGCGTCTGTTTGCAGAGCTTGTGCTCTTCTGCATTCCCTGGTTTGGACACAACCTGCACTTCTTAAGCGCCTTTATCCATCTGCTTGCCTTCTGCCTGTTTTACTTCCTCTCTAAAACATTTTTTGATAACTGGAAATACCTTTACTATGAATTGGTAGTAAGGTGCCTTTTGAGATAACCTTCTCACCACCTGCAAGTATTTTACTTTCTTGGCTGTTGCTTTTATTTTCCTTTTAACAAGCTGCACATCACACCAGTCCCTATGTGAACTGCACACAAGGGTTGCTCTCGAGCACAGAGATGCTCTACAGGCTGCATTGTTGCTGCATGTGGTGGACATCTCCACCAGACATTATAACCCACCTATCTGCTAAACAGTCTGAGGATGGACATGAACACCTTCTCGCTGACCTCCCTCCTTCACTCTGCTGTATCTGTAGTCCTTGGAGAAGGGTTTAGGGAAGAAGGGACAAGACTCTGTTTACCTATCCTACTTTAATCCATCTGGTATGGACATTGGAGAGTGAAGGACTCTCTTCTCTGGAGTTAGAGAGAAGACTCCTCTCAGCCTCTTCTCCATTACCTCATTTTGCTCAGATGAAGCAAGTGAAGTGACCAAGGCTGCCCTACAGTGCTGTCCTGCTCCTCCACAGCTTCACGACATCACAGCCCAACAAAGGAAGGAGATGGCAAACTGCACTGAGTACAGAAACCAGCCTGACCCATTGCGAAGTCTCTGGTCTCAGAAATTACCCCTTCACACCCTCTAATTTTGACTCCTGTAAAGTCTTCTTTTATGATGCTCACTTGCTAAATATTAATCTTCAAAATGTGATGGCTCATGTCTTAATACACATGAGATTAGACCCAGCCCTGTGGGCAGGAGGGTTCAGTGGCTTCCTGTGCATTTCACAATGCAATAAAAAATCTGCTCCCTGCTCTTAATGACTTTGTGATTTATTGACTTGCCCATCTTCCCTCACTTCAGCTCACCGATCTTCATTTATTCCTTTTGTACATCAGCTGAGGGGAAATAAACAGCACACACACCTCTTTTGCAAGCCAACAAATGCATGATGGTGATACAACAACAAAATCATCATTAAGAAAAGTCCTTCCTTCGAGGTATTCATATTCACTACTTTTCTGGCTGCTTGTATAACCAGACCCACTAAACACCGAGTAATTAGCCCTGCTTGGGATTTCTCCCTAATGCCATTATCCCTAACGACACTGGCAAGGATTTTGCTTCACGTACAACCTTCGTTGATTGTGTAATCACAAACATATTCATGCAAATTATCTCTGGATGTTGGAAGAAATGTCTTGGTGTAAATTACTGGACTTCGATAAATTTTCAGCATAAAATTCTCGAAACTTATTCCCTCATTGTCTCTTGTGGCTTTCCACAAAGCAAAATATTCCTCTTTTCCTGAAAAGGTCTGTGCTTCCCAGTTCTGATCCCAAACCATGCTCCCAATTCTTTCCCTGAGACCCAAACACCTAAACTATCTCTGAATTCACAAGTCCCACAAAATCCCTCTAGATTTCCAGAAAACCACTTTTGTTCAAAAAGAACCTTCCAAAAAGAGAGAGAGAGAGAAAAGGAAAAAAAAGACCAAGATTAAGTAAGTGCCAGGAGACAACTCACTGAACAGACCTTGCAGTAAAGACTGGGTGAGCCAGCTCCAAGACTGGAGGAAGAGGCCTGAAAGATGTGGTGGCTGTGGGGACAAGCAGAGCAAGGTGAGGTGCAGCGAGGTAGGATGGGTGACGCATCCTCTGGGAAAGAATGGGCCAGCTGAGAGAAAGCTCTCATTGAGGCTTACATGCCCATGTCCTGGTTTCAGAGGGCCAAAACCTGAGCAGAAGGGCTGTTCCTATTAAGTGCTCTTTTATCAGAACTGTTCAGGTCAGCCTCTTAGCTGATCAAAACAGAGTACTGAGGTAGGCAGCTCAAATCCTTCAAGCCAGATGTAACCTGCAATCACATTGTATCCTTTAAAAAACACCTCTGGCTATTTGAAAGATTTTGGCTGTGGAGGCATTGACATCTCCTACACTGAATGGAAACCTCTCAAGATACCTGGGATTCCTTGATTGTGGGATCAGACAGAAGCACACTTAACCCTTGTGACTTTCTCTTGCCCAGGTCCTGCTCTGGGAGTACCACCATGTTCCCTTGTGACAACCACACTTCACCAATGACACTAATATTGTCAGGGTGGAAAATAACGTGGGTACACATTATGATAGCTCAGATGCCTTGTACTGGAGGGTCTTTTTCAGTAACATCAACACATGTAGCAGCAGCAAATGCTGGTTGCTTCTAGAAAAGATGTCTACAAAGAATGGATCTTTCAGAGAAATCCAGGGACCTCAATGGCCAAGGACAAAAGGGCTACTTTATTTTTTTTAAAAAAAGTAACTAAGCACATCTGTATGCAGCACTGGTGAAACCAAACTGGGAATAGTGAGTGCACTTCTGACATCCATGTGACCAAAAATATTCAGAAAGAGTCAGCAAACATAGAAAGAAGAGAGCCCCAAACCAACTGGACAACTAGAGAGTGATTCTCTGGTGAAAGGCTGGGAGTTCAATCTGTTGAGCTCATCAGAAAACTGACTGAGGAATGGTTTGATAGACAGCATTAAAGTGCTCTAAGGGAGGAAAAATATTGGGTATATAAGAGCTCTTTTAACCTCATGGAGGAAAGGGACAGCAAGTATCAAAGACTGGATGGTGAGATCAGACCTGTTTCATCGGAAATATGGCACACATTTTTAGCACTAGGGTTGATAGGCACTGGAAGCAAACTGTCACAGAAAGTTATGGATTTCCTCACCCTTAATTATTTCAATGAATTATTAAAGTCTTCCTGAAATATGTGCTTCAGGCAAACATGAACATCCAGTGCCTCACAGAGATGAAGTGTGTTACACTGAGGGGCAGAGGAAGCAAGAAGAAATGAGGGTAGCCTTCTGACCTTGGGCACAACCACCAAGACTAACCTCCTTCATGCTCTTAGGGGCTCTGCTTGCCCCCTCAGAGGGGGAAGACAGACTTTTCTGGAGGGCAGGTCAGACCCGGGGGCCTGTTTACATCTTTTACAGGGGAGCCCTGATGACTCTACTCCTCGACTTCTGTACTTGAAGACCTTTGGTAGCACTACGGAAGGCAGGAAACTCATCTTTTTATTTGCATTTTGGGTATTTGCAGAAATGTCTCTTCAACTAGCCTCGCCTTCTGACATGCATGCAGTCAACTGCCACTGGGTGAATTATTGCCTTGTGGATTTTACTTACCGTTTTTCTATTAAATAATCCACCTTGTATATCCGGTTCTGTAAAACCAGCATTATTTTGTAGGACTTTTGCTGGTGTTTGATTGATTACCCTTTAAAAGTCTCCTAACCAGCAACATGTGTCAAAACTGTGTTCACAGGCTGCAGGCTGCTGTTGGATACACTCGACCAACACTAGCTGGCAGCACCACGTTTGCTTCATACATTGGCATATTAAGCCAATAAAGTTATTCATACCAAAGTGTATTTCTGCTGCTCAGTTGAAATCCTATCATCTTTACCCTTGCAAGGCTTTTCTTGGCTGAAGATGCAGTTGTTTTTGTTGTTTCCTTGCCAGGCACAACACAAAGGCCTCATTGACTATTCTTGCTGGAGTGAAGAAAGATACCAAGTAGAGTTTTGCTTACCTTGTAGGCTTCAGTGCATGAAAGACTTAGGCTGATACCATTTTCAGCACAGTGGGAGCCAGGGCTGCTGAGAGCCTGGGTTAGTCATATTTATCTTTAATTTTTTATTATTTCACCTACTACAATTCATCCATTTACAAAAACAGTCCTTTGTAAACACACTTTCTATCCTGTTATTTCCACCTTTAGGCAGACAGTGTCCACAACTCTGTGAACTGGGAACTGCCTCTGGGGACAATGATTTTCCTCTTCAGAAAAGCTGAGAAAGCCGAAGCTGTTCCTCACCACACTGAGGGGGAACCCGGCAAAAGGTGTGCCAGAGCGCAGGGCACAAGGCAGCAGATGCCCCATGGATGCTCTTTGGGCTGGAACCCCAGAGAAGGCACCTCTCTTGCAGAGGGAAAGATGCTCTGCACATCCTGCAAGCTCAGCTGGGGACCCTTGCACAGCCTGGCAGATGGCATGTGCTGGGCACAACCTCAGCTGCAGATCTCTGCAGCCTCTCAGATGTTGTCCTGCACAACCTCCTGATCTACACACAAAATCACCTGGCTGAAGGTGGGTGGCATTTCCAAGCCAGGCTAACTGGTGTGGCCAGGGCATCCGCTTCCAGCTGAGCTCTGAACATGAGGACAGACACAACATGTCAGAGGAAGGTCCACATGGCTAATGGCAGAAGAGCAATGTAGGGTACTGCTTCTCCTTTAGACACTCAACCTCCAGACAGCTCAGAGGGTGCCAGAGGTTGAGGTGCTGCCTTCATATTTAACAGTCTTTGTGAAAACTTCTTCCCATCAATCTACTTTGCAGTCCATGTAATTTCGGAAGCACCTGGTCCTAATTCTTCTGCTGGAAGATCTACCACAGACATAATTCTTGCTTTGGAGGCAAACCATACCACCAAGATCATAAGCCATGGCATAAATTGCAGCAACCTTTGACTCTTCCAATGCACCAGGTGGCAGAGGAAAAGGAAATTGAGACTCGTCTCTCACAACCACCTTTATTCCCTTTGCTGAGCCACCTCCAGCTTTGGCTGACAGTCAAGCTCTGCAGCACAAAAATTCTGAAACCTTACACATGTAGCTCATGTGAGCAGCTCTTCCTACAGAAAAAGTCCCTTGCAAGCCAGGGAGCTGGCCCACAAACAGGTTTTCATTTCATCATAAAAGGTTGCAGGTTCAGGCTCTAATTTGTTTGATAATTTTTTTATTGTGCTGGCCAACATGCTAAAAGGAGATTTATTCATGAAAAGGACAACGTCAGCATCTATTCCTTGTGCAAACAGATGAGAAAAAAAATGTCTGTAAACAGCAGAAGTAAGACAGAAAGCACAAAGAGCAGCATACTAAATTACCCCTGCCATGTGGGTCACTTTGGAGCATGTTTTTATTTTATTAAACAGCTTCTGCACAAAATGTGTTTTGCTCAACTAAGGCATCGTATATGGAATATTAAAATGATGCTGAGGCTCTTAAGTGCTGGGGGCAGGGGGAGAGTGGATAAGACCCTTTTATTCCTGGAGTTATTGTTTTATAAATAAAAGGTGCTGATGACACTGTGTATACGACACAGATAGGGCATAAAAAATCACTGCAGTGGCTTGATAGGGATGATCTGTAGCTGAAAACCCAGTAAAGCAGACAGTAGGTGAGGCAAATATGCTGAAATGTCAGGATGTGGAATGCCACAAGAACAGCCCTTAAAATAGTTGCACCAAAAATAGCCTCTGTGGACAATAGGAGGGGGGTTTGCCTTAATTTATTTCTATTACCAGTTCCTTGACACGTCGTCCCTCAAGCCCTCCTGGTCACAGACAGAGCAGGAGGCCAGGCAAAGGGCACTCTTCCATCCCACGCATATGTGGCACTGCTGCAGTTCACGTGGGATGGGAGCACCCATCAAAAAGTAAACCCCACCACCCCTGGCATGCTGGGGCTGCCCCAGCCAGGGGAGGAAACACTCACCCCGAGTGTCTGGCAAACATACCAGGTAAAACTACACGCCCCCAAATGCTTCAGAGCAGCTCTCTGTAAATAGCAGCAAATCCTATGACAGAGCCCAGAGGAAATAAATTGACTGGTGCCTGTGAGCTGGCAGGGTCTGCACAGGAGCAGCGGACAAGGAGTGATGGAGCAGCTCTGGTGGGGAAGCAGATTCCTATGCTCCATCATGCTGAGCACACCCCTGTTCAATAATCAGAAAAAAAATCACCTCTTCCCAGCATATCTTCCCTGCAAAGCCAGACCAGCCATCAGGAAGTGCAGGTAGTGCCCACACAGTCTTCATTTCTCTGGGTGAGCACTTAGCTGGTTTTGGAGGAAAAGCCATCACTTAAATCAGCACACAAGCTTCAGGGTGGCTCCAGAGATGCTGAATGGCACCAGTGTGACCTTAGGAATGCTTAAAGGGAAGGACCTAGCAATGCATTTTAGCTGCCAGGTACATGTCTTAGCCATGTCTCACAAAAGAATGAGACCTAGAGTTCAAAAAGATTTCCCCATCCACCTTTGGACTCTATAGGAAAAAAAGTCCAAAAACCAGGTGTGTAGGTAAGAACCAAGTCATCACACGTCTCTGAGCATAATGGTCTGAGGACTAGTTATTCCCGTCTTAGTTCTTGGTGCACATTACAAATGTGACTCAAGGCAGGGAAGGAGGTCTCCAAGGAAAAGAAAACCATAGGAGAAACTCACATTTTGGCATGTGGTAAAATACAGCTCTGTCAGCAAAATTGCATTTGCAATACATGCGGTGAACATAGGTGGGAATTCAGTGCCTGGGTTTGCAGCCGGCAGCTTACAATTCACTGTGATGACTCAGGAGTTTCAGCTGCTCTGCAGGCAAAGGCTGCTCAGACCTTACTCAGGCAGAATTTCCATTTTTCATGACAAGAGGCCATGTCTTGCTCTCCTAGTTCTTTTCCTGAAAAAACTAATATTGCTAACTCAGAGCATTTCAGAGATTTCGTATGCAGTCATCATAGTCCTGAGGACCTGTAACCATTGTTTGTTGGCTTTATAGATAATTTTCCTGTGCTTAGAAGTGATATCATCACACTCTTTCTGAAACCTACTGATCTGATGCCGTGTCTGCCACATCTCCCTGGGATCAGGAGGTGAAATAGTCATTCCTGCATTTCTCTCCCTCGGGATCAAATGTTAAAGGTGAGTCTTTCTCTTGATTTCAATTTTGTAATGTGGCTCTGGTGTATTTCCATGCACCCCCTGTGCAGCATCACTCTATGCAAGTCCAAAGGATCTGACCTCTCCTTGAAGCAGAGGGCATCCAACACTTCCAGTGCCTTGCCTATTTCTAGGTGACAGCAAAGATGGGAGTAAGATTTATACCTAGGTCAGGGGTAATTAAATAACAAGGGATTTGGAATAAATGAAGCATAAACAATTCAGGTGTTGGTAAGGAAGATGTGGAAGTAAATCTGAGTGAAGCTTTGACTCTTCCTAGAGTTGAGTGAACACAGACATTGCAGCACTTGCGAAGGTATAGGAAGGAGGCAGACTGTAGCCTTCAGAAGCATAAATCACAGGCCATATCTATCATCTCCAGTCATTAGGAAAAAAGAATGAATGACAGAAAAAGAGAAAGGAGAGGAGGTCAACAGAGAAGGGTTAAAGGTTAATTTCCTGATTGCTGGGATATGAAAGGTAATGGCCCCAGATGCCCGTGAATTTCTTTTCAATAGAGGCATCATCATTTAACACGCTCTTTTATTGCCCCTTTCACATCAGCTTCCTCGCGTTCCAAAATAGTCTTCTCTTATGCTATTAAGCATAACATTTCACATACCGTGGTCTTCTGATGGACTTTGACAGTTTTGACATGTTAGGTAAGGGCAGTAAATCTACTAGAAACATAACCTACTCCTGATGAAGGCAATGGGAACTTTGCCACTGATGTCTACGGCGATGCAGAAGGTCCAGTTCTGATGACTAATGGCATTAGTCACATTTTTACCGGAATCTTTTGTTTATGAGCAATTCCAAAACATTTGTTCAGAGAGCTCGATTTAAATGCAAGCATTGCAGCTTGTCTTCCATTTTATGGTATCATGAGCTCTTGAACTCCTGTTTGTGTCACCTGTAGTCAGCAGGCTGCCCACTGCTCTCATTTTAAGTGAGGGATTTGCATTTCCAAGGGCAGGTAGCATACAAAGGACTCTTCCTTACAAACATTGAACAGTATGGGAGAGCCCAGGAAGCAGTCTGTCTTAAACCAAAGGTTTCACAATTGGAAGGTTACAAGCTGATGGTGGCAGTCCTGGTCCCTCCCTGGTAACTTTCTACTGCTAAATGAACTGGCAGATCCATTGGAAATGAAGAGAATCAACTCTTTAGATTCAGTCAATTCATCTCAGACACCCTATAGGAATAATAAATTATTTTTGTAGGCCCTTTGCTATGGACAATGGCCCCAGCCCTGTCATTCCCTGATGGAGGGCTAAGGACATGATGTCCCCTGGGCCACCCCACAACTGTGTAGCCATATGTGGAAACCTGTCCCAGGGTTTCCCAGGTCCTGCCTCACTGAGGGTTGCTGGACCTGTATCTGCTGCAAGAGGGTCCGAAAAAGATCCTTTATGCAGTAGAAGGAGGGAAGCAGAGGGCTGTCTCCTTCCCAGGCTCCACGGGCAACTAGCAAGCCTCCAAAGGACTGAGCTGCAGTCTGCTGGTTTTAGCACTGCTCGTACTCCAAGCATGTGGTCTCACGTGGTTATTACATGGGCAAATCATTTGTGCTACACCTTGACCTCTCAGCTAAGCTCAGGGCCCCATTTTGCATCTGATTAATTTGTGCTCACAAGTGTCTAGGACCTAAACAGACATGGCAGACCAAGGTGATATTATCTCTCTAGTCCAGGGGGAAAGGGCTGGTGGCTGACAGGAAAGCAAAGCAATGGTACCCACAGCTCAGGACAAGAATTAAAATTGAATCTGCAAAGTCTTTCCCCCAACACAACCATAGA
This sequence comes from Dendrocincla fuliginosa, assembly GCA_035047845.1. Lineage (NCBI taxonomy): Eukaryota > Metazoa > Chordata > Aves > Passeriformes > Dendrocolaptidae > Dendrocincla > Dendrocincla fuliginosa. The sequence continues at coordinate 41,389,416 of JAWWMO010000083.1, read as the reverse complement.
GTTACCCTCCCTCTTTGTAAGGCTTTTCAAGCCAAGCTCTGCTGCTCAGAGGCAAGAGTCCCCAGTACTAGAATGGGTAAATGGGGTTTACCAGCTTCTAACTGGGGTAATACAGCACTTTTCCTCTTTTCACATACAGCATAAAAAATCAGAGTTCACCTGCTGCTTTTTAGAGAGGAGCTTGAAGTTTGAAGTATCTGCTTAATCAGAAGGCAGCTCTGAACACGTTGTGAGGGTTGCCTGATGGCTAAACTACCACATCTGCCTGCCTGCCTCCAAAGGATGTTAAAAGCTGATGCACAGATCCAGAGCATGCAACTTACTTTTGTATCCTCCAACTTTGCCAAAGCAGTAGTTTACATCTCAGCAGAGAGTTAGTCTCTATGTAAATAGGCCACTAAATGGAGTTATGTGGCATTGGCATTTCTCAGAACATCAGACACGGTTATTGCCATTTTTCAGGATGTGGGATGTAAGATGAATAGATTTCATACCATGACTTCCAAGCCTCCATACTGGGACTTCTGTTCAACTACTCTATTCACCATAGTTATGGAAGTTATTTATGTTAAATAGATTACAGGCTGAGCAACTTAGATTTCCTCTGAGTGATGTGTTGTTTCAGCTTCTTTTATGTTAACATCTGTTTGCATTAGTGCGGAAATACCGTACTCGCCTTCCCTTGAGATAAAAATTTGCTTGTGGACTCAAGTTTATCTATTTCTTGTTAGAGTAGCAGTGTCTTCTGGTGAGGGGCCAAACATGCTAGTTCCTGGTGGCCATTACTTACCAAAACACATAATTCTTTACATACCTTGTAAAGAGATCTCTATGGCAGAAGCAGTGAGAAAGACTCAATTATCTTCAATAAAAATAATTCTAACACATTTTCTGCCCAACTCTTTTCCCACGGAAGTCACCATTCTAAATCCTAGAAATGTACCTTAACAGCAACTTTACATGCTGTAAGTTGCAAGACTCAAAAGTAATCAACTTCTCCTGTTATTTACAGCTTTGCTATTTGTTTTGATTAGAGTCCGACTTTTTAGAAACACTTTATAGCACTGTTTAAAGACTTTCAATTTTCTGTTTTATGTAAAGTAACCACTTGGTAGCTTCAGTTCAAAAACAAATCTGCAAGTATTCTTCTACCATAAGTATTACATCGCTACAGAAATTCTGGAAATTTATACAAATATGATGACAAATTTTCCTCTGTTTGACTCAGGCTGCTTGTGCACGCTTTCCTCCTCTCTCTCTGCCTGCCCCGCCCCTTGATCTGTGCTGGTGATGTATTAATAGTTCTTATTTTGGAACAATTACCTAAACTTCTATAGTCTCTCTTGTAAGAATCTCTTAGGCAAGGGGGGAGAAGCTACAGGTATATCACACTCAAGCAGGGGTGCAGCCCTTGTTTTACACTGCCTTTGCCAGGCTCTGAAGCTCCGTGTCCCCTCCACAGGCAAATGTTTAATTCTGCCAGTGATGCAGCCTGTCTGGGAACATCTGGACATGGGATGGGGACAAGATTTGGCAAATGGGTGTTTCAGGTGAAGGTGAGTCACAGGCTTTACCTGTGTACTGCCAGGAGCAAAGGTGAGCAAAGGTTTATGCTATACTTCTTTTGCAACCTGATCCTCCTGAGCTTTGCTGCTTCTTAGTAGTGCTAAGGGTTTAGAGTATCTGTGCACCAGAAAGCTTTCCTAAATCAATAGTCTCCTGCAGCTACATAAATAGCTAACTGGAGCAAAGATGTTTATTTTTGAAGTGGGAGATGTTGCTACTGTGACAATGTTTTATTATAATGATTTTGATCCTCAACCTGCAATCTTTACACTGAGACAAGACTCCCCTTGATTTCTGTGCAGGCTTTGTCTGACTAAGGATTTCAGAATTAGCTCTTTGCTTTTATTTTTATTGAAAAACAAGCCTGCACTTGACAAGGAAAAACAGTAACTGGATCATGTCAGGGAGACAAGTTCCTATGAGAAAATTCTAGCAGGAAAAACACAGCTTTACGATTACAAGGCAGTAAGCTGCAAGGTTAAAGCTTTAAGAGTTTTCGAGGAGAAAAAGATGCTAATGAACTAATGTGAAGGGTACCTATTCTATGAGGGGAAAAAAGGTGCAACCCAGCAAATGCCTCTGGTACCAGTCTGTCAGAGACTACACAAACGAGTAAATGAATAAGAATAAAATATAAATATTAAGCAAATATTACCACAGAAAGTCAAAACACCCATGGAAATAAAACACATTTTGATCTAAGGATTTGATCTGAAGATTACACGTCTGTCTAGACATATTTTATGCCACCAAAAGGGCCCTGATCCCAAGAGAGGTATAAGCTTACTCAGGAGTGGCAGCTCTGCACTGGCATGCTTCCCCCCACAAGAACTACCTAAAAATGTGCCATTTGCAGGGAGGAACCACATGGCAACCAAACCCTGCAAAGATGGGGACCACGTAAAGCTCTACAGCCAATAGTAATTGCAGAGACTCAGAAATGGCAGCAGAGGGGCTGGGAAGGGCCTGCTCAGGGTGGGGGGCTGCCCACCAGCCCTGCAGAGAGGCAAGAGGTACCAGGGGAGAGGGGCTGAGGCAGGAGGTCAGGAACGCTGGGAGTGGGACAGGCAAATGCAGAGCTTGGGCTTCTGTCCCCACCTGTCCCCTGCCCACTGGCATCAGTGGACCCAAAAAATCCCTAGGATAAAACGTCAGCAGGATAAGGATATCTACTGGCTGATCTAGAAAACAGGAGCAAATGGAGTGTTTTGACAGGTTTAAGATTGGGGGTTTTTGGGAAGGGGAAGAACAAGAGGGAACGGGGAAGGTGCAGTTTGGGCGTCATGGGGCTTGTTTTGCTTTAAATCAAAAATTCTCACTGGGAGCAGAGGGTTGTGAGCGCATTGCTCAGCCCACAGCTGCTTGCTGAGCCCTGGTATGTGCTTCAGTGCCTCTCTGATGCAGGTGGGTGCTCCCAGAAGTTGATTCCAGCTCTCGTTTGACCAAAATCAGGGGATCAGTGTTGCTGCAGGCACAAACACCACAAGGTGGAATGTAGGGACGCATTTTCCATGTGGGTGCGGGTGGTGGGATGCTACATTAAAGAGCAGCAACCCCCTTGCCCGGAAGAAGGGTACAGAAGCCTGAATTAAGTAACTCAGTGTTCTCAGGTACCGGGATTTCAAGGGTGGGGAGCAGTGGGGGCCACGTGTCAGGGAAGACTGCTGCTTCTCCAGCACTCTGCATGGGCAGCAGGCAGGAGACAAGGACCCTGGCAGGGCAGGTGTCCCCACTGCAGGAGGCTGCACCAAACACTGATCTTCAGAAGCGGAGGTGCACCAGCATCACCCCGCAAAAGCGAGCTGTCAGCTCACCCTTACCGCAGGCTGACAGTCCCCTTCTATGAGACTGTGCAGCCACGCTGATCCTGCTTTTTAAACAGAGAGAACTCCGGGGTCAGCGTGCCTAACGAAACTCATCCCACCATAGGCGTGGACCGCAGGCACTGTTCCCCGGCCAGCAGAGTGCGCGGTGCGGGGGCACAGGCGGCTCCTCCCGCCGCGCCCCCCCGCACACCCGCAGGACCTCTCTGTCCACTTCAGAACGGCCTGGACGCGCTGGTTTTTATGCCCCCCGCGGTACCTCCGGCCACCGAGGATCTCGCTGCGGCGGCGCTATCAAGCGGTCGGTACCGACCCCCGGTGGGGAGGCAGGGCCGGGCCGGGCAGGGCAGGGTCCCCGCGGGAGCGGCACCCCCGACGGCGCGGCCCGGCGGATGCTGCGGGGAGTCCCCGCTCCGGCGGCGATGGACGGACATGGGGACGGGGAGGATCAGCGACCCGGCGCTCCCGATCCCAGCGGTTCCCGATCCCAGCGCCCCCCTTCCCGCGGCATTCCCGACCCCCGCCCGTCCCGCTCGCGGCGTGG
>JAWWMO010000083.1:41330280-41375750 GCA_035047845.1 Dendrocincla fuliginosa | reverse complement strand
TGCTCATTCAGTGTCAGTATTCTGAAGACCTCTTGGTTTTCCTTCAGCGACATAAACATGACTGTGTAAAGCCCATTTGCCTGAGTCTTGAGCAGGGGTGGTCAGTTTAACAGATAATCCAACAGTGTTAGGAAAACAAGTTGGAGGCTCCACACAAGTTGAGCAAATGCTTCCATTGGAGTGCCAAAGGGCATCTAGCAGGGTGCAGCGTGTGGCAGCACGAGCACATCAGGAAAGTTCTGCTGCTGTCCCGTGGCTGTACTGCCTCAGTGAGACATGCAGCACCTCTGGTCACTACCATCATTTGGGGGAGAGAAGCCTCTGATTTTGTGCCACATGTGTCCATTGCATGTTAAATCCTCATGAGGCTCGACTGAAATATGTGGCAGCTCGCAGTGGAGCAAGCTTGTGAAGTTGTGGTGTGAGTCCCTCCTCCCATACTGTGATGCCTTCACCACCAAGGTGCCTTAAAAGCCACTAATCTGCTGTCTCATGGGAAGTGTGGGGTTTTTCATGTTGACTGTCAGATCCTGCCCAGTTGTATCAGTGTCACATAATCTGCTGCCCGCTCATTTCTCAGTTCCCATCCCAGTCTTGATGACTTCCCTTCATGGCTCACCTTGTTCTTCCCTGGCTGCTGCTGTGCCTGCAGCAGATCTGGGTGCTGTCACAGGCTGGCATCCCCATGCAGTGGTGATGCAAATAACAGATGGTGCGAGAAACTCGTGTCTTCCGTGTGTCCCAGAAGAGGTGGAGAAGGAAGTTCAGGCTCCTTAGGAGCAGGGATTTCTGAAAACACCTACCCAATTAGCGGCAATGGCGGCAGCAGCAGCAGTAGAAAGCTTTAGCAGGTATTTCCACCCACACCCCATTTCAAAATAGTAATGAGAACATTCAGCAGTTGGCAGTCTAATGTGTCCAGGGATATACAGATTTTTTTTTTAATTTTTTTTTTTTTTTTAAGCTGGCTTTGCTGGTTATTCAAGAATCATGTGATCAAAAGTTAAAAGGGTTTTATTTTCCTGCATCTCAAAGGTTAAAGTGGCAGCCGTGTCTTTGATTTTGCGTCAAACAGTTTTTTGTTTGACGCAGGATCCAGCCACAGCCCGAGAGCACTGTGGCTTCCCTTTGGTGGTGCATGGCCAGTGAATGATAACATATCAAGTAGCAAGGAACAGCTGAACAAAAGCTCTTTTTAAACAGACAATAAAGTCCTAGACCAAACCTCACAAAGGCCATAGCATTGCTCATTCTTAAACCACTTTGGCCAGTTGGGCAAGGATTGGAAAGCACATTGGATGCATGTGCTCTGTCAGGGAAAGGGAAAAAAATGAGTACACTGCTTGCAAAAATAATCCAGGCTAAGTCATGCCATTCCTTAACTCCACCTGTCCTGAAACGTGGGGAAAAATACAATTGCTGCTACTTTTAGGTCAGACGGTGTAACTTTGATGTCTCAGGAAAGGCAAAGGGCTGCCTTGTTGGTGCTAAGGGTGGTTAGAGCTTACTTGCTGCTATGGAGCCACCAAATACACAGCCTGGTTGTTGCTACACCTCATAACAAGGTTGTGATAAGGGCAGTGTTAGAAGCTGTAGTGATTTGATTGTTTGTAGTGAATTGAAGTGTTTGATTGCTTCCAGACTTTTTGGAATAGAAAATTGAAGTGATGGAGGAGATTTTCCGATAGGCAGGAAAAGGGGTGTGAGTTGCTTTGCAGGTACCTGTTCTTGCATTTTCTGCATCTCGCTTTACATTGCTTGCTTATTTTATATTAGTACATCAAGTCAGAAGTATGCCTGCTTATACAAATCTGTAGAAAACATGGTAGGCTTTTGGGTGTGGTGTAGCTCCCCTACATGGGGTTTTGTTCTTGTGTCTGTTTCTGGAGAGACCAGACCCTGTGTGTGATTTGCAGGGCCGACGGGAGTGTAGGTGAGAAATAGGAGGCAGGAGGGTCTTTGTGCAGAGCAGTGGAGGAACAACCTTTCTATGGCTCTCATCCAGAGCCAGAGGAGTTCAACCTTGCAAACTCCCAGCTGTTGGAGCATTTGTGGGGGTGAGATAGGGAGCACATGGTTTGGCAAATACATATTAGGGGTTAATGCCGCCCAGAGCATTTTGACCCCACAGGCAGGTGCCTGGAGCTGGTGGGAAGAGGAGCCAGACATAGGGCTTCTCCTCATGTTTTTGCATTAGGTTGGGGGTTTATTATTATTATTTTGGTTTGGGGTTTTTTTCTTCTTATTTTATTATTCCCTTTTCTGCCCTCAAATTCTCTGGAGGCTTTGCCCTCTCCCGTGACTGAGTGAGCAGCATCCCAAGCAGGGCAAGGGGAGCCAGGGGTGCATCCCAGCTCAGGGACTCCCCACACTGAGGAAAACGCAGCAGCAAGCAGCACCCAGAGCCCCATTCCCTCCCTCCCTTAAAAGTAAACCCGCAGGGGATTCAAAAAAAGGTGAAACTCAGTGTAGTGATTCTAGAGAATGGCTATTATTTTACTGTTGGGAAGAAATGGTGTCTCTGTGTGAGTAGGAAAAAGGAAAATGCGAGAAAGAGCGTGTTCTGCAAGGACGCAGGGTGTGGCTCAAGCATCAGTAACAAATGCTGGAGGAAAAAATGCTCTTTGTTCTGCAGTCAGGTGGGTTGACAACTATTCTCACCCATCCCTGGCATGCATAACACCCAATGCAATTAAAAAATCGAGGAAGGCTTGACATGCTGAAACTGCTGCAAATGCAGCAAGCAGAGAGATTCAGCGTAGAATCTGCTGCCTTTTTTTTTTCTTTTAAACAATTAAGTTCCAAATGTTGTAGGCATCAAAATCAGCATATTTGTTTCATACAGCCACATTGTTTTAATATCAGTGTTTTGTGTGCTTGCTGCTTCAAATGGAAAGTTAAAGCGCTCTAGCACTAAAATTTATACTGGCCTACATCTGACTAGAATTGGACCAAAGTGTGCATTAAAGTGTATTAAAAATGTGTACATCCATATACACATGCAGTACAGCAAATTGACTTGTAATGACAGTCTTGCTAATTGGAAAATAATTTCAAAGCTATTCCTTTTAAACTACACTTGTTTGTCTCGCAGGTTTAACACTTTTTATTTTCCATTTATTTAATTAAAAAAAAGACGTTCACAGTTCCTTTTAGATTGCTACAGGCTAAAACAGTATCTTGGGCTTAAAAAGGAACCCTATTATCCTCTTTTTTTATGCTTTGTTCATTCTACTCTGTGTTGGTGTGATTAAGCGACTAAAATGTTGCTGTCTTTTCTACCCCTAAGCACCGGAACTAAAACTTGGTCTCATTGCAGTTGCTGGCAAGAAGTGAAAACCTTGTGCAAGTGAAATACTGTGAACAGGCAAGGGGGACTGACTGTAAAGCAGCAAAAAAATGTGGCCAGTATACACCTTCTCTCTTTCCATTTTAAATAAATTCTTCTAAGTTCAGGGTCAGAAATTTGAACGGTTACTTATTTTGTGTGTCTGTATAAATATACGCGTATATAAAGTCATATCTTCTAAAATTGTCTTATTTATTTTTTCTGGGAGGATGGAAATCTACTTGCAAATTTACATCTTGTGACATTTCCTTACAACTGCACACTGGCTTATGTACTGCTAGAGGCCAGCCCATCATTTCTTGGTAAAAAGAACCTTTCAGCTCGGTTACCTCCTGTAGAGAGCTAATTTTCCAGCAGTCAGGCTTGATCTGGATAAATAATTAGAGAGCGCGCGAGAGAGATGAAGATGATCACATCAGCGCTGTCTGTAATTCAGTTAATACAGCCAGACCCTGTGATTTCGCGTCTGCGGCGTACTTGCGTGGTCTCAAAAGCCGCAGAGGCGAGCAGGCAACAAAGCCAATCGGTTACATTTGTCTTGGAAGAATTAGCGGCACTTTTCATTCATTTGTGGGGAGCCAGCAAACAGCTGCAGCATGCATCTGCAGCACAAGAAGGTGATTCTTGACATGCTTGCTCTCCCCAGCCCACCCCCACCCCAGCCCATATGCAAATATTTCATCACGCAATTAATGCTGGGGTAATTCCGTCCTTAAGGATAGCTTCTTTTTTTTTTTCCTCTTTCTGCAGTTTGGGGCGTTGAGGTGTTTTTATATTTGGGTTAAAATTGGTATCTTGTATAGCGGAGTAAAAGCTGACTAGGTGAAGCCTACAGTTTCGGCGTTCCTTGATTTTATTTTTTTTTCCCCTAAAAGCTGGTCAAATTTCTCTGATAGCAACGCTAAAGTGCAGAGAAGATGTGCTTGGCTTTTTGAAACATCAGTGGCAGAGATCCAGTTAAAGCAAACTGCATTCTCATACAGTCTTTGAGGATACGTTTGTTATTGATGTGAATTTGTTCCTCCTGTGTATAGTGCTATAAAAGGGTTAAAAATACATCTTTCGTTCACTTTATTCCCAGTGGTAGCTCCATTGCATTTATACATGGATCAGATTAAAATAGGTCAATATCTTTTGTGGAAGGTCTTTTGACACTTTGGTGCATGACTGCAGTACACCTACCTTGAGGATGAATGGACCCGGAGGAAATCCAGGCATTAACAAAAACACAGCCTAGGGATACTTTAGGATCACATTCCTTTATTCATCAACTAAATCAAAGGTTTGACAGAGGATACTTTGTCATCGAGTCAGTCTAAATAATACTTTTTGAGGTGACAGATAACTTCTACTGAAGAAATAAACTATGTATTTAGATAAGCAAGAAAAATCTGAATGGTGTGGGTTTATGCTGGTCTTTACGTATCATTTGCATTAGAATAAATGTACATACTCTAGCTGAAAAATTTCAGAACCTTATTAAAAAGAAAATTGTGTATTCAGGAGTTGCCTTATGGCAGGAAGTCTTTGTCTGCCTGTTTGCTTTATTGCAGTTGTTTACTGCCTTGAATCGATTTTGTCTACCAAATCAGTATATTGAGGATGACTGGGGAAGGCAGGGTGAAGGAAGGGGGTGCAGCTCTGCAGTTAGCAGGACCAAGAAGCTGTTTGCTGCCTCATGGTGTGTAGGGTTTTTTGGCTTTTTTGATTTTAAAAAAAAAGAAAACCAAACCAAAACAAACCTAACTTGGCATTTCCATATTATAAAGAGGAAGAGGCTTCTTTTCGATATAATGGCGCCATTAACATCTATTAATAATGCAGACAGGGTAAGTAGCTGGAGTTGGAGCTCCCTGGGGGCCTCGTAAAACAGATGTGCACTATATCTTCCCGGATTTGATAGCTGCTGGGGTCGAGGGGGTCGCTGTGGTTCCCGTTTATTTCCTCTGGCAGCGGTTTTCTAATTTAAGCACCTCTGTCTCCTGGCTACAGTTGCCTGCTGTGATGTGGAGGGGGTGTTCGCGCATTGTCATCCCTGCTGCCGGAAAAAGGGGGGCACGAGCAGAGGCGCCCCTGCCTTGGTGCCGCCTGCTGCTCCCTCGCTCTCCCCGCCGTCTTCTCAGATGCCTTTTCGGTTCAAGATGATGGAGCCGAGCTCTTTTGTCAATTTTTTCTTCTTTTTTTTTTTTTTTTTCTTTTTTTTTCTTTTTTTTTTTTTTTGCAAAAGAAATTAAGGTAAGTGCTTCCTCCTCTGCAGATCTTTCTTTTTCTTTTTGTCATGGGAAGGAAGAAATATTTCACCTTGCAAGAGCGTGTAGTGTATCACTTGAGGTGAGGTCCAGCTCTTGGTAAGAAATGTAGTTGCTGTACCCCCTTTTTCAAGACTACGCTTCTCAGTTTTAATTGAATGTATTCACGGTGCTGCCTCTGAATAGATAGCGCTGCGTGTGCTTTCTGTGGCTGTCAGCATTTAACCCAGAGGGTGGGTTATAGCAGGAGGACTTAAAATATCTCATTCTTTATGCCGTTGCTTTAATTGCAGATTACTCTGCAAAAGTAGTGATGAGATATTAGTGGTCATAGTGTATGGCAAAACGTCTTTATAATTGGTACTGTGTCAGATGTATTCGTATCATACAGGTCTAGGGTTGCCTTCAGTCCAGTATGAGATGTGAACATCTGTCCTTGCGTGCACTTGTATTGCAACATAGCCTTGCTATTTGTATTTAAATGTATAGGTATGCGCTATTGCTATCTTGTCACAGACCTGAGGGGGGGAAAATCCTCGTATGAGGTCCAGATCCTTTTCAGCTGCTTCCACCATCTGCATTATTACAGTTAAAAGTTTAGAAATGTGGTGCAGAAAGGCAATGTAACTCCTTGGAAAGGAAGACACAGAACAGCTATTTCTCCACCTTCTTTTTTCTTCCATTACTATGTATGTAAATTACCAACAGTATGTGACTGTGAGGAATGCTGTGTTATACAGAGAAGCATAATGCCTGCTGTATACCGTACAGAAACACCCTCAGCTGATAATCAGATTGCATCTGTCTTTTCAGCAAGATAAGGGTACATCAGGTAGAAGGAAACAACAGAAGTGTGAGCAGTTTTTTGGGGGGAGTGCTGCATAAGCCAGTTTATGGGATTTCAGCAGGCAGCCTTCAGAGTAGGGTGGATGGACCTTATTCTTCCCCTACATTCACTGAAAACTTGAAATGCAGTTTGCCGTTGACTTACCACATGCTTAAAACCTCTTTCTGTGCTGCTTTCTTCCTTTTATATACCGAGGCACTGCCCTTGTGAATGTGCCCTGACACACCTGGTGCCTCCCTTAAAATGGTACTGCGTGGTTTCTACCAGACCTCTATTAAATGGGAGTGTGAATGGACGTGTTAATAATATTTGTTCCTCAAATGTTTTCTTTCTCTAATAGTGTCCAAATCTAAAAGACTGAAATTAAATAATTTAAAAAATGTATGTGAAATTTGGAAGAGGAAAAAAAACCTTAAAAGTCAAACTGCACTTTTATATAAAACTTTGTTGGTTTTCCCTTTTATTAGATCCAGGCTATACTTGCAGATAGTTGTCTTTTTTAATCAAGTGATCGGTCCTTTTATCTTTCTGAGAGAATTCCAGTGTAATGCTAATACCCATCAGTATTCACATATAAAAGTGCAGATTTTACAAAACATCTAAATTAAGTAATTAAATGTGTGTAATTTTAAAATATGAGTACAGCTGGAAATAACTTTTAAAAACAGAACCATTTTTTTCTGGGAAAATTTGCTGTCTGTTACTTCTGGCAATTTTGTTTGCTGAATAATACAGAACATTTGCCCCCTCATTACAGAAGAGGTCAATAAGGCTCGTAACTGACAGGTTCAAAAGAACAATCAAATGCTGTGTGTTTTTAATCAGATACTTGAGTCAATGTTTTTTATTGATATTTTGCTAACTTATAGTCCCTTCAGTAAATTCTGTTATGGATGTATACAATATTTGTATCGTTGAGCCCTTTTTTATGAAATTGGTGTGTGGAGCTGTGACTGCTGTTAGTGCTCAATGATTCCTTTTCTCCTGGTTCTGTAAAATAATCCCTTCAGAATTAATTGAAGACTTACACATTAACCAATATAAGGAGAGACTGTAGGACCAAGCAGTAGTTTCTGCACAAAAACATGAAACCATTTTTTTTGTTGTTTGTGGCATGAGTGGCTTATTTGGGCCCCTTTTGGATTATCAATGGCAAATTTTACATGTGAAATGTGGTTCAGATGTGTATTTGGTGGTTTGATATTTAATGACTGATTATGAATGAGATTATATATAATTCTCCTTTCCCCTGGTAAGAGTTTCTCTGTGAGATGAAGTCAGACTATATGGATTTTGAGGTGTTGGTGTATATTTTGTATACGTTTTTCCCTTATTTTCCTACAAGCGAAAAATACACACAGAGATACAATCAGTAATAGGAAACAGAAATTTTAATTACTTTTATACTATGATTGTTGTCTGGATAATGAAAACCTTTTTTTGTTTTTTTTTAAGGTACAATAATAAACCAAGCTAGAAGCAAAATTGCCTGTTTAGGGAACTTTGCTGAATATAAAAATACATTGCCAGAATTCAGGCTTCCGCATTCTTCGGGAAACAAAGGAAAGATCCTCTTTCCTTTGTTAATGGTATTTATCATCCTTAACTCATTAGTTGCTGAAGGCAGAGATGAAATGTTGGAGGGCTTGGAAATGATCCACTGATAAAATTCACACAGGTTCTTTGAGGACTGCCTGTGTGCTGGTATTTTGCAGTTAAAACACACACAAAAACGCGTAAGCTGCAGGCACTGCTTCTCTTTAATGCTCCTTAAAGAACATCAAATTTTTTATTCTGTTTTGATGTGTGTTTAATGCCTTCTAAATAAAGAAGAACAATTGTAGGATTCCTCTTTATCTGAACTTTGGGTGCGCCCTTGTGTAAAATGGAAATGCTTTGTGAGGCATCCACGAGAAGGGAACAAAGTAGAAGGTGATATGGGGCTGCTTTATATGACGAGCTGTGGTTTGGCCTCTTCTGAAAATATATCATTGTAGTTTTGTCTGAGCCCTCTTAATTTCTTGAAAAGTTAACCTTTTTTAAGTGATTGTGTACAAGGCACTGTACCCAATTATGGGTTGATATAGAACGCTATATAAAAATACATATAAATATATAGGTCTCTTCCTTTTTAAAATTATCTTGGTTTTCCTTTTTATTTACATGTTGAGGGAAAGGTTATGTCCAAAATGGGAGGTGTATTTTCTTCCTTTTCTTTAGGTAGGTGTAGCACTTGTGCATGACACATAGTCTTTGCTTTTTCCGAGTCCAGTGAGTTCTCCTCTAAATTAGTTTTAGAGAACGGTGTTTCAGTGGATGCTTTGCTATATTGTGTCTTGCTCACACAAGGCTTACAAACCCACAAATAATTTGCACCGGTTTTAAAATTTATTTATTCCCATTAAATCATATGTACATGTTTCTTTGAAATTTCTGTTAAGGGGAAAAATAATTCTTCCTTCTAGTGGCTCTTAGGTTTTTGTGTGAGGTCTTGCAAACCTCTAACCAGGATCCGTACTGTAGAGGCTTATGATAGCTGCCAGCATGTTGATGTGAGGGGAGGAGCAGAGATCTAACAGCTCACACTCCAAACACCCACACTGATTGCAATAGAGGAAACTCTCTGCAGCAGCAAAACAGAATAGTAAATACAGAGTAAGAAATCATGAAAATGTGGCAAGTTGTAATTACAAAGAGGGGATCTACATCGAGCTGAATACTTTTTTTCTGTATGCGATGCAAGGGAGATTTTTTGCAGGGGGAAAATCCTCAAAATTGTCTCATGTATTTAGTTTTTGTAAATGTATGTTTTGTGTCCCCTCATTTCTAATTGACCTCAAAACAAGAGCTGCTTGGTCTCCGGATTGTGACTGGCTTCATAGTGCTACGAGTCAGGACCAGGCACAGAAAGAGACAGCATGGGTGGTAAGAGCTGAAGAGCAGCAATGATTCTGTGAGGATGCAATTTCCCCCGTCGTTCTCTTTTGTTCAAGTCAGATATACACAGTGTTACACGTATTTCTGTGTGGCTTTGTCCATGTGGCAGAGTGGCTGTGAGCGCTCCTCGGATTCAACGTGCAGGTACCAAGGATGCGCAAGGACAGCACTTCCAGTGCTGTTTTTGAGTTTCCATGGGTGGGAATTTGAATTACTTCTCCCAGAATCTTCCATAGGGATAAGATTTTTTAGATTGCAGAAGGATATAAATTAGTTATCACATGGGAAGATGGGAGGCCACATTTGTGTACAGCGCAGCAGACAATTACTGGTTAATTATGCTATAAACCACACATAGCTTATAAATGTGGGCATGATAAATTTCTGTATCATACACCCTTGTCCACTTTATCCATGGACAACCCGTCACTTGTTTCCCCTAGGACTGCCACAAATATTGAAAACACCTATCCCTTTTAAAATAAAACTGGGCAACATAGTATGTTTTTTCTTTCTCCTCAGTGAAATAGTGAATTCATCCCTGTTTGTTTCTCATGAGAACTTTGAAAGTGACTGTCATGTTGTAAGCAGCCTGACCTGAAGGAGTGGGGACAGGGACCCCTGGGCTGGCACAGCCTTTGCCCCTGCAGGAGAGGTGAGCACTGGGCTATGTGTGAGAAAGGGCTAGGGGAGATGCTTTGGTAGAGCCTCTTGTCTCCAGCTCCTCCTGGGCCTCTGCTCTTGGTGCCCTAATGGGAAGGAGAACACTGCCTTTCGTGGTTGAAGGAGTTAAGAAAATGTGACTTTGTACCAACATGCCTTTCATGTCTGCATTTACTAAATTGCATTTTATTAAAAGGCAAAGTCACTTTCCTGACACTAGCTGCTTTTGCTCTGACCTTTCCCCAAGGGCACTGGTTATCCCAAAGGTATAGTTTTATTCCTTGAGGAAATAACATTGCTCTCCCTCCCTCCTGCTTGTTTTATAATTAATTTTTTTGAGAATCAATGTATCTTTGTGTGTTTAGACCACGAACACTGCGTAGGGAGATTAAACTGCTGTTCATGACAATTATGTGTACATGAAACTCTTCATTACCTTTCGTAGTAAAGAAAAGAGAAAATAAATGTCATAGAAAAATTTCTGCCCAGTTTTGCTTCCTCGACAGATGAGTGGGAGTGTTGAAGTGCCTCCTCTGACTCTGGAGCGTCAGCGTGCAGGTTTTCAGGCAAATCTCATCTCCAGGGATAGCAGAACAGGGACTGCAGCATGCAGCCAGGTGGTCCTGGTTGTCTGGTCAAACAAGGAGCTGGGGCACCTACTTAGTGAAGGAGGTGTCTCTGGGGCCAAGCATCTCCAGGCATCTGCATTGCTTGGTCCACGACCCTTTGCTTCCTCTGAAATTAAGCAGCAGAGCCCAATCTTTCATGATACTGTGGCCCCAGAAGAGGGCCTGGAAGGGGTCAGTGAATGGTGAGAGGACTCAGGTCTTGCGTTCATGTTGAGTCACTGCTGAAAGTTCACTGTGGCTGGCATGTGACACAACATTTTCTGCTTCAGCAGTAGAGGGGTTTTTCTCAGCACCTCTCATATGGCTTACCCTGTTGGAGTTGAACTTTGAAATGTTTTAAATTCATAAAACATCTAGGAATATGCAGATTTTTGTAGCAAAAGTCAAATCCAAGAGCCTATTAAATACTATAAGTACTCTATAATTGGCTTGATTAGTCTAATATTAACTACAAGTGACACTTAAGTGACATCAACTGTGACAACAGAAGTGACATTTTTGAATTGCCTTATTTTTAGGGAGAATGTTGATTATGGATTTTTCAATTGTCACTGTGGCATAATGCTCATAGACCAACATATTTCTGGCAAGCGTGACATGCCCCTTCTCTCCGGTTGCACGGATGTGGAAAGTGAGACTTGCTGTTTCTCAGTAGGGTTCCTGCACTGACAATATGCATTTGTGTCGACAGAAAACCATGGATTTCTGTTAACCTGGTCAGAATGGAAAGAGTTCTTGAGAGACAGTTCTTGTTTAGTTATCAGTAATGTTTACCAAGGCAAGGAAGAGGAAAAAGACTGCCAGTGCTAATGGCAAAGCCTGTGAAGCAGTGGCTTCAGCAGTGCAAGCATATGGTGAAAGAACATCAACTGTGCAGCATCCTTTCTTTTTTCTCCTTGGCAGTAGCCTGTGTGTTGTTGATTCTGCTGTAGCTTTGAAAGGATGACAGTTTCAAGTACTTGGCATCTAGACAGGGGCAGTTCTTGCCTCTGTCTATATCCCTGGTCCCATGTAATGCTCTGGCTCCCAGAATGACCTTCTCTGCAAAGTGCTATGCAAGCATTTGCTAAGCCCTGCTTTAGATCTTGAAGGTTGTGTTAACCTCAGTAGTATAGGCCAACACTAGTCTTTCAGCTTACGTCCTGGCAAGCTTCAATCCCAATAGTCTATAAAAGCAATCTCTAAAAGTGTCCCCTAATCAAGACCCAGTGACTGTAGGCAATCTTTTTATTGAGGAAAAATTCCGATAGTTGTCGTGAAACTTTTCTTGTAATAATTGTTTCACATACATTTAAATCATGCAGATGATTGATACTGAATAATTCTAATAATGAAAGAGATAGTTTAACTTCTCCTCTTGATAGATTGCGGTGATTGGTGACCACTTCCCAAAAGATTCAATGCAGAATTTCTGGTTGGCTTGTCATGTAGGGAATGTCATTGTCTCTTCTGATTGACTAGAAATAACCACATCCACTGTTTTATTACTCACTTCTCTTCACCTGATAAGTCTTAACTTTGAAGGCCTTTGAGATACAGGCTTGCACTTTTTCAGCCTGTCCCCTGGACAATGGAGCCTTGGTCAGTTTGGCCGATAAATTCTGCTGTAATACATGTCATAAGCCTGGGTAGGAACCTAATTAAATTTGGCTGTCCTTCCCTTTTGCTTCCCTTCTTTCAGTCATTGATTGGACTTTTATCCAATATCTTCCATTCAGCTTGAAGGAGTGCAGCTGCCTGTACAGAACCTGTGCTGCAGTACAGCATGTATCTGCTTCTTCCAGTGTCCCCAGCTGTACGTGGGGTCACTTAGCTTCATATCCAGGTCTTAAATGCATTCTCTTGCTTGATATATTTTACACAAAGAACATTTACATACTGATTATTTTTCTATGAATTCCTCTTGTATTTATTTCCATTGAAATGAAGCCTGTGATAAGTCTGTCACTTCTAAAAAATCTGTCATTCTCGTGATCATATGAGATAAAATTTATAAAATATATATTTACTACGTACTTGGTTTAATCCAATTATTTGGTTTTCAAAATGATGCTTTTTTGCACTTCATGGTTTTTGTGGTCTTAAATTCTAACATTGAACATTGCCTCCTTCACTGCCATTGCCGATGGCAAAGTGTTTTATTCATAACTTAATGTTTTCTATATAAACATTCCAAAGCCTCCTTATGCATAATGCTTTGGATATGACAAGGTGAAATTGCATGTGATTAACAAGGGCAGTTTGTCTTGTTGCATGCCTGTCCAATGACACTACCTGCATTCATCTCATGTGCCCCAGCTCTGAGGCTAATTATCCAAGAGTAATAGTCACGGTTAGTCCACTTGCATGCGATGTGAAGTCTGTTCATTTTTGTCACGGGATCTTCCAGAAGACCATTTACGAGGATACGCTGTAATTTTAAAATTGTTCCATGGCTATGTACAGGTGAAAAATCACCTGTTCGGTGTAATATTTTAAATGTTTTTCTTGCCTAATCAGTGAATTGATTTCATGTGCTACTGTAAGACTCTTCTCTCCAGTTTCCACCACAGAACTGTGAAACTTGGAACATCGTTACAAGTGGAAGAGGTGTTATCTGCTAACTCCTGGAAATCAGTCTGTTATCATGAAGTCAGGGGAATGTAGTTCATGCAAAAAGAACAAAGAATAGGAAGGTTTTTGCATGATTCAACACTACAGTGGATCAGGAGCTTCTAGTTTAGCTGTGTGTTATTAGGTGGACATGGTATGTTTGTCATTTGAGATTAAATCTTACAGGGTTTCGCATGTGGCTCTGCTTATGTGTGTTCCTAGCGAAGATCATTAGGTAACAGCAACGTTACCTAATATAAATGTGTGGGATTGTCTCAGAGGTAAGAGCACCCAGAAGTGACTACCAACCCAGAATAAGGCTCTTGTGAATTCTGAGTAAGTTTCTGAGTTCCTATTTTCAGGGCTGGCCTGTGTTAGGATAATGAAAGGCTGCTGTTGGGTGAGTGATGGACAGGTGTAAACTTGGTCTTGTGTGTCCCTGCTACCCAGTTTAAATTCTCTTTTAAGCACTACCACCAAGGATTCTGTCTTTGGGGGGGGTTTAATACATGTAAAAAGAAGAAAGATAGGTTTGTCCACCTTTGAAATGACACAAAGAAAGAGAGAGAAGCACGTGAATTAAGGGTTACCTGGACTGGAACATCTGCTAGGTGTTCAAATGAAGTGCTTGTCTGGTTATTTCTATTGATCAGGGCTCACAAAGGGTTTTCTGTTCCAGCTGTAGGTCTGTAAAACCTCTGACTATGCAGATGATCTTCTTAATGCATCTGGTCAGTGGTCCTGATTTTGCTTATATCTGAGAAAATCCTGCAGGAAGTAGTGGTAGAGCTGGGCTCCGTGGTCATGCCCTAATACTTCACTTGCCAAACAAAGCAAACCCTTAATTACAAACTCAGCCACGTTAAAAAAAATGTTGAGGGCTGACATTTGTGCATGAATTAAATGTGTGATGTGTTTGTTGTGGAGGCATGAGGTTGTAATTAGGGTTTTATATTATATTGTAAAAGGAGATTAATGTATAGTGTGTTTCCTTATCAGCGGGAAGCAGGAACCAGTTCCCTGTGACAGCACAGAGCCGGTCCCTGTCCCCAGACGTGTGCCATGCAGGCACGGGCTGGAGGAGCCTGTCTAAAGGGTTTCCATAAAACAGAGCTTGAAAATACTGGGGAGGCAGAAGTCGGTAACATAGGAGTTGGGAGTGCTTTTTGAGATTAGTTCTAGGATTTCCTAATTTGCTAAAGCAGCAAAATGCCCACTGTCTGACCCTGATACAGTGCCTGGCAGCAGCAAAGAGGTCCAGGCAGCTCTTGGGCCAGGTGGGAGCTCCATCAGGAAGCTGCACAGGGGCACAACAGAGCAACGCCAAGAAAAGTCCATCTGTCTTTTTGTCTTAGGGATCTGCTGTGGTTCCCAAATTCTGCTGCATTGCAGGACTCACAGAAATTTCTGTTTCAGCCCTAACCCATCACCAGCCGATTGTTCAAAGCAATTTGTTCATTCAGCCATCTCTCCCCTTCCCACACCTACGCAGAAGTTTCTTAAATTGTTTTCTTCTTGCTGCCTTCTCCCATCTTCTCCCTGTAGGAACTGAGCCACACAGCAAAGGTAGTTAGGAAGCCTTTTGCATATGGGCAGGATTGATATTTTCTACCTCTGTCCTCTCTTGAGTTAAAATGATGCTTTTAACTTCATCTGCGACTTCATCTGCTTTTTATGCCCAGCACAATGGATAGGACAGGCCCAGCCTTCTGCCTGTGCTCTCTGCTATTCTTTCCCTAGATGGAAAGCCCCCCGTTTCCCCGTCTTGTTGACATAATTTCAGGATTCTTTAAAGCCATCCATGTGCGTATGTAAGTGGTTTGCTGAGCCATGCATAATGTGGTCACTTGAATGCTTCTGGAATGCCGAGGTATCATGTGAAGATAATGATCCATATAAATGCATTTCTTAGCGAGAGACACATCTATAGATGGTGTGCGTGTAGGTTGCCTTAAGCGTTGGAGCTGCTTTTGCGTTTTGTTCCTCTCTCCACTTGTTCAGCTTTTTTCAGCTTAGTATCTTTAAAAAGCTTTGCTTTTGTTAGCTGCATTAGAGATATTAATTGTGCTCGCAGAAAGCCACAGTTAGGTGCATATGTATCGAAAGCCACTGTGCTCTTCATCTGGAGGAAAATTGCAGATTGTTTTCTTTAGTGGTTGGTTGCTGCTCGGTGGGAGAAGAAAGCGGGACTCTTTTTCATACAATTTCTACGTTCTTTCTTTTTTGTGTGCTTGAGGAAAAATGCCAGGTTTTTCACACATGGTTCATCCTGGGTCTGCAGCCCTCCAGAAAAGTTCAGTTCTTAAGCACTATAGAAACAAAAAAGTACAGATTTGCAAAACTATTAATTAAAATCAGCTCCCAAGTACATTTTTCTCTTTCTTGTTCAGTGAGGCAACTAAGATACTTAACAGTTTTAGGTGTTGGGTGGTGAGGGGTGGAACTTCCTTTTCCTGTCTGTATGTATAAAAGTATGGCTTGTCTTTGATGTGCCAGAACCTCATGGTCGAGTCATCCCTATGGCCCTCTGTCCTCTTACTTCAAGACTTTGTGTCATCTCCCCTCCTGCTGCACAGCCCCGTCATTTCCTGCTGACACTGTGAAACATGCCCTTCAGATGCCTGAAGCTGGAGAGAAAATTCCTGCAATTAGTGAGCACAGAAAGTAATATTACCCTCACTGTGGCCTTATGAGGACTGCAGTCTGATGTCATGAGTCAGTTCTTGGACAGGAAAGAAATGAGATCTTTGTTAATAGGGACTGTGGATACCACCAGCATTTTCTTGTTAGGGTTTCTCTGATGGTTAATGTGAGATAGACCTATCTCAAACACATTTTCAGTGTTTTTTTATTTTAGTCTCCATGCTGAACTCTTGTGAAGTCTGTCTTGGCTTGTGCCTTTAACCTTGTTTTTCATGAAGGCTGAAAGTTACTGTCTGCCTATCCCACATCTTAGGCACTGAGTGAGAACATGCTAGCTACAAGGCATGCTAGTGGGTCCTTAGATGTCATTAGTCTGGAAGTGCTTCATTTGAAGTGTATTGTGAAAAAAACCCAAAATTATACTGGTTGGGAAATCCATGCATCCTCTGATCTCATGGCAGCAGGAGAGTTCAATGACTTCCTCTTTGTGCATTCTAAGAAAAATCTCACTTAAGATGTGAACTGGAGAATAGGATAAGATTTAAAATAATCTCTAAAGATGTTTCTTAAGTTAAAAATGAAAGAAAGTAAGTTTTGATCCCTGTAAGCTTGCCTTCATTTTGAAACAACATAGCCTATGACAGTAAGCCTGCTGGTGGCAACTAATGCTTTCATAATTGTTTAAATTAGGAGAAAAACCAAACCAAACCAAAAAAAAAAACCCAACCAAACAAAACCCCCAAAACTATTAGCATAAATATGATAAGAAATGGGAACAATAACTCAATTTAGAAAATCACGTTAATATTATTAATCAAGATGCTGAAGACAGACTGCTGACAACACTGATCCGTGTGCAGCATATTAGTGAAACAAGGAATAAGGCTTGTATTCTGAGATCATCTATATTCTGCAAAGCCAGGATGTATCCATCATGTCACTAAATGTCATTTATAATCCACTGTAGAATAAATTCCTGAGTTAACACTTTTGCACTGCAGGCTGCCAGAAAAAGCAAGAAAGCTTCTTAATGCTGTTCAGATTTGAAAACATTCATAATTTGGGATGAAGTTAAAAATACTGATAGAGCATCCCTATCAGAGTGTGTGAATGAAGAGGATGTACCCCAAGAGAGTCCCTGCTGCACAGCAGATTACTGGTCTTTCAGGAAAGTAAATGGATAAGCTTTTCTCATAGCCACATAGCCACCAATGCTTTCTTCCTGGGCCTGGAGTGGCACTGGCATGAAATCAGTTTGTAAATCACATTGTGCATCACAACGCTACCTCTAATGGTTATGTGAATTCTAACTTCTAAATAATCACTTCTCCAGAGTCTTCAAATATTACCTTACCTAGTCAAGCAAGACCTTATTTTAATGATTCAGCACATTCACAGGAGTAAAATGAAACCTGTGACAGGGTTTTACAGCTCCTGAGCAGGCAGTTTTCCCTCTACCAGCTGACCCAGGAACATCAAGCTGCTGAAATAACCAACCTTTCCTGCCTGGCAAACCCAGGCTGTGTTTGTTCTTGTGCTGCAATGTAAAATTTATAGCTTCTCATTGGAAATAAATGTAGTGCTGGAAATAGGTGTGCCTGCCAGAGAGCAGGATTTTGGTGTCTTCCCCTGCCGAGGGGACAGGGAAGCCATGCCAACTTCTGCTAGTTTATCATGCTTTAAAGAGGCTGAAGGGATGAGGATTTCATCTTCAAACAGGAACGTTTTGTCTTGTCTGCCAAGGTTGCCAGTAGTTTTAGGGGCAGGGCAAGTGCATTAATCATCCTGCTGCATATGATGAGCAACCAAACAGCTGGCGTGTACCAGGGACTTTGGGTTTTGTGCAAGAATTGTGCCTTGCTAGGTAAAAGAGGCTAAGCTGTCATCATGTTTTTTTTTTTTTTACCAGTTCTGGATGTCACTTTTTAACAGTCTGTGTGAAAAGGGTTAGCTTTTTGTCCTTCTGTCTTGTACCAGTATATTTATTATATCATACCATGCTATATTTATGTCATCAAACATGCTCCTCATTTTCATTTTGGTCTGTGGATTCAGAACAGAATTCTGCATCTTTTTGGATTTGTTGCTAATTCCTTTAGTGAGCAAGTAAGACCACAAAATTCACGGTAAATGTTGTTGTCAGTGAACACTTGAAGGAAAATTTAAAATACTTACTTTCAGAACACCTTTAGGACCCCTGTAAGAGACACAGTGATTTGTTCAGATGTACAAAGATGTTATTCAAATGGTTGACTTGTGACAAAGTACTTTAGTGAAGGATTCCTACATGATTTCATCACATCCCAATATGTCACCTGCAAAAGGACAGCATCTGAAGTTAAGAAAATGGTACTCAAGTAGGTTTGTTTGCAAGTTCTGCCACCAGCACTCTATACCTTTGTTTGACTATCTGGTCAGCACTTGCAGTGGCAGTGACTTCTCACAAACCACGGGCAGGAAAGGAATGGGATGTCCCAGTGATTGACTTACCTGAGCAAGCAAAGATACACAAGCACAGAAAACCTTGTGCACTGGTCAGTGTTTGCATTTCAGCTAGAATATCTTTACAAGTACATCTAATTAAGGAAATGGATCTTTCTCATGAAGCTGATTCCAAGTCTGTATCCGCTCCTGGTGAAATTGGCAGGGATTTTTCAGCTGCCCTAAGGGCTGTGTCAGAAGAGATGAATGTGATTGGAAAGAGAGTGCTTGGGTTTACAGGAGAAAAACCTTGACCTCTACAGTTAAACCACAAACAATAGTTTGTGTCACTTACTGGCATTGTTGAAGAAATCTACAACAATGTGAAGATTGTCAAAAAGAATGCTCCCTGGCTTTTTTGTAGGCTGTGTTAAGGTCCTAAGTTCTTTAGGTGGTTTTAAATGTGGGTTGAAATAGTGCTATGCAGTAGGACAGATATTTGAAATTATGTTTTCGCTTTATTTACATGTCGCTGAGCTAGGATTCAGTGTCCCCTTTTACAACTGGCTTCGTCGATGTCACTTAGGCCAGAATCCAGATGTGTGGCCCTCATATTACTCAGCTGTGACATCATTTTCAATTGCTGAAGAAATACGGAATCAGAAATGGAGGAGGAGGTGGAGGGAACTGCAGGCTCTAGTCTATAATTGGGAATCTTTACTTTTATTAAAAAGTGTCTTAGCAGAAGCTTTGTTGTTCATCTTTCCATATAAGTGGATATATTCTCATTGTCTGCCGTTAAGAGGAATATTTTTAACAGCCATTGAAAGGTCCTTGGGGTACATGTGTGTAATAATAATTTTTTACTTTTAAAGGAAATCATCTGTAAATCCCATTAGTTATCATTTTTCAATTTTCATCTTTCTAAGCGTGATTTAACTTCAAGTGTTGCAGTTCTTAAATCTAATTAAAGGATCGCCTTCAGTTCCCATCAGAAAGTGGACCTACTGTAGATTGTTTGATTGAACGTTGGAGATGAACAAATTAAAGCCCGTACCCATTCTGGTATGAGAGAGCTATGGGGACATTCCTAGGGTGGAGAACAGGACTGAACGTGGCTGTCCTCCCGTGGGAAGTGTAGACCTGATCTCGTGCCAGTGGGGCTACACAAGGACCCCGTGGGACTAGCAGTGGGTAGATGGAGGAAGCACCATTCCCCTGATGCCTTCCTGGAAGGTGATCCTTTCCAAGGGGAGAGGGCCACCAAACCAGCCTTGACTCTGCCCCTTCAGCCGGGGTCCTGGTGGGCAGTGGTGATCCCTTTCCCCAGCAGCACAGTGTGTGGCCTCCCTGTGCTGCTGCAGCAGCCCCACTTTGTGCTCTGCAAAATAATAATATCTGATAGCAGCAACCATGGAAACCACTGCTGAGTGTCTTACAAAAGAATTTGTTAATTAAAAGATGTTTCAGATTCTAATAAAGTCACTATCTTAAATCCAAAACCCACTGGGGATATTGCAAACTGTATCCTACTCTGCCGTCAGTCTCCAAACCTGAAACGCAGCTGGAGCTGAAGAGCCCCTTCACATCCAGTTCTCATCTTCTGTTATCTTAGTGCACAGTCAGGAGGCAAGTATGAGTATTAAAATCTTTATAGTTGCAGCAGCGAGGGCTTGACCCAACCCTGTGACCACAACTCTGCTATCTGTCCCCCAATTTGGCAGTGCAGGGTTCGTCCCAGCCCTCGGTGGAGGAAGCTCTGCAGGTAAACCATTCTTGAGAACAGGGAGGACAGAGGAAAGCAAGCAAAGAAGGGAATGAAGGTCAACAGCCTGGAAAACAGGGCAGAATCATTGCAAAGTGGATGTGAGAGTGAAGATCAGACTAAATTCACACAGACTGAAGGGAAATAAAAAGCTAAAATCTCATGAGAAACTTGTGGGTGATTGAGCTGAGGAAACGCTATGAGTGCTGAGTCTGGGGGGGTCTCACAGGAAGTAACCAAAAACTGTCTTTGTGGGCTGGATCTGACTATGTGTGAATCTGAACATGGTTTGCTGCCTTTGTGTGCTGGAATCACACGGTGCAGGAGGGCTGTGAACCTGAGAAGTTAGCAGTCTTTGCTAAAAACAGCTCCAAGTGTCACTGAGCCAGCACCTAGCTGTTATTCTTTGAGAAAAGATGATGTTCTCGCTACTTGGAACAAAAGCAGGGAAAACGAGAAAGCCAGTAAGGGACACTTTTTGGGCTAGAAGGGTCGATGGAGTTTGAGTCTCTTCATTGATCTCTTCCCTAGGACAACTAGAGGAGGTAGCTGTAAGGTTGGGGGAGAGCCTGGGAGCAGATGGGCAGAAGTACCAGCACTCCTGCAGGAGTTCACTTCCAGCAGGCTCTGTGACATGCCAGACTCCATGTAAATGCTGAGGAAAGGCTCTCTGGCATCCTTACGGACACATGGGCACATGAGTTCAATCCCTAGTGTTTCAAGGTTTCTTTACTAACATTTTTGTTTCAGTTTTCCCTTTCCATTGATGAGTAGGCTAGGAGTGGGTTTTGCTAGTGTATATTAGCTCTGGTAGCCTCTATTCAGACCTGAAAGATAAAATGAGTGGCATCCGGAATAGAGAGAATGGAATTACTAGTGTCTTCTGTTCAACAAGACAATGAAAATTGCATTTTTAACAATTATTAGTAGTTTGCCATATAAAAGAGTGTAAAATAAAGGCTGCATTTAAACTTTTCCAAGAAAAATATTAACTTCCTCTAAGGTCAAGATTTCTCAAATTCATATCCCTGTTGTTTCATTTTAATTCTTATCAGAAATTGATCTTTTCTCCCAGCAGAAATAATTGGTCCTGGCCAATAGCAAACCTTCATCTCAATTTCATTGGCTTGTATCTCAGGCAACACAAGAGACATTCTATAATGGCTCAAAATATCCCTACTGGATAATGTAAGTAGACCACCAAATTAATCCAATTAAACTTTTTAACCTTTCAAAGTTAAAACCCAAGGATTCGAAGACTGCCCTAAAAAACGAACAAACAGAACTAAACTTTCTCAAATCTTTCTGTTGTATGTAATTTTTCCATGTTAACATACACTTAAATAAAAATCCAATGATCTCTGTTGGTTATTTTTGTTTACTAGTGTCACCAAGCAATTAATTTTATAGTTAAAGTGAACATATTGAAATAGATAACTGCAACCCAGCAACATGCCTATAGTTCTGCAGTTAAACAATATCACCCCTTTGTGTGCTGAGGATTCAAACCAGCCAATTTGCAATTTGTTTTGTAACCTCCAGGAGGAACAAAAATGAACTGTACAGAGAAAGAAAAAGCACAGAAATCGTATTGGCCTGTCTTTCTGAGTAAAGTGAGGGATAAAGGGTAATTCTGTGAACAGCGTAACTTATTTTATTGCACAAGCAAACAAAATGCTTGGAAAATGGTTGCTCCCTCTCTGGCATGGTTGTTCCACACCTGACACCCACCAGTGCCCCTCACAAGGGCACTGATCTCAGCTAAAAGTCACATTAAGGAAAGCATTTCAAGCTGACTCATTTCAATAGTGAGCAAAATCCCTGGATCATCTGACAGTGGCACGTAAAAAGTGCATGTTCATGTTTCTCCTTTTCTCGCAATGTGGAGTAAGAGTACAAGGTTTTTCCAAACCTTTCCTTCCCTCTTTTATGCAACGGGGTTGGCAAGTGGAGGAAGGGAGCAGGGAACTCCGCAGCAATGCCCTGTGTCATTCAGGCCACTGCCTGCTGCAGGTGTGGGAACCTCTTGTCATCTCCCCTATAAAAAAGAAGGCTATCAGTACCATAATATTCCCCAAAAGTGTAACAACAGCGTGTTTATATCAGGGACAGGTGTATATGTTGCTTTGACCTTTTCAATTGACTTTTTCCATTATTTCGTGTTACTCCAGTCCCATTCAGCAATGCTGTTTCAGATAGGAGATACAGCAGAGAACTGTTTTGCTACATGCTCCAAGCAGAGGAGATTTCCTTGGCACTGTGGCCTGAAAGGGAGCTTGCACTTCAAATTCACTGTAAAAGTCAGATGTGAGTCAGAAAGGGGGAGGGGGGAAATCCCAACAGCCCAGAAAAAAGAAAAATCCTTCTTTCCAGCCATGAGGATTGTGTTTTGGGAAGAGCCGTCTCTAAGCCTTTCACAGAGCTTCTGCCTCAAGCAGGGACCAAATCACCGAGGTCTCATTTTTTTGGCTCCTGGGCAGATGCTGAGCTGCTGGGAGAACAGTTGCTTTGTTATGAATGTTTGCTGGGTTGTTTCATGTCAGTGGTTGGGGTCAGGTTTTATGGTTTGCCTTCCAGCTGTGTCCATGGCCACCAAGGACGGCACGGGAGGCTCATGGTGCAAGGTGCAGTTAAGCACTTGTTCAGAGCAGTCCCTGTGGGTGAGGTGACCCTCCCAGTCCTTTCCTGGCCATCAGTACTTGGCTTTCAGCTGGGATCATGATATTGAGGAGGGTGAAGTTTGATGGGGCAAGTAAAGAGAGTGGTGTTTAGGCTGCTCAATTCAAGGTCCAAGCAGGGGATGGCTCCTAAGGGGTATCTCATCTATAGCCTGAAAGTTAGAAAGTGTCACAACCTAGATGGAAGTCGACAGTGACTTGCTTTTTCAAGAAGATGACTTGCTGGATATGAACAGTGTTGCATGTATGAAGCATGGATTAATCTTTTAAGGTAGCTGGTCCTGATAAGGACTCAGCTGGAGCATTTGTGTGCTTGGGGCACAACCCTTCAAGAAAAATACCAGGAAGGGCAAAGGTTGACAACATGAATGGCAAAGTATTTAGAAAATAGGATGTGGGACAGCAATCTGAAATAATGGAAGCTGTCACCAGGTCTCTTGGCCAGGCTGTGTGACCCTGGAAGGTGTAAAAACCTGGTGGAGAGAACTGTGATCTGTCTGCCATGAATCAGATAAAAAGCAGTAAGTTGCAGCAAGGAAAATGTAGGTCAGATTTTAATAAAAAACTTCACACCAGAGAAGTGAGAAAAGCACCTCAGAGTCTGCTTGCACCAGTCCTGGGGTCTCGAGCACGCAGGGAGTTTGAGGAGAGCTGGACAAACGCTGGTCAGGAGGGGTCTAAGTCACTGGTACTGCAGACATGAGATGGGAGGGAGCTCCCCACAGTCTCTTAGAGCCATGTGGTTCCCTCATGCTTATTTTGTGCTAGTTAATATTGGAAAATTACCACTGGAGATGTAAAAAGTGGAAACATGCCTGTGTCTGGCAACTGGTCTGTACTAGGTGCATGTGAGGATGTAGGTGGGCGATACTTGTTCATCCTATCATAGCAATTTCAGATTGCTGCTTTAGTGGGTAGCTCTGCTCCTCTTGAAGATATCCCCTTCTTTGCATATAAATAATTTCTTAAATTTTTCCAATGCTTTTGATTATGGGATTTTTACAGATGGCTAAGTGGTATTTTTGTATGTGATGTATGCTGTGTAGAAATAATATCAGCGCATCTTCCAGCCTGGATTCTGCATTGCCTCGTTGGGGTTTTTTGTCATGTGTCAGGTCACTAACATCACTTCAGTAGGGTTTTATAATTGCATTTAATATGTCACTTACTATGCATGCCTCATCTGATTTCTATGGCACTAATGAGATAATGTATCTTTGCTGCGTTGCAGTCAGTTGTGTGTTGATAACGCATTTAATTTTACCAAGTTACAAAATCTTGGCTGACTTTAGAGAAGGGTCAGAGGCAAGATAGTTTTGTATTTTAAAATACTTATCCACTCCAAACCCTTAATGTTAGCTTTGTCTTTTCAGCAAGACCAGCTCCAGCCTGAATTTTATTCAGAGAATTCAAAAAACTTCTTCTGTTATTTGAGTGATAGAGGAAACTATGGTAGAGAAATTTTGTGCTAATGTTTATTAGCTGCCCAGGGCTCATTTGAGGAGGGGGAAGATGGCAGGGAGACAGAGACAATTTTCCTGCATCAGAGCTACCAAAGCAGCAAGACTTCTTAAATTGCAGCAATGAAAGCCCAGCAAACAAATTAGTGGGTGGGAGGAATATCTTCCATGAGTTCTTTTGTTTTGTTTGAATTTGTCAGGAATATCTGAAGCCGTGCTCTGTCATTTTAGCCTGAATAAGGGATATCATTTGTAGGAACAATTTTAGGTTTAAGCCACTTTTTTGAGTACCATATTTCAGTCCTGTACAAGAGTTTTCTTGCAAAGTTAATTGCTCTTTTATTTTACAGCGACCTTGACTGTGTTTCATATCTGAAGAAAAATGACATTTGGGTTTTCTAATTTAGAAGCACAAAAGAGGTTGAAAGAGACTGTGTTAGTACCTGATTCGAATGCTGAAAAAAAAGTGCTTGTTTTAAATTACAGGCTGCTGAAGCTGGGACCAAAGATAACGTTATTAGACTTTTGGAATAAATACAATTAATGGTGCAACAGGGCTATCATTTGGGCCACCTCTTGTGTAGATACCATATTAATTTTCATGAGTAGAATTTCATCATTTAAATCAAGTATGTATATGCATGTATTTTTTTTAAGCTTTCTTGTTTTCCCCTCATTTGGAGATTTAAAATGCCTATAAATGTTCATGTGTTCCAAAGTCCACCCTGGCAGAATTTTTGGAAAAGGAGACACCTGCCCTTGTGTATTGTCTGTTCCTCTGGTTAAGATCTGTGAGTTTTAGGAGAGTAAAAGTTACACTTTGTAATGGAAAAAAACTCTCCTGAGATGGGAAGAGCATAGAAAAATTAGAAAATGCTACCATGTTTTTTAAAGCTATGAAAAGGTAGGATAAAATGAGCACTCTGACTCGTGCTGAGCTCGTTGGGAACAGCTGCCATGCAGGATTCCTCCTGAAAACCTTGTCCAAACAAATCATCATTTAAATACAGGAGTTGTCACTTTACCAAAGCCTCCCTCCTGCAAGATCTTTCACGTCTGTGTTTGAGGTGGATGTATTGTAGTACGGGAGCATACAATACATCTTTCAGTAGTCTCTGAAGCTCAGTTTGGTACATGGTGAATCAAAGCATAGGGCAATGCTCAGCTCGTGCTCACTTGTCTTTTGCAACGGCTCAGGTTTTGTCAAACCTGGAAAGAAATGTGGAGGCCAACAATGATGCTTCCCATGCATCGCTTCTACATATATGGATACAGATCCTATAAGTTTCCCACTATTTTTAAGACTGAGATAAAAGAGAAAAATATCCTATCACAAAACCAAGAGGGTTTTTTTAACCTTTTAAAAGCACAGACAAGGTAGATGCTGGGTGGACTGTGGTATCAGTGTGACAGATTGGCACGATTCCCATGTCTCCCATGGGGGCCAGCAGAAGCATGTATTATTCTGACATACTATTCTGAGAGAAAAAAAATCTTTCAGATCCTTAAATCATCTTTTGTGAGCAAAGATCAGAAAAAATTTACTCCAGCAGCAGGCATAGGTGTATCAGCTTTTTTCCCCCCCTTAAAACACTGTAGTGCACTTTGGTCCCCACTTCATTGCCTTGACTTCAGCCTGCAGGACAGAGCGCTGTGGATTCCTTGTGTATGTCTGATTTTGCACCAACCTCCATCACATTCATGTTGTGAAAATCAGTCTGTCTGTCATGTTTCCCCTGGGAAACAGCTGATCTCTTTGTTTTGGCAAACCAAAATAAAGCTGAGAACACTATAGGCACTTTTTTCAAACACTGGTATGACTTGATATGCTGAGAGCTTTAGTTTATTCTTATGTCTCTGACCAAGATGCTAATCGCTGTCTCAGAAGGTGTAAATCTGTGAAAATGACAAAAAAGAGAGATTTGGCCTATCTGAAGGATGAAATATTACTTTTTCAGTTTTTTCCTAAGGCCCTGGAAAACCCCTAGTTGTTAGCAAAATAAAATAGTTTGAAAAGCATCCTAATAGTTAACAAATGACCGAAAGCCTTTAGAATACTTTTGCACCACTGATGGAAAAAAATATCTTTTAAGCACATGAATCCTAAATATTTTCTGCTTGTAACTTCCTGCAGGTGGTAATCAAGTACGGGCTGAGACCTTGCAAGAGTTTGAGGTGAAAGGAGCTGGATATCTGTCCTCCAAACTGCCGTGGGTGCTGTGTTTGGGAGTCAGGCTCACAGGGAGCAGGGGCAAAGGCTGTTACTCTCACATGCAACCTGCTCTTCCTGTTTGTAAAGCGCAGTGGGGTTTTACTCAAATTGCTTTACTCTGGGATTGAGATTGCTGCCCAGTGCCATTTCACCGAGCAGGCAGCAGAGCTGCGTTTGCTCACCCAGCAGGTTTTTGCTGAGGTGGTACGTAAGCTCTAAAACCCTAAATGTTTGTCCCTTTTCCAGCCCTTCTTGTGCAGAGAACAAAACAGGAAGTGTAGTTCCTCAATGCATCGTTTTATCTCTGTCATCCAAGGATGGATAAAGCATGTTTGAAGGCACAGGCTCCCTCCTAGTATGCCTTTTTGAAGTTGGTTTCCCTGCTGCAAGGCTGGCTGCCTTCCCCTCAGCTAAAATGCCGTGCCTATTCAGGAACTGTGTTTGTAAAACCAGTTTTAATCTCCGCATGGGGTGTTAAACTGCTGTTAACCTCGTGAAGGGTTTGTCCCAAGAAGCAGAGCAGATTGTAGTTCCATTCTGTAGAAAGTGCTGTCTTGTAGGCACTCGCTTTTTAAGGCAACAACGCCGAACTTACACACGAAGCAGGAACAGCTTGGCTTTATGGTCCCTGTGCTGATGGATCAAGGCAACTCTGGAAATTCCTGCATCTCGAGCTGTTAAATCATGTAAAAACCTCCAAAATGAATATACGTGTGTGCAAAAGAATTAGCTAAGTGCTGAAAGCAGCATAACTGCATCAGTCAATGCCAGAGCCCAAGTGAATAAATCCAGCCCCCGGAGTCTTCCTGGCAGGTCTGAGCTGGCTGAGCAGAGCTGGCTCTGACCATGCCACTCACCCTCATGGGGCTGGCAGAGCTTGGGCTGAGGCATTTGCTCAGCTGAGATGGGTGCTCTGATTTATATCTGCTCTTTGAAGGGGCTGTCTGCAGGGAAACCCTTTGGAGAAACACCAGGGTTGGGTCACATCTATTTCCACTCTGCTGTCTGGGGTAAACTGGCTTGCAGCTGATAGATGTGATGCTTAATGGCAGTGGTGGACATATACGTATTTCTCAGGACCTCACTAGAGGGGGGCAAAAAGCTAAAATGTAGTACTGTGTCTTCAAAAGAGAGCAGTCCCTGTGCTTTTTACTGACACAAATGTGTGCTTAGAATGGAAACCTGCCGGGTATTTCTCATTCCAGATACTAAGGTAGTCCTGTAGCAGTACCAGAAAAAGGCTCAGATAACTCTCCATAGAGAGTCTCTCTGTATTGGGGATTAGCCTCTTCTCTTTCTTCTTTTTTCTTTAAAAAAAGAAATGAGTATTTTTATTAAACATCTTTATATTCCCTCATACTAGCTGAGTGAGTAGGTATTTGCATCTGGCTGGTCTGTGGCCAGTTTAAGTGTCATCACATAAAGAATTTATCTGGGAACCACATTTAGCTCTTCGATGTATAAATATAGAAGAATGTAGGAATTTCCTGAAAACTGGTGCATGAAAAAATTAAGGAAGAACAGGAGGAAGTTCAGTTTAATTTCTGGCAGGTCAAGCTATGGAAACACTTACTTGTATGCATCTTGTAGCATTGAAGGCATGCAAATATTTTGCCTTATCTAGTATGCCAGTCAAATTATCAGCTTGGGAATGAGATGTGCATCAAATTTTGACACCAGCGACAGTCCAAGGAAAGGATTAGTATCATTTTGGTACCAGGTGACATGGCTGTACCATAGTTTAGCAGCTGGCTTAGTGATCTCCAGGGTAAGAATTTCTTCCACTTCACTGACAACATCCTCTTCCGAGGAAATCAGTGCGGGCTCTTGCAGATAGCTTTGTCCTTTCTCCAATTGACTGTGCTCTTAATAATCAAAACGAGTTGCAGGCATTCCATTAATTGTCCAGATAATTAGCTTTAGGCAATCTGGCATTTAATCTTTGTCTCTGACTTAATCTCAGCTAGTTTTTGTTCAGCCACTGGCACGTGTAATTCCTCATCTATTTTGACATTTCTCTGTCATATTACCATTTGTCGTATTTCAATTCCTCTGGACTCGAACAAGCTTTAATCAATTGTACTGGTTTGCCACTTACTTATGCTACATAAAACGCATACAGTTGCAACTTTTTGTGCCCGCTGATTTGATAAATGTGCGTTTTCTGCTCCTTAGATGTCTTGCCTTGTTCATCTCATGGCACCTCCATGTAGGTTGTTAAAACCTTCTGTGAGAGTTCTCGCTCCCTGAGTGCTAATGTGGTGTTTTAAACCTAACTATGTTTGTATTAATCCCTAGAAGAATGCCAGATGGCGAGATGCAAGGCGCTGTGATGGGGCTGCGTGTGCACACGCCCATGTGCTCACACACACATTTTATTGCCTGGTGCATGAGTTCACAGGGCGAGCCAGGGTGAGGGAAGGCATTGTTAGATAATACAGCTGCTTTTTAACTCACACAGGTCACTTGGTGTGAGGACTACAAAAACCTGATTTATTTGGCCCTATGCAGTGTATGACTTTATAGAAAAGCTGTTTAGAAATCTCTGCTGTGGCTGATTGGGAGCACTTACATTACCATTCCCCAGAAGCTGGATGCCTTCTGCTGCCGGGTCCAGATGAGAAAGGAGAAGCTGTTATGCTGCGTTCATTTGGAAAACTGTGAACCTCCCAGTCAGTTACATTGGTCCCAAAGTGCTAGTCTGAAACGCTGCACGGGCATCAGGGGCTAGCTCTTAAATCTGTCACTGGTTCCCTGGGTGTTGCACAATTTGCAGCTGGAACCAGCAATGGGGCGGAAAGATTTGGCAGTAAAAAAAAAGGGAAATGTCTTTCTGATAAGTAGATTTTTTTAATTTTATTTTTTTAATTAGGTTTGAAACTGCTGAGAAATTCAAAGTATTAGATCAGGATCTGGTGGAGAGGTGTTGCGTGTGTAGAGGAAAAACAGAACTGTGTTCCCTGTTTGAAAAATTAGGGGAAAATTTGATTTATGCTTTCCTGAATTTCCTATTCTCAGTTTGCTTTTAAAGGGATGCACTGTGGCTTCTTCCCCTAAGGACAGAAGAAATTTCCCCTGGTCTTTGGTGGGTTTTTTTCTTTTTAGGGACAGCAGCAATCAGGCAGAGAAAACTTTACCAAGATACAAATGCTTTGAAGAGCCACGTACACTGGTATGGCAGCAGCCACTGTCCTTGCAACTCTTCCAACCAAGACATGCCCATTGGAGTGGAAGAACCAGCAGTGTTGCATCTGGCATCCCAGTGCCACAGACCCCCTCCTGTGTGCTCCATGGTACCAGCTCATGCTGAAGCTGCCTCTGACTTTGCAGGGTCATTGATTGATGAAATCATGGTGAATGTCAAGTGTGCTACCTAACACTCAAAAAAAGCAAGTCTGCACCTTCCTAAGGGGCCCTGAGGTGAACTGCCCAGTGCACCACTGAAAATGCTGTGCTCGTGACCTACCCAGGGCCAAGCACTGTGCATCCCAATGTTACACAGCTCCATAGAGATCATAGAGTGGTTTTCCCAATGATACCTCCAAGTCTTGTGTCCACTGTTGTGTGGGAAACCTGCCCGGTGCTGCTTGTCTTCGCGGCAGAAGTCCAGGGGGCTTCAGAGCTGCTGTTCTGTCTATGAAATATGAGGCTGTGGCTCAGCAGTTCACCTTCAAAGAGATCCGCTTTGCAGGAGGGGAGTCATGTTCAAACACCAGTTTGCAGGAGAATAATACGTAGAGCACTGGCTTTGCGTGTGAAGTAAAGATAGATAAATTTCTAACTTTGTGCATACAAGTCACCCTCCTTAAGTACTTTACGGAGTCAGAACCCATAAAATCCACGGCTTCATTGACAATTAGTTTCTGTATAAGTCTTCTAAGCAGAGTTAAAGGACAGTTGTGCCTTTTTAAAGATTCCAGTCCTCTTTGGACTGAGAGGAACAGCATGCAGCTTTTTCTTTCTTTGCTTTGTCCTGCTGAATCTGATATGGTCTCTGCAGCCCAGGGTGCTCCATACTGGCTGGATTTTTCATGTTTAGGGTTCACCTTCTGTTATTCTGTGCTAGATAAGGTAGTTTTAGCTTTTAGTAGAGTTAAGTGAATTTATACTCTCTTACTCTTTAAATACAATTTCCTCTTCAAATACACCAGTGTGTTTTATGGCAAGAAACATTATTTTACATAGTCTTTTAGAGCTTAGTAGAAACTTATCAAAAGTTCCTGGCTCTGAGATTTTACCATAACTCATCTGATATCACACAATTGGCTTATGTGGGGTTTTGGTTGATTTGCTTTAGAAAGCCCTGTTTTTCAAGACCAAGATTACTCTTCTCTCAGTCAAAAGATTTACTACCTGTGATGCAATAGGTAGGTTTCTCTATCTCATAGATTTTAAAGCCAGAGGGGGCTATTAAATTATTTAGTCTGCATGACACAAGCTATAAAATGTGATTTAAACTAGGCATTTTCTGCTGTGAATCCCCCAAGTGGAAGCTGTTTGAACCCCCTTGGCTGAAAAAGTGCATCCTTCTTGGTCTGCTCTTGGAGGAGCTTCAGCTTTCCATGCCTTGACTGAAGGAAGGGAGAATCTGAGGTTGCATGTATACTGCTTTGGTAAATACAGTTTGGTTTTAATAAGAACAACTGTAAGTGGTGTGAATCCCTGTAGTTATGGGTGACTCTTTCTCAGCCTCTTCACACGTTTTGCAGCCGTAGGAGGAAGTATTTGAACACAAACATGATTCGGGATTTATGGAGACTGCTCGTGTGAGTAGCGTTTTTCATTTGCATTGCTATTTGCCTGAATAAGCTCGTGTTCTACGCTTTGCCTTTTATTTTCCCTCTGTGGATCCACTACCATCCTTCACTGTGATGAGCTTGCAAGCACACAGTGGGATTTGGGTTCAAGTTCCAGCTTCAGCCAGGCTGTTACGCCCTTGCCTTTGAGCATCTGGGCTAAGAGCTTTTCTCTGATTTATTGCAGGTGTTTCTGAAATAAGAGGTGAGCTACTGCATCTCTGCCACATGTGCTGGCTGGAGATAGGCCTTTGTACGAGATTACCTGAGAAATGGGCTAGGGAAACTTTAAAGCCGACAGCGCTAATCAGCATCCTGCATGCCCCGTCTATCATGCACATCAGATTCAAGGGAAGGACAGGAATACCGCGTGCAGGAAATAAGGGTCAGGAGTGACAGGTGGGGAGGAGGGAGAGAGACGTTTAAGAACCAGCCAGCAAGAAAATGGAAAGAGTCAGGAATGCATTTGCTGTTGCTGCCTGTCAAAAATCAGAAGCTGGTGCATGCGTATAAGAGGAGCCATTTTTTGCTTTAGTGTCTCAAATTCTAGATTGTTGCTGTTTATTCTGCAGTGACTAGGCAGAACATATGACAGTGAGGTTCTAGGCTGTGATTCTTTGGTTGACAGCTTTGTGGTACTCTCCCAAATTACAGTTACAAATGTATTAGAGTAATAAAATACAATGGTGCTTTTTTTTCCTGGGTGTGACAACAAAAATTTGCCTTTAATCAAGAAGTTATGTCCTCCTGAAATTTCATTTATAGGCTGTTTCCTAGAATTAGGAGCTTAGACTATTTCCTGTCAGTCTTATTCTGTACTGTTTCTCCTAAATTATTTAAAGGTATTAAAAATGCATGGAACATACACTGTACCAAGTTTAATGAAAGGAAGGATTGGTCCTGACTTTACATTGAATTACACATTAGCCATTATTTATTGTTGCACTTTATTTTGTTTGGGAAACAGAATTAACTCAATGAATACTTTCTGATGAACGTTACTCAGTAATACCCTCATGTTATTTAATATATTTTGTAGATCTACACATATATGTTCGTAAAGAAAGCTCATTTTCTATTTAAATTGAAATGGCAAACTCTTTACATTACAAGAATTTACTATGATAAAATCTAGTGGGTGTTCTCTCTTTTTTTTTTTTTAAATCATGTATCTATTTCTGTCTCCAGTCAGGGTGGAAGGAGTCAAATAAAAATTTCAGGCAAATTTCTTTTTCCTCGCCTCTCTCTGCCAGTCTTCTTTGCAATATATTTATGT
Organism: Dendrocincla fuliginosa; assembly: GCA_035047845.1. Taxonomy (NCBI): domain Eukaryota; kingdom Metazoa; phylum Chordata; class Aves; order Passeriformes; family Dendrocolaptidae; genus Dendrocincla; species Dendrocincla fuliginosa. The sequence goes on along the minus strand of JAWWMO010000083.1, from coordinate 41,343,233 downwards.
TTTAAGGATCTGGGTTTTTGCCCTGAAACTGTAGAAGAATGTCATCAGGAAGCTACAACCTTGTTAAAAATACTGGAATTAAATCAGCCTCATGAAAATGGTTAGCTATTGTATTAGATTTCTCTGATACTTGGCACCTTTCTTTGACTGGTCAGTTAATAGGTTGGCAAATAGTAAAGCAATTCCCCTGCTAATTGGACATGTATTAGCTTGGCTTGGTACTGAAATACATTATTGGAAAAGCATATATATCAGTTACAGAAAGGCGTAATGCTTCTCTCCTGATGTCATCCCTGCAGACTGAGGCAAAAGCTGGCAATGCTGAGGGCTGTGGCACAAGACCTCTGAGTCATGGCTAAACTCTGGGGCTCTGCATCACAGTGACAGGAAGAGCATTTGCACATTGACTCTCTTCCATGTCGTGGAATGGTTGTATTCTTCGAAATCCAGCACTTGTTTAAGAAAAAAAAAATAATTTAAACAACTATTCACAACAAAGCTGTAGTTTTGTTGCTTAGAAGAAAGGCACTGTATGGGGCTGTAGTTGTCCAGATCTCTCTTTCAGGCTTGGAAGGTGCCATTCATTCATCAAAGAGTATCTTTCCTCCAGTTTTTTTTAAAACCTGTGACAAGGAATGGGACGATCCCTTTCCCAGCCTGCAGACCATCCAAAGCCCACTCAGTTCCCACATCTCTCATTCAGCATCTGATGGTTTCTTGATTTGAGGGCTGATTTCCCCACTTGCTCTGGGATTCATCTCCTGCCTCCCTGACATGGTATCATGCTCTCAGGAAGCTGAAGCCCCAAAGTGAGAAACAGTCTGTTTTGTGGCAAGACATCCCCAGCCAATGCCAATGGTCTCCACCAAGGAAATCTCATCCAAAACAAGGAGTGACCTTATCAATCATGCCATGTGCAGTAATTACACACATTTGCATAAATGTCACTAACGTGCTATTGCTTCTAGATGAGCTGGTCCTCACTTAACAGTAGCACAGTACTAAGCCATTAATTATAGGAGTCAGAGGAGAGGTACAGCTGCAGATCTGCCCCGTCAGGATTTATCAGGCTCCATTTTCTAATCAATGGTTTATTTATTAAACCATCACAAATGGTGCATGCGCTCTAGCCACAGCCGGCTGCGGCTCTGCTTGGATATTTCATCTGAATCAATGGAAGCAATCATCTGCTTTACATCAGGTATTGAACCTGTGCGGGTCCTCGAGTGATAAATGACTTTATTGTCTGGGTGGAATTGACTGGAGCTGATGCCTGGAGCTGGGGGTGAGGGAGAGGTGGTAAAAACACTGAATTCCTCTATAACTGGTGCTTTTGTGCCTTTATTTTTCCTGCCCCCCTCCCCGCCCCCCCCCTCGCCTTGCCCTAGCTTCTGCAAAGCAAATCAGAGGATTTGTCTCTGCATGGCTGAATCTGACGCAACGAAGGGAGAGGCTGGTGAGCTGCAGTGAGAGGGAACATACTGGAAAGCAAAAGGGAAGGGGATTTGCCCTGCTCTGGATGTGTTAGAAGTCAAGGGAGCCATCAGAAGCAGTGGCCACTACACTGGTCTTGGTTTTGACCTCCTCGGATCAAACATCACACAAGAATGGTCCAAACGTGCTTTAGGGATGCCATGGGGGCCTTTGGCTTTCAGGGGCTGCTGCCAAAAAATGCAAGGCAAGCAAAATTGGATTTGAAGCAAAGCAGTCTCTGAACCCCTGGAAATACCTTCTTCAGCCTTTCTCATTACCATTGATCAGGCAGGGAGCTAACACCAAAGCCAACATCAGAAAATTTCAAAGCACAACAGCAGTATTCTTTTTATTTTTCAATTAAAAAAAATTATCAGCAGAATGTTCCTCTGCATGCTAGTGACCATTGATTTGTTTTGGGAGGTGGCAGGGGCACGGGTTTAGGTTTATTTCTGCACAAAAGGATCTGTTTTTAATATGGATAGTGTGTCTCTCTGAAACATGGGACTTTGAAGCTCACAAGTTTTATGTTCTCATAGCATCATTCTTCTCTTTACCTCTGGCCAGAGGACTGATGAAGAAGACAGAGTTGCTCAAGTCTCATTACTCGCTGGATGTAGCCCCTGTAATATGAGAGACTCCTCATCTAAGGACTTTTTGGTCAGCAACTTGTTCCAACGTCATCATTCTTGCGCCATGTGGTCATTTCTGTTACTGCAACAGCAGAGTCTCTTCCTCACCCATTAATAGGATAGCGAGAGTACCTCAGCTGTGTGGCCTGAGACTGGAAAGAACCCCCCATTGCTTTTCACAAGGTCTGCTGAAGTCTGTAGGTGGTGTCCTGTTTTCCACAGTGCGCTCCAAGCCCATGGATGTTGCAAGAGAGAAGTCTCACTCAGTGTGAATCCCTTGCCTTTTCACTGGGGATAATTTCAGGCCAGACCTGTGTTCTTGACAGCTAATTCATCCTCACGCTGGCCGCTTTACAGGAGCTGCATGATTTGCATGTTTTGTGGGATCTGTTATTGACATAATGAGGTTTTATGGGATTAAAGAGCTTGCTGCCAGAACCAATTGGTCAATAGAATCCATAGGTTTATATAAACATCCAAAACTAGACTTTATAAGATCTGCATTAATATATTTCACTCCCATATTAGCAGTGATTCAGGCACAATGTTTCTCCCTTATGACCAATATGTACAGGAAGGTGGAAGATTGCCAGGGAGACGTATCCTGTAAGACCTTGGTATCCCACAGTGTTACACAATAGTGTAGAAATACTGCATTAAGTATGTACCACCTGTATTTGCTAAATTATATCCATGATACTTTGTACTCAGTCCATTGTCCTGAACACAGAAAGGGGTGAGGTTGAAATTTTGTTGATCACCCGTTGATAACATGATCTTTTGCCTTTTCAAAATAGTTAAGTCTGAGTAGGCTTCTGTATGGGCTACTGGAGGCAAAAAACCCGAAGGTATTGAATACTGAAGTGTATTCCTCACCATGCATTCACTTCTAGAAGTGTATGCCAAACTTCAAACTAGCAAATGCAGCTGCAGTCTGCACCGTGTGGGACCCGGGGTTATGTTCCCAGTTCTGCTGCTGGCTGCCATTTGACATTGAGCAAGCCACTTAACATCAGCATGGCTTTCTCCTCCCTGCTTGGGGCTTGTTTGGTGATGCACAGCTGTAAACTTAAAATGTGGAGTGGAAACTTTCCTGAGTAGAACAGGGGAGAGAATTGATATTCCACTGGAGCTCACAGCTGATGCTGCATGATGGGATAACATCAGGGAGTGGGAGACAGATAGATAGATTAGATGGATGGATGGATGGATAGATAGATAGATAGATAGATAGATAGATAGATAGATAGATAGATAGATAGATAGACAGACAGACAGACATAAGCATCTGGCAGCCACAACCTGCTCACAGCATTTCCTTACATCTTCCTCAGAAGTGCTGCCTGGGCCATAGAACTTGATCTGCAGGGTGGGAGACGGGTGGTTACATACTAAACCACACAGAGATAAATATTCACCTGTCATCTTGTACAGCTGTTAACAGAAACCTGCTCCCAAAGGGCAGCTCTGAATCAGCACAAAGCAGCGTTTTCAAGGATTTGCACAGGTGAAGGGAAAAAACCCCCAAGCACCTGAGTGTTTAATTCAAGACATCCAAGCAGCAAGATTTGTCCTAGAAGCAGAAAAGCACAAATATTCCTATTCCTAAAGACCTGCTCCTGCCCATTAGTGGGTGGTCTGTTCTTCAGGGAGCAGCAGTGCAATGTGTGGGTGAACAGGTCTGTTCCTGCTGGCTTTTGGGTGTATCGCTGAGAGCTGCAGCCTGAGCACACAATTGCTCCTGACTGGACAGTCCCCTGGGAGCACATGAGGACCACATCAGCAGCTCAGATGATGCCATTGGCACCCCAGCAGCTGATGTCCATCAAGGAAGCTTTCCCACAGCAGCCTTATTCATCATGATGCTTACTGCTGTTATACTTTCAAAAATACTCATAACTGAAATTCAGCTCAGAATAAGTCAGGCTATCTGACTTATAAAAGGCAGGGCTGCTATTTTTCGCTGTAAGAATACATCCTAGTCATTTTTGGTGCCATATTATAGTGAGAAGTTATGTACAAGATTGAGTTCCTAACTGGTTACTAACATAGTGATACTTTTCACGTATATGTTTACTCTTCCTGGTTTCCCCTCCAGTACTACTACTAATAAACACTTGGTGAATATAAGAAATGTGTAGAGCTGCAGAAGTTGTATCTTCTTTTCACCAACCTTTTTTCTGTATAAAAGAGGTCAAATCACATTAGGTTTTTACCACTGAGATCCTAGGGCTTCAAACATGAAAAATTAAACTAATGTATGCTTATTTAAGTACACTAAAACATGCACTGATACTTTTTTCTTTTTTTTTTTTTTTTTGCATTAGGGAAGTTAATTATCTGAGTGTAAAAGTGCATGGTAAAAGATCACAAATGGAAAATTAATCCTCTTTTAAACATTTTGTCAGACAGTGAGTTACATAAAAAGGAGAGATTGTTTCTTCAGAGTTACTGCCTTCCTCCTCACTTGGGTATTAAATGCATTCAAATTTATACTAGCCAGTTCTTTGGAGTGCAATTTGTGTGCATGTTGATAGGGTTTCAAAAAATGGTGGGGTTTTTTTTTAACCCTCCGGGGACTTTTTATGTGCGAGCCAAGTGCTTCTGCACGCATGACAGAGCAATTTCTTCGCTCTGGAAAGTGCTACTAGATAGAAATACGATAGCAGAGCAAACATTGACTTCCTCAGAATTGTTACTTGTTCAAATAGGGATACCATAACAAAATCTTACACGGGGTCAAAAGTGCTCGTCTCTGTACTGATGAGATCTCTCTCAATAGTTTTTGGTAGGTTTCCAAACAGAGGGCATAGTTTATTGAAAGTTGGCCCACATTGTAGAAAATAAGCTCATATACACCTCTGATATGGAAAATAACTTAATTTAAACCTTAAATATATTACTAGGTATTTTTATAATGATTCAGGGCTTGTTCTCTAGTCAGAATAGGTTGGTGGCAGGGTTTTATTTTGGTCAAAGATGTATTGGTTTACCCACTTGGAAAATCTGAAGTTTGATGGAGATGTTTTAGGGTTTTTTTTGAAACCACTTCATCTCATTGTAATTGTTTAATGTGGTGCCAGCAGAGCCTGGAGAGTAAAGGTGCATGTATATGGATACATGCATGCACACACATCCTCATAAGAAGAAGAGTGGCTTAGTCATAGAGACTACTATTACACAAAAGTCTATCACAAAAACTTATCCAGGCTAAGCGTATATGCAGAGCCCATTTCAAGAGCAGATGCACAGCGCAGACCTATTTTAAGGGGATTAATAATCTATGAATAATACATATGCAAGATCCACAGCAGCAGTGTGGGTTTAGAAATGGAGGAAACTTCAGTGAGTTTAGGTGGAGGCTATGTCCACACGAAGGGGACTCACTGGGGCAGATCTTCTGACAGTGAAAACCAGCTCCAGGTCCTTCAGCTTTAGAGAAGGAATACTGGTACAAAACAATGGAGCATCTAGTTCAATATGTGTAGCGTACAGTTCTATTACCAGTGCATATAAGTAACAATTTCATACTAGCATTTTAAACTATTACTTCCTTCTTAAACCGTATGCTAATTTTCTTAAAGAGAAGTCTAATTGCTCTCTTTATATGCAGCTCCAAGTCAAAAGCTTAATTTATCCCTCCAGTTGGATAATTAAATCATACAATGTTCATCTCTTGTGACTCTTCCTGTCCCAGAAATCTTAAATTCTTCTTCTCTAGCTGTCTTCCACAGAGCACAGCTTCTGACAAAGCTTTCACCTTTAATTTACTTGTGCCAGTAAGACAGCCATTTGACTCGATTCAGAAGCAAGGCTTCATTTCCCTTTACTTGAGTTTTCCTGTGTTTTTCTTTTCCTAGAAAAGAAACCTCATCTCTCCCACACGTACCGTCTTCAGGCATTACAAAACAGGATTTTATTTTTTTTCCCCTTCCCTGTGACCTGATTTTGCAAACCTGCAAGTATTCCCATTTAAATCAGCTGCCTGGCTTGCATGGTTATGGTTTGGGAAGTGCAAAGAGTGCAGTTTGAGTTCCTGTGTGGTGTAGTTGGTGTATTACTGCAGGCGGGCAGTCAGAGCTGAAGCTGCAAGGGTGAAGCTGCTGCAGGGAAACAGATGGTGATAACACCCTGCTGCAGGGAACTCCTGGGAGTCACTGATGCACTGCACCCCACAGGAGCAGGCTGCAGGACTGTAGGCTGGTATTGGAAAATAAATTGAAGGTCTAGAAGAGTTCATGCTTGGTGGGGCATTTCTATTAGAAATCCTTCCCTTGTAAGGCTCAACTTCCTTGCTTCATCTCTTTACTTCAAAATGAGGAGTTTTCGAAAGCTCAGCTGTGGATCAAGTAGACCTGTGTGTGAGCAGCCCTGATGAAGTCAGGAGGACCAGGCACTCAAAAATGGAGACCTCCCAGCAGCTTTGCTCCAAAATTTTGCAGAATTGCATCCCAGTAAGAGGGGTCCCTGAAGGCTTTTCCTGCAGCGTGCTTGTGGCTTTGTAAGAGATGGTACGACAGTTTGTGAAATGTCAATTCCAGTGTTGAAACGTTGGTTCTGATATTATTTCTTGGGTCTAGCAGTGCCTATACCTGAAGCTGTGTTAACTTTGCTTAGCTGTTATGCTGTGGGTGGAACCGCTGAAGCAAGAAAGCTGACCCTAAAAGAGCTAGCTAAGGACTGGCTTTGTGCTTTGCTTTGTGTTAGGGTCCTGTTGTGGTTCTGAGGTTTCACCGTGCAGCATGCCTACCAGCAATGCTGACTTTCCTTTTCTGGAACTGCAGATCAGCACCTCATACTTTCCCCATTGATTTTTAAATGCTTTGTGTTTTCCAGTACATTTGGTTCATGTCACTATTCAACACTGGTATTTAAACACCGTTTAAAATGATGACACTGGTTTGGCAGGTGCTGAGAACACTGTTCAGCCTCTTCCACCTTCCTCAGCATCAACCCTGTGTAGGATCTTCTGTGTGTGCTGTCCCCCTCATGGCTGACTCAGGATGATCCCTCAGGAATTCCTGCTGGAAAAGCTGAGATGTTCCTAGAATTTAAATTAAATGTGCTTTGCACTCAGATGTACACAAAGTGCATTTATTTTGAGTCATGCAGCAGCCTATCGCGCAGTGCAGTATCTTGTTGAAAAAAGGCATCAGTGCTTCTGATGGCATTTGTAGTGTTGGCTCTCACTGGTAAAGCCCTGCCTGCTTTGGGCTTAAACTGGACCACAGAAGGGATCGAAATTTCACTCTCCCTGCAGCTGGCCACAGAATGGAGATGGGAGGCGCCACAATTATGGATTTTTTCCCCTTTCCTTTGATTTTGAAATAGCTCATTTGTCAGATTTCAGGTAATGACCTTTGTCTCTGCAGAGGTTGCAGGTCTTTTGAGTGCAGATGTGCCACAGGAAGGTAAGACACATTCTTTGTCTTGCAGTCCAGTGCTACTTACATAGGCATCGCTCATGGTTCTTTTTTAAAAACCACTTTTGAAAAGTGTTGTTTTAAACTTGTAGAAGAGTGATGCTTAAAGAATAGACTGTAGTTGAAAGAAGGTGCTGAACTGCCTGAACTAGTTTCCAGAATAGTGCACTACATGCTGTGGGTCAGCTTTAGTACCTACAAGTAGATTTTGTGTGTGTGTGTGCATATTAACCTTGAGGCAGCAAAGAGCCACACAGGAGAAAGCACTGTGATGTGGGGGCAGTGATTTTGTCAGAGGTCTTGTGTGCATCTTGAAAGGTCTGGTCCTGAGATTACCCAGACTGCTGAAGTTGCAGAGATGTGGACAAGGAATCCCTTTGAACACCGACCTTTTGCTTTTCCCTTTTTAGTGATAAAATATTCAAGGGAGCAGAAAGTGACCCATTTTGTGCTCTGCCTGTCAAGCCAAGCAGAGTAAAGAGAGTACAGCGAGGGCCCAGGTGGAACCCAGTGAATGCAAATGATTTATGGAGTAGCTGCTTTAAGCATTTCCAATTGCTTCTATCATCATCCAGTAGAGTCTATTTATGGGTATGAGCTTAAACGCATTGCCCAGAACAAACGCATGGCATAGGCAGCTGTGGGACTCATACACACTCCAGCATCTCTCTTTGTCCCTCTGCTCACTGGGTATTTCCTAGGGATTTGCAGAGGGAAGAGAAGCCCTGCTTGGCAACCTCTTTGCCTGAGCTTGGCTTGTCCTCACTGCACCACAACTAAGCAAGCAAAGTTAAGTACTTCGTGCATCATGAGCAAATGCTTTGCCAGCTTTAACAGGTGTTTTTTTTCCCTTGGAGGCTGCAGAGGAAGGCCATTCACCTGACCTAGCTGCACAAGAGCAGGGATGGTGTTTGATGTGGCAGCTGGTTACATGAATGTGTGCTCTTCATGTCCAGCCCAGAAGCATCCGTGGGCTCTGCCTGTATCTGAGGAGTGTCTGAGCACGTTTGCAAACCATAGCCACACCACACCATAGATGCAGAAAAGTGGCAGTCAGCTGGCTCAGAGAGAGAGGAGCCTAACTTGTCTAAACACAGTCCTTTCTTTCAGAAAAGGTGCTAGGGTATGTCTAGTGGTACACATTCTCCCAAGGACTGTTTTAGAGTAACTTCATGTAAAAGTAAATATTTCATTCCTCTTACCCGTCCAAGGTTTCGTCTAGGGTTAAAACAAACAAACAAACAAACAAATTTAAAACCACAAGACAAACCAAAAGGGGGATGTGTGTTTGAAATACATCATCAAACAGGAGTGAGTTTGCAAAAGGAGTAGGTGAGGATGAGCTGACAAAGCCTGAAGTTACCAAGAAACACCCAAGTAAAGGGTATCAGCCATCAAACCAGCATCAGCTCCACATTTTACACTAAGGGATGTTTTGTGAATACTTCGTGAAACTGAACAGTTTGGTGCAGCTTTCATAGGGCTTCAGCATCAGTAAGCAGCACACTTACAGTCCTGAGAGGCCTGAAGTACCTTTTGCTCCCTAGTATGACCACATGAAGAACATATGTATTTAGAAGCCATAGCAACAAATCAGGTGAGGATAGGACCTTTGGACGTGCTTTAAAGGATGTTGCTGGTATGCCAGAATTCTTGTCCATTCTTACTATTTCAGGGCATCTTCTTTAGCTTCCCCACTGCTTTTACCTTTTTTTTTTTAAAATTATTATTATTATTATTAAACTTTGTCCTATTTCTGTTTAATGCACCAAAGAGCAAGCATTACAGTCATGATATACCTCCAATTCCTTAGCGGCATTTTTAGGAAGTGAAAAGTGATCAAATTCCCTTGTCAAGTCACTGTCACTGACTTAGAGGCTACTCCTTTCTTAAAAATATGACCTAGAGATAAAACTTTGAAAAAACTTGCAACCCAGATAGTAATGATATGCATTTAAAACATAAGCCAGGACAGCTGGTCATACAAAACCATTCACAAGCAAATAGCCTCCAAAAACCAGGAGTCTGCCTTTTCTTCATGGGCACTTCGGTCCTATACAGTAACCAATTTTATGAAATACAGTATGTCTGTTAACCAAGAGAACTGAACACTTCAGTTGCTTAGTAACTAATCCAATCCAAGGAGGAAATAAAAATAACATACATAATTTTAGAACCTTTAGGACCTTTGCCAAGCAAAATATTCTCACTAGCAGCAGTCAGGTTTGTGATTTAAGTGGGTTAGCTTAATAGAATACATTCTATTTGTTTTATGTAGATAAATGGTCCTTGCTTTTCAAATCTGATTAATTACGTATCTGGGCCATTAGGTCTTGCAGCTTCAGTACTCTTCCACAAGTTTATTTAACTAAAAAACATAACTAAATATAAATGAAAAAGGAAAAATGTTTTAGTTGCTGTCTTCTTTTTCAGCTTTAATCTGGTTAAAAAGCTGAAGACTGCAGTATAACTCAATAAATCACATTATATTGTCAGGAGGAATGTCATAAGCGTCTGCTTAATTCAAGTGTGGTGTTTTTTTCTATACTCATCTGTAAAGTTTGTTGAGAGGAAAAAGGATATTATTTTTATAAAAAGGTATTATTGCCACCGTTGGTGGAAATTGCCACATGGTACCACAGCACCACTTATTCAAGCAAGGTAGGAACCTGATATGTTCAGTTTCTGTAAAATTATTATTTAGCTGACAAAATATGACCCCTATTTTAAAATACATCTTCAAAAATGCAGCATTTGCATTTTTAGAGGCTCGCTCTGTTTATGCACCTTGCTCGCGCATTTGACAAGTTTCATACACCAGACTTCTGCAAATTACGGCGAGGATCTGGATTTTTCCCCCACAATTCTATCAGCATCACCACTGGATGGAGGATTTGCAGGACTAAATCCTATCGTGTGTGAATAGCATCGCCCAAGTTGGCTCTCTTGCCCTTATTCCTGAATAAGGTAGGCGGTACGGGGTCTGATGTTCCTGCAATGCCTGTATTCTGAGGTGGTCATGGTGCGTTGGGCTATCAAAACAGAGAGAGCGCTCCTTTCACAAAACAATTTGAATACCAACTTCCGAGTACATGAATTCTGATTTAATTCCCCACTCTTCTGAGGCGTGCATTTGGGAAGGTCGCAGGTTTTCCTGCATCTCTTTCAGTTCAGTAAGTATTTTAATATAGGGTGAAAAGCACTCAGATTCAGTGTTACATGGCTGGTACATTTTGCTTGAAGAAGAATACATTTCTTTTAGACGTAGTGATTCAGCACATTTTTCCTTCCACTTTAGGATTATCATCCTGTAGGGTAAAAAGCTAAATATAGCTACTACATGCCTTGCACGGTAGTTTTAATACTTTTTGCTTAATGCTTTTTCTTTTTTTTTCTTTTTTTCTTTTTTTTTCTCCTTGCTGGTGGAGTTTCAGGCACTGCTATTCTTATTTTTGGTGTTTTCATTTATTAATACAGCTGACAGGATCAGCTGAAGGAAACTAAGATTTTTCATCATTGTGTGCTGAATGAATAGCATGCCAAATCCAAGAGGAAGATTCCACTGGAACATCACTGTAATTAGTTTATGTGCCTGAAACCAGGAGAGGTGCAGTAGGTATGGCCATGACTCTGAAATAGAGCCACAAGAGCTGCCCTGCAAGTCCATCGCGTGGTCCACCGAGCTGCCCGGGGTGAAACTGCTGAGCACAGCAGCAGGAGATGTGGTATGGCCCTCCGTGCTGGCGTTTGGGGTGAAATCAGCAGGAAGGGAACTCTTGCATGGAGCCAGTGTTCATTTTCTACCTGGAGCTCCTGGTCTTTGCTGCCCTGGCAGCTTGCATGACCTCAGAGATCTGCCTGAATGTATTTTATTGAGGATAAAAAAAAAAAAAATACAGTTGCCGCGGTGAAATGCAACTTGATATGCTACTAATTTTTTTCCCTAAAGAAGTTCAGAAAACATCCAAGGATTTCTGGCCAAAATGTATTATGCAGTTAATTCAAGTAAATTGCAGTTACTCTGTAGCAAATAATTACCACCTGTTTCACATCTGCCTCAAATCCACTCAAAATACAGCAATCTAGTCATCATTCTTGTGTTATTTATGTCGTTTTATTATTTGCAGTTAGACTTCCACTTACTTACCCGATTCACAACAATTTTTTCATGCCTTCTGCACACAGAATGATGAATTTAATAACCTCCTTTGGATTTGTTTATAAAACCTTTCAAAATATGTTTGCAGTGCATGACAGGGCTTCCGAAATGCCGCAGACACTTGGTGGCCTTTTTCATCATGAACTGCAGTTGGGAGCATGCCACTTGCTGCCCTTGGATCTCAACGCCTCCATTTCACCTTCACAAATAGCCCACATTAGCCTGTCACACGCATGATCTCACGAGCTTTTTCAGAGACACATTTTGCTCTGTTAATATGGGAGCTTCTGGATTGGTTGTTCAAAGCATTGCTGTGCTTTGATGTTGGGATGGACAATGAGGCAAATGAGGGATTTTAGCAAGAACGATCACCTCCTGCACGGGTGGCCAGGTACGATGGAAATTCAAAGGAAGGACAGGGACAAAAGCCAAATGCACGCTGCTTTAAAATGCTCAAAACAGTCTGCAAGGGCTTGGGCTTTTTGTGCATTGTGCCGATCATTCTCACTCACAGCAAGACGTGTTGTTGTAGTGGTTTCTTTCGATATTACACTTCACAGCAGAATGGCATGTGCGGGAAGGAGGGCGAGGGGTTAATTCCTTGCAGCACATCTAGGCCATCCCCTGAAATCACAGGAGCAAAACCAGCTGAGCGGTGAATCAGGCCACCCTGCTTCTCCAGGACAGGAATAGCAAGAATCAGAAATCTTGCCCTCAGCTGTGCTGGCATGCAGGGAGGCAGAGGAAAGACTCAGGGAAATGCAGCCAGTCACTGGCCTCTGAGTTTCAAGTCTTTCCCATTACACCCAAGTGGTATGGATGGTTTTGCAGCTCCAATACTGAGAGCAAAACGTGGTCTTCCATACTTTCAGTGTGAGTTGGGGTGATTGGCCTCCCAAGATGTATTGCTGTGTGAACACTCCATCTCACCCTAAATTTTCCACCTTAGGTAGAATTGTTTTTTCCACACAGGCAAGTCCCCTTCATTTCTATAGTGCCCTCTTTGCATTAACCTCTCTCACAACAAGAACAGCATTCCCCTCCACTCCCCTCCATCTCTGTTCAGTTGTGATGCAGTGCTTCTGCCCAGAGTGTGCAGATGAGGGAAATGTGGATGCAGATTTCTGTCCTAACATTCAGGAAGGGAGAGCAGTGGTGGGCTGGAATATCCATTAAAGGTGGAAAACTAAAAACAAATTATGGCTAGTAAAAATTAAGCTTGGAGGATTCCAGGGGTGTGAGTCACAAACTCAGGAGCACTATTGC
>JAWWMO010000083.1:41310435-41330180 GCA_035047845.1 Dendrocincla fuliginosa | reverse complement strand
GGCCTCTGAGTTTCAAGTCTTTCCCATTACACCCAAGTGGTATGGATGGTTTTGCAGCTCCAATACTGAGAGCAAAATGTGGTCTTCCATACTTTCAGTGTGAGTTGGGGTGATTGGTCTCCCAAGATGTATTGCTGTGTGAACACCCCATCTCACCCTAAATTTTCCACCTTAGGTAGAATTGTTTTTTCCACACAGGCAAGTCCCCTTCATTTCTATAGAGCCCTCTTTGCATTAACCTCTCTCACAACAAGAACAGCGCTCCCCTCCACTCCCCTCCATCTCTGTTCAGTTGTGATGCAGTGCTTCTGCCCAGAGTGTGCAGATGAGGGAAATCTGGATGCACATTTCTGTCCTAACATTCAGGAAGGGAGAGCAGTGATGGGCTGGAATATCCAAATATTCATTAAAGGTGGAAAACTAAAAAAAAAATTATGGCTACTAAAAATTAAGCTTGGAGGATTCCAGGGGTGTGAGTCACAAACTCAGCAGCACTATTGCACGTCTTTATGATACCTCTCAAAACTGCCTGTCAAAATCTCCCATTAAGGAGCATCGCAGATTAGTAATTATGCGCATATATTAGCTAAGCATCCATTCTTTCTCTCAAACGCTTTGTAGCAATATCTCTCCAAAGAAGCACATATCTCATCTAGGTGTCTGGTAGATGGCCATAACACCTCCCCAAGGGAGATGCCTGTGATAACACTATATTAAAGACAGGGCTTGGTTTTGTCTTTTAAACTGCTATCACACAAGCCAGTGCACAGGGAAAGACACCTATTATAATTTTGTAGACAAACGCTAGCAAAAGCTGCCTGCACACATGCACACACAGAAAAATTTAATGTTAACATTGCAGGAGGCTGTGATGATGACAGGGGTACTTTTATTGTCAGCTCTGCTGGGAAGGGGAAAAAAAAAACAACCTTATTTGTGCAAATAACCCGAGCTTAGCTTTATTCCCAAGCATCCTATTTGCACATCTGAGTATGTTTTGTCAGCCATGTCTTAGGTACAGGTTCTCATCTTCAGCTACTTATGGTTGTTTGTGTTAAACAAATTAGTGCCATAATAACACACACCCCCATAGAGACATGAATATTGTATAGTAAGAATCCTAAATACATGGTGCTCTTGCGCTTTTTTTGTTGTGGGTTTGTCGGTTTGATTTGTTTGGGTTTTTTCCCAAAAAAAATGCTTAATTAAACTCTCTTATGCTTAGTTTTCCTGATTATATTTTGTTCATTAATAGAGAGCAAATCTGAAAAGAACTAAGAGCAAAACTGGAGGCAGAGGATAATAAAATCCATTGCTATTAATTAAGCTGAAATCTTCAAACATGCCTCCTTCCAACGTGTTATCTTCCGGATCCTAGATTACTTCATTCTTTCAGTGACTACTGCTAGACAGGCGCATCCTGTCGTGATAAAGGAGACCAGCTGGATTTAGGACTGTGACTTTGCATTTGTGGTACAACTGACCATATGTGATTCTCTGTCAAGTTTGCAGCTTTAATAGGAAATCTCTGAAGTATTTCCACTTTGATTCATGTTTTTTCACTGGTTTGATAACAAAAGAGGGGATGGCTTTGTGCAGCTGGCTCGCACTAATATAGGTTGTAGTGTGATTCTCAGCAAAGGAAAGGGAAGCTCTTGCATACTTATCCTTAAGAGTTGCTTTGGTTTGGTTTGTTTTTCGTGGGTTTTTGTTTTGTTTTGGTTGGGGGGGGGGTTGAGGGGGGCTGGAGTTGGTTGGTTTTGTTTGGTGGTTTGGTTTGGGGTTTTTTAAAGAAAAAATAGCTGGGACTAGAAACTACATTTCATTAGGGATATAATTGTGAATTCTTATGCAGATCATGGTTTTTATCTGGCTTCAACAGAACTGAATAATTCTGTTAATTGTTATTGTTTTCCTACTGGCTTTGAGAAATGTGTGTCTCTAACCTCTGTAGGTCTGGCAACAGAAGGGTAGCTAGTTGTGAAAGAAGCATAACAAACAGCAGATAGAATTTGAAGGAGTTTGGAGTCTCTTTCCTAAGGAGGAGCACTGCCAGGCCCCTGGTCAACTTTTCTGATATTTCTGATTTCAGTGTAATTTATTGAAAAGTACATCCTGTACACACATCAATCCTTTTATCCATGTAAGGCTCAACCATGTCAAACCCCCTTTGCTAAAAAGACTATATTTGTGTAAGTTAATAGACCTGAATTTCTCATTTATGTTTTTTGTTGCATATATATGTTGGAGAAATATTACACTGTGCAAACAGTGCCCACTGAACTCTGCTGGTGTATCTCCACCCTGACCAACAACATCCTTGCTGATCTCTGAGGCCCTGTTTGAAATGCTGAATATCCTTCCCTTTCACTGAAGACTGTAGCAGTGTTCCCTTAGGAGAGGCACCATGCCACAACACTGATGAAAATCTCAAATTCCAACAGCTCTATTTTGTTAGATCTTTTGTTAACCTGGCTGTCATACTTTGAGAGCTCTCCCTACCCCCAGACTATGACTTGGCCATCACAGGTGCAGTGGACAAGAGCTGCAGGTACCTGTGACATTTGGCTGAGGGCAGGAGGAAGAAACTCACATTAATAGCTCTCTTCAGTTTCTGTAAGGAAAAGAGATGAGAAGGATCCTCTCCTCATCCATCAAGACTGAGAAAGTAATTGCAGCCTGAAGAATGGCTTGCATTTACTTGTCTTCCAGACTTGAAAACAGTACACATAGGGGCAAAGGACAGTGATGGTCACACAGATATGGAGGAAACAGGAATAGGAAAATCCCCTTCCTTTTGTACTCTATGTCAGTTTTGCTTAGAACGTGCAGTGAATTATCATTTGTAATGGGTTACTTCCACCTGTGTCTGTCTGCTCCTGAGCTCTCTGGGCTTCAGGCAGAAAAGTCAAATGCCACAGGAAGATCTCATCTTCTAAGATTTGCAGCCTCAAGGCAACTGGCGAGGCATCAAAACTTCCAAGTCAGCCAAGTGTCTGAAGTCCCCTGTTAAACAGGCACAGAGAGAAACCATAGGTTAACACTCAGTACCCGGCCCTGGGCTTACTATTTGTCCTTTAGTCAAATATGTACCATGTTGGTGCTTTATATTGCCAGTGGGTTGTGTCCAAACTGTATCTTCTTTGCACCTTATCAAACACTAAATGTTTGAACAGTGCCTGAATTTTAGTGATCAGTGTTTGCAAACAGCATCTTTACCCTTTTCATTCAGGACTTTCATGATAAAGGGTGGGCAGAGAGGAGGCATCCTAAGAATGACAGAGGTGTCTGAGCCTCTGCTCATCTCGCAGCTGTGGAAATCTCCATGCTGGTGGTGAGGCAAGACGCCCTTTGCTGCGGCCATGCAGGAAGAGTCAAGGTGCCAGTCACTCAGACGTATTCCTGAAGAGTCCATCTCTTTGGGTTAGGTGCCAGCACCACTGGTCCAGGAGCTGTGCCCCTGTCTCACAGGGAGTGGGTGAACAGAGGTGGAAGGTCAAACCAATGATTTGGAAGTTGGTTTTGCTGGTAACTTGGTTTTGCTGGTAACTTCTAAGAGTGAACAGGCTATCTGGTAATGGGCTATTGATTTCCCAGATGAAAGCCAGCTTGTTGTCACGTAGATGTATTTTCTGATAAAGAGTTTCTAAAATGGATATGTTGGCATCCAATTCTTTATGGAAATCATATATATATGATGTGAAGTGAAGTATAAGTGAAGACTGCGTTATTTAAGTCCACTGAAAGAAAATGGTACACTTAGGTATTTTGTGGATATTTGAGATCGTTTTTCCTTTGTGGCAAGACTTGCATTTCTCTAGAGATAAAAGATGTTTAAATTAAAAAGGAGCAGTGCAAAATAAAAATGATCTGTCCGCAAAGAGGCAGTACTGCAGCAGAACATGTAGCAAAGACCACCAAAAGACATTGTCATTTGATGCAACTGGATGGTGGTGGGCAGAAGGATGTATCCAGGTCTGTGAAGGCCCTGCAGACAAGGCTGTAGTGCTGGCAGTCAGCTAGCTATACAACACCTGCATTTTGGTTTAAAGTGCTGTTATACTGCCACTGTTCTCTACTGCTGTAAATCAATTTCCTAAAATACCTGGATTTTTTCTCCTCCTCTCAGACATACAGTTCAATATTTCTGAATATTTGATTATGTAAGCATTAGACCATATTCTGGAGGCCTGTGAAGCAGGTTGAGTGAAGTGCCATGGAATGAGCTCTGTTGTGAATGGTAGCAGCCCTGTCCTACTGCTATTTTGCCTAATGGGGGAAAGGCTCTGACTTGTCTCAATATTGCATTCAGCAAGCAAATCTTCATAATATTCCTTTGAATCAAAACAGGCAGCAACACCCTAGACGAGTATGGTGCCTATCAGAATTGTACATTTCATCTGAACATGTCTCCGAGACTATTTATTCTCTCATTATAAAGAATATGCTGGCCCAATGTAAATGTCAGTGAGCTCAGTGCACTTTGTGCACAGCTCCAAAACAGTAGCGAGAGGCAGGTCTGGGTCCTTGGCACTGCTGAGCAGCACTTGCTTTCCCTTTTCTGTTTTTTTAAGCACTCTGTGTTTGATTCCCCATGCCCACTAATTTGAGTCTTAGTCGGCCTCAGAAGGGCAGTAACATTGCACACACTTCTTTCTCTGAGAGGACAAGCAATTAATCTTCATGAAGCAGAGGATCTAGTGGGTTGTGATGTGGGTGTTTTGTTGGTTTTTTAATAAATATTTTCTTGGTCTGGATTTTCAACATTCCCATACACAGTAAGGAAAGCGTGAAGGAGACGTCCTTTGTGACCAGATGTGTTGGTGGGAAGGAGCCTCCTATGGGCAAACCTGGCACTGTACAGACCATGTGGTGTTCAGTTTGGTTGTCTGCAGTCGGTAACACTTAGCAAGAGACAGTAAAGCATCTGGAAGATTATTTTGAAGTACACATGTATTGCTTTGGTGAAAACATCATTTGGTCGTGATAAAACAGTCCTGCTATCAGGACACCTAAAAGCAATCCTGCAGTCCCCAATGTTCATGATCGACATTGATTACAAGGTGATTTTTCTAGCAGAGAAACATCCCACCGAAAAAAGCATCTTGCTGTGCATATGTAGCACGTACCAGCATTTATTAAGAAATCAGCTGATTATTATTCTGCTACTGGCTTTTATTTTCTTCTACTCCCTCCCTTACAAGAGGGCTGCATACAAATATAGCAATCGATTGAGAGGAGATGTTCTTCCTTTACGAGATTAATTACAAACACAGGGATGCTGTGTCTGGCCCGTGTGTATGATTGATCTTGTAGGAGGAAATGCAATAGGAAACTAATGCTTCCTTTTATCCAGTAAGCAAAGTTCAGAGATGTTTACATTCTGCTAGGTAAGCACAGCTGTCCAAAGATGTGAAGACAGATGGACTGTCCTGTCAGCACAAATTCATGCCGAGGTAACAGGCCACGCCGTCCCTGCAGACCTCTCTCTCTGGCTAAGAGGCTGCAGGGCCAGAGTCGCTCATTTAACACACAACTTAATTGTTTCACATTTTAATTACTGGGGAGTACTATAAATGACAGCACGGGGAAGGTGCTGGTGAACCACACTGGTGGAGCCAGGGGGTGAGGAGGAAGGGTCCCGATGATGTTGAGCACAGGGTGGCTGTCACTGTTTAGAAATGGCAAGGGTTTGTTCTTAAAACCTAATTGGTGTAAGGAGCTATCTGGGTATTCGTTCACTGCATGTGACTGCAGAACCATCTGCAAAAACTGCAGCACTTAGCTGCCCTTGTTTCTATTTGTATATAAATATAATCTTACAATCCCTGGACTTGGCTCAGGGTCCTTCTGGAAGGGTTCGTTTGGTTCTTGGGCACAGACTTTATTTAGGCTGTATTTAGGCTGTGAAACAGTGTCAGAGGTGACAGATCCAGCTTAGTGACTCAGCTTTCTTCTTCACAGTATTTTAAATAATGGATGTGCTACTGCTGGTATTTAACTCCTGCCAGAGCTGCTGAAATATATGGTGTGTTTGAAATACTGCAACAACATTGAACCTCTGCTCAGGCAGAGGAGCTCTCCACCTGGGATTGGTTTTCTCAGAAGAAATCGGAGGGAGAGGGAAAGGGAGGAGGAGGAGGAGAGGCAAGCCCGAGCCATAATATCTTGTAAGAATGCCCTTCACCTGAGGCAGCGGAGCAGTCAGCTCTAGCAGCGTGTTGACAGAGAATCCTGGAATCGATGCTGCAGCCTGCGTTATATTTATACAAGCATATGCACTGCACTGATGACGGGGGAGAGAAAGGGCTGTTCCCTGGGTTAAAAGAATTAGTGTCATAAATACAGCCTGGCGGGCGAGCACCAGAGGAAGTAGGAATCCCTTTGTTCACATCTCGCCACTTAGAGCTGGGTAAGCAAGTCTTGCGGAGTTGAGCTCAGAATTTACTCACCCTTTTATTCTGTGTCTAGAGATCTGGAGCAGGACGTGCTGCTGATGCCAGACTTAACAAGCGACAGTGCATCCCTCGTGCTTCAGAGTGATGCTGAGGATTTTAAAGGGTCTTTTCTTTTTCTTCCTTCTGTCCACGCAAATCCTGCCTGGTAAACGTGGATTCGTTTGCTGTTTAGCAGTCAGTTTGCTTGGCTTCACAAAGGTTATTGCAATAATTGATGTTCCTCTTCTAATAATTAATGTTAATGAGTCCACTAAACAGTAAACAAGGCAACAAAGAACTGTTAATGAGACAGTCTTTACTCATTTGTTTAATCTTTTAGTAAGATAATGGGCGATAAATATGTCGCTATTCAGCCATCTTCAAGTCCTTAATGTATGGGGAGTGTTTTAAAAAGGGATTTGAGCTGATTTTTTACACTTGCATTTAGTAAATTCAGCTGACTGGGTAGGTGGGGCGCCTGAAAGAATTGGGAGACCTATATAATTAAGTGCCTTGACATTCTGCTTCTGAAGGACATTGGCGGATATCCAAATGCTATGTTCTGCTCTCAAACTATTTAATTGAAACCATACAAAAGTGGGGGGAGAGGGGCAGAAGAGAGGGGGATCTTGGCAAAAACCTTATGTGCGGTTTTTCGCTGTTGGATTGACCAGACAGGGCAACAAAGCTGATAAAACAGGATTAGCAAAATTGCATTGTTGGATATTATATGCTGTGTGACATGTACTACAGCAAGGGAATTTGGCAGGATTAACCTGCAGAGGATAAAGATGTACCAGACAAGAGGGCTGAATTAATAGACTGCTGTGACCAAAGCAAGAAAATCTATTTGCATGGGATATTAAGGGTGGTAATAACTTTGCGGGGTGGGGTTGCAGTTGATGTCCCAGATCTAGTGCTGACCCCACACCCCAGTCCAGCCCACTGCTTGGCCCTCAGCATACAAAACCCAGCTTGTTGGCATGGCTTCTCGTCACTCTTCCCTCTTTCTAAATATATATATATGTACAAAAATGCTAGTTCCTATGCTGGATTTTCTGTGTTAACTGTGTGTGCTAGTGGATTTTTTTTCCCGAAACTGAGATGTTTATTTTTCTATTTATATGAGGTGACTTTCTTTTCCTAATGCACTAGTGTTATCCTAAAGTAAATATTTTGTTTTGGTGGTTTTCCTCAGGGCTTCTAGACCAGGGCATTCCCTCACTGCTTGTTACTCAGCTCTTTAAGAGATTCTACAGTTACCTATGTGCAACCTAGCTGAAATCATAAAAAATATTTCAAACCATATAGTGCCAAAGAACATGAAAGCTATTGCCAGTAGATGACCAAATAAAATCATATTGAGTGAAAATGGGAGAATATTAAAATTAAAAAAGCTCAGACATACACTAAGACTACACTGAAGTATTTGACTGAGCAGGTAAAGAGGCAGAAAACCAGCCTCCATCTCTGGTGTGTTAAAGGCAGAGAAAGGAGATGAAGTGTTCATGTCCGACTTGTACAACATATAATACTGGTTTTTTCCTTGAAAAGACTTTTACATTTGCTTCTTCCAGGCAACAAGCAATGCATATACAGTAGCATAGTGGTCTTTTTAACTAGTCTGATGTACTTCAGCACAGATTGCATGAACGTATTCAGAAGGATTTCAACAACCTTGAAAAAGGCTCATATCATTTGTTTCTCTTTTCCCACCCACAGTACTAGTGGCAGACTTTAGTGTTCCCAGGGAACAGAGAATGTACAAAAAGTATTTGGCATTACTCTGTATGTGACACAATGTGCTTCGTCAAGTGTGCTCGGTGCCACCGCATGCAGTGAAAGATCTGCTCAGGGCAGACCATTCACCTTCATCCGGCATTAGCGTGTCACCATTGATCAGCACCAGCCACAACACCAGTTCAGCCTTCAGGTTCTTCCTTTCAGGGTTGAAAGCTGAATAATAGTTACACATCAAATGGATATACTTTTTTTCCTTCAGTGTGTTAAAATTACAGGAACTGCTCTTTAAATAAAAGCTCTGTTAGGGCAACATGACTGAGACGTTATACACACATGGACAGGTGTCAAGAAATCTAATTCCATTTCTTGCAGCAGCTAAATTGCATAACCTGTCCCTAGAGTATTTTCTTTTAGTGCTCATGTGCATATGTTACCCACTTTTCTGCCCAGGGACTGTACATGACTACGTCTCCCTTCTCTGGGGAAAGACAAGGCATGAAGTTTCCCTTGGATTAAACTGGGCAGTGGGCACGGATGGGAGGGACACTTCCTTTGTCAGCAGGGCTAGAAATTTTGCCTCCAAATCCAACATATTTCAGGAGAACTATTGAAAAACAGCACTCTCTCCCTTGAGGTGTGCTAGACTGCATACCATTTTCTTTTTATCTGATTTGCTTAAGGACTCCTGCAATGAGTCCTCATTCCAGGGATAGTCCTGAACTGATTCACAGAAACTCTGCCTTCTTTTGGATGTTGGTTGCTGAGGAAGGTAACATACAGGATCAAGTTTATTATTTGCTTATTTTTCACATGTTCCTAGATGAATTAGCCCAATAAGGAGTTGTTGGTAACCCCTTAAGAATGATCCAACCATGATAAGCCAGTCATTGTACCGCTGGTGCAGCATTTTACGGAGAATCAGGAAGAAGCACACGTTTGTTTCCACCTTTTTTTTGTCTTCTTGAAAAGCTTCAGGACTGCCGAGGCCATTCCTGTAGTGCTGCAGCATTGTAACCCTGGGCTCTCCTGCTGCCTGAGAGACAGGCTGTGTGCAGGCTGTGGAGGCTGGCATGCTCACCAGCATCAGTCCTGCACAGGCGAGGGAGATTTCTTTTTCCCTTGAGTCCCAGAATCCATTGCTCCCTTTGTGATTTAAAAAAAAAAAAGAGACCCATTTTCTTGGTCATCAGCAAATTGTGTCCCTCAGGTTCTGGGAGCTCCTGAGGGATGGGGGCCTTGGAAGGGAATGAAGGGCTGGCAGGCTGGTTCATTCACGGGTTGCAGCAGGACTTTGTGGGGTGAGGGCACCTTCCCAAATGCCAACGTGCTGGGCAGTTTCTGGGGATGGACCACATGTGTGCTGGTGTCTCAGCCACCTCAGAGGAGCGGACACGGTGCAGGCATGAGGGTTCGTGGCCACGGCACGCTTGGGAAGCCAGGCAGTCCCTTGGGAACTGCTCTCCTTTTGACAGCATCCTGGGCTCTGTGAAAAAGCAGCCTGTTTCTCCCATGTCTCTGAGGGCTTGGCTGAGTTTCTAGGTTGCTTCCCCCGCCTGCCAGCCTCCAGCCCTCAGGAGATGAGCGCAGGGAATGAGTTGCAGGAGTGCAGCTGTACACATTTCCGGCATCACGCTGCAGCAGACACCTCTGCGAAGCCTTGGATCTTGAGTGCCAAGCAAGTTTGCCAGCCTTTTTTTTCCTTGGAGACATACACTCTTCACAAGTTTGTATTTTAAACAGGCACGGGTTTTAAACTTGTGGGATCAATGGACCTAACCCTGTCACTTTGCTTTCCAGCACATGGTGATGTGGGAGATGGATCATGGAGGAGAAGGACAGAGCGCAGAGGAGCCCAGCAGCAGGAAGCCTGGCCAGGAGGCCCCTCAGGTGCTGTGCAGCAGCTGGTGTTGTGAATCAGGCCGTCACCAGTCGGAGAACGGCTACTTCACAACACCAGGGTTGCACCACACCACGGTTCGCCCGCCGGACGGAGAGGAGCTGCAGCCCCTGTGGGCAGGCAGGAGATGTGGAGCACCTCCTGGCTGCCTCCACCCAAGCCCAGACCTGCAAAGGTAATCAGGTGCTCAACTCCTATTTAGGCACCGGCCTCCCACTGAAGTCTGAAATAGAAGTTAGGCCCCTAAATATCTCTGTGGGTCTGGCCCCGAGACCCTGCCTCGCTGTGCAGTGCAGAGCAGTGCGTCAGCAGGCACAGGGCAGCACTGTCAGCAGCGTGGTCACTGCCTGCTCACATGCCAAGTGAATGTTAAGGAATGGGTAGCTTCTACTAAGCTGTGACAAACAGTAAAACAAAGCCTCTGCATGCTGTGTGTGTGGTTCTCCCCAACAGTCATGTCTGTGGTCCATGCCTGTGAATTGTTCTGATCCCTTCCCTATTGTGACACCTGATTGTGTATTCTCTGTAAAAGGATGATGTACATACCAGGAAAGAAGTTGGTCTCCTTGGTATTGATACAAAAAAAGCCCTAAGTGTGTTGTGATGAGTGAAAAAATAAACGGTGGGGTCATCCAGAAGTGGTACCAACAACTGCTGTCCTTGAAATAGAGAAAACATTGCTTAAGCAGTGCCCCTAAATTACCAGGTATGGAGAGTCAGTGAAGCACACTCAAACTGAGTGGCCCTGTAACATGTGCCGTGTGTTTCAGAGCTGAGATACAGGCTCTTCTCTGCTTCCTCCTTTGTACCACACCACCAGTGTGATGTTACTTTGAGGGGAGCGAGTTGCAGAGCAGTGCTTCCCACCCAAAACTGGGTCAGGTACATGGAGGTTGGCGCAAAGTTGATGGCTGTATACAGTCCCCTAAGTCAAACTGAAACATTTAGTTTTGGTCTCAGAAAGCAGCCACCTGTTCTTGGACACAGAATGGGGTTTTCTTTGGTGGGTTTTCCCTTCCTCCCACCCCTCAAGATGCTCCCAGGTGTGGCTTGCTGTTCTCTTGTATTATATAAACCACTAGGTATATCTAAAACAGAGAGTGGAGAAATGCAGAGAGCAAACAATTCAGTAACATCGAACTAATGAAGGTGTTTTTGAAAGTTTTCTTTGTTATCCTAACTCATCTGATTGAGGATGGCAGGAAAAATGATTTACATCCCCTCCTGGATGTATGATTGCTGGCAGGGAGCTAGACGAGAGTCAGGATATGCACAAGGCCAGAAATAGCATGGGACAGCCTGGAAAGGCAAATGGAAGGAGACAATGGTGCTTACATTGGATGGACCCATCCTGATTTTTCTATGCAGGTGGGCTTTCCTACAGAAACCCTGAATTCCTCTCATAGCCAAAAGTCTGCAACCAATACCATGAACAACGTAAGAGGCATATGGGAGGCCTGCTTGTACATGAGAGGAGGGCAACCTGTTGATGCAGACTAGCACTGGCTTTGTGTCATTGGTGAGAGGAAAAGCAAGGCCGTGTTTCTAGTTCAGGCCCTGTGGCAAGGAGGAGTATGAATTTGTAAATCCAACATGCAAGAAGGCTGTTTTATTAAACTTGTTCTCTGCTAACACAAGTGGTGTGGTCTGTGTGGTAATCTCATTGTTATAACCTTGGTTTAAAGCTCGAAACTTTTAACTTCAGAATTTGTTTCATGGGCTAATACAGTTCTTTAGAAACAGGAGGCATCAAGGAAATAGCCTCAATAACCCTTGCACACACACACACACACACACACACACACACACACACACACACACAGATGTGCATGAGCATCTATTCATATATGGGACTAAACACCATTTCATCTTTTATTGTGAACCAGAAACCTGTTTGAACTATTCAGTTTCTGTCAGTAAATACATGTAACATTTGAAATAGCTTAATATCCGCTGCCAGGTGACCTGATAGACTATCTCCCTAATGCTCCAGGTATAATATGTGGAGACAGGCCATTTTCAGCTCCCTTTGTTAAAGAATTTCATGGGAACATCACATTTCAGAGGTGTCTTTGGGGCATTTATTGTACTATAACTTAAATACATCACACTTTATGCTCTTCTAAAGTGATTTCCTAGCAAATTAATGCATGCCATAATGTAGCACTGCTACTGAAAATCAAGCACTCCTTCTTGTCATTAAGAAGCCTGAACGTGTCATCTTATGAGGTGGATTGCAGGTTAAACAGCCGGCTGTCAGCTTCAGTGATGGATGCGATTTCTGTTTGCTCCCTTCAGCAGGTGGCACATGCTGCAGCAAAAAGTGAATGCACCAAATAAATAGTTCAATATAGGTTTTTAATTTGTGTGAGTGTTATTCTGAGATAAGTACCTACAGTTGGTCTTCATGTCAACTCTAATTCTGGCTGCTGAGATAAAATAATAGGTGCTCACCAGTTTTCTGGACAGCCCCCAAAACAAGATGCCCTTGCAGTCTGTGAGTACATCTGGAGAGTTTCCTGGTGCCTTCCAGATCCTTTCTCATACTGCTTAGTATTGTAAAAAATGAAAGTTTACCCCTGAAAAATACACCATTAGAATTGTTGATAGGGTTTTTATAACTTTAATAAAACACTATGCTCAGCAATCAGGGGAAAAAAGAGCAAAGTCTATCAAAGCTGAAATGCTGGGCTGTAGTCTCTTGTGAGATTTTCTTTTATGGGGTTGTTACTTGAAAAATGGTGTTTATATTTAAGCAAATAATATTTAATTTCACCCTTGAACCCTTTAAAATATAAACCTGATGGGTTTATTTTCTCAGTGCATCCACGATGTTCTTCAACTGTATTGAATAGGTTTTTTGCTTCCTTCCCGGGCTCACCAGCAGCTCATGTACCACTTCAGAGAGTAGCATGCCTGTAAATTTTGTTCTCTTTTGCCCTGCATGCAAAAGCCAAGCTGGCAGGCACAGTAGGGCTCAGCATCTCTCACTTTCTGTGTTCACATGCACCCTGCTTTGTTACCCTGGTGTTCCTTGCAAAAAGTGCCATTAGCAGATTTCCTCTTCGTCTCCTTAATTGGGCTTTCTCTTTGGCAAACAACTAATGTGAAATTAAAATGATATTTCAGGCAGCATTGCAAAGCAAACAGTAGGTGGGGCTGAATTTTGGTACCCACAAACCTGAGTCAGGTTTTTTCAATAGTGTAAAAGCTTCACAACAGGAGGGAGAAAATAAAGAAACAGTGTTCAGGCATCTTAACACAGTGAGCAGGAGGTGACACTAAGGAGGAAGAAAAGAGGCTTGTTCACGGGTACCATTTTAAACACAGTATGTTATATAGGTATGTTAGATATATTAGATAGGTATTTTTAGAAAAATCAAGAGTTGTCCCAGTATAAAGTCAGGCCTCAAATGTGCACATAAAAGGGTCTGAAACATCCCCGTTGTGCAGTGAAGTGGCACCACAAAGAGCATAAAAATCACAAAGTAGGGCTAAATAACTTTCATTCAAAGGTTAATGTAAGCAACAGAAGGGAGCAAGCAGCCTCTGAAGATCACATAAACTACTCAGAGAAGTTTTATAACCCATCCTCTAGGGAGATTCTCCCTGCTTAAAAGCCAAAGCAATGGACTTTGCTGTGTCATACTACTTGTCTTCATGTATATGAGAAATTCCAAAAATTATGATGCTTCTTTGATAAACAGATGCCTCTCTTCTTTAAGAAGACTAACTACCTATGCCTCAATAAACGAGTTTTTATATTGCATTTGATTAGACCTAGTTCTCCAGCCATGCATTAGCAGGAAAGCGCTGCCCACGCATGCAAGCTTAATGCACACAGCTCTTGCTGCCACAGAGACCATTTTTAAAAAGATGTACAAAGCAATCCAGCCAGCTGCACTCTGAGACCCACTTCATGCCAGGAAAACTCCTCTACTCCTGGGGACATGGCCTAAGTGCTGGGAAAGAGGCTGAGACCAGGTGCCCACCCCTGTGTCACGGCAGCCTTGGCCCTGCTGCTGCTCTGTCTGCAGAGTCTGGGGCAGGGGCTTGTAATGGGCTGGTTCATTCCTGGTTAGGGACAGCACAAAAAAAAAGCAGAACTGGAGCCTATATTAATATTTTGAGTGCATGGCATCTCCACGATTAAGCTAAAAGTTTTGGTCGTTGGGGAAGAAAAGTCTAGTTTTAGAGAATTCTGGCATATGTCAAAAACTCAACATCCAACTATATTGTCCTTTAGTAATGTGGTTATTAAGATGGCTAAACCCTAATTCCTTCCACTGAATAGGGGTCTCATGCCTGGAACTCTTTCTGCCCTGGTCTCCTTGCCATTTGGGATGTGTAGCTGTGGTAGCACACGTGTCCCTGGGCTCTCCAGGAGAGCCAGCAGCTTCTCCATGTGAACAGCCACCATAGACTGAAGTAGCTTCTAACTCTGCAAATTGCATTTCATTTCCAAAGCTCTGGCTGAATTTCACCGTGGCAGACACCAGATCTGGTGGAGGAGGAGCACTTTGTGCTGGTTTTACCTTGCCCTGCTGAGGTATGTCTGCAGGAGGGGGGTAGTGATGAGAAGCCACCATGCTGCTCCCCTCCCCAAAGCCTCCCTGAAGGCTGAAACAGGAGGAGGCACCTTCCTCAGCTAATAAAGAGCAGGACAGTCTTCTGGAAAAGAAGCTGCTCTTCCCATACACCCTACAGCCCTATTTCTTGCCAAATGGCAAAAGGCTTTAACCTCTTTAAGGGGGTTTACATGACTATTTTTTACTATGTTAAAATAATGGTTTCCACAGTAATAGCCAGGTGCGCCATAACTTACCCCAACTCAAGATACATTGCAGAAGACTCTTAGAGGATAAAAATCCCCACACATCCTCAAAAACACTGCACAACCACAGGGAAAGCACTCCTGCACTCCATAACCTCTCCCTTCACCAGATTACAACACATATAGTTCATTATTTTGTTGTTCCAAATAAACTTCTGTTGTTCAACTGTGGGGATCTCCAGAGAGACCTATAGCACAATAGCAGCATCTCCCATGTCAGCTGCAGCTTGTGGTAAGTCTCTGGTGAGAAGCAGCAGCTCTTTCCCTCCAGGAATGGTTTTTGATCTCTTCCCACTTTTCCCTAGCTTAAACCCAAAAGTATTGAATTGCATTCTGGCAGCTGGGTTGCTGTAAAAGCCCTTCTAGTTTTATCACTCGAATTAAAATCGTGCTGTCTTCAAGCCTTGAATTCAAAATGGCAATGTCTTTGCTGCTTAATGACAAGGTAAGGGAAATGGAGCTAGTGACTGCTCCCACAGCACATGCAGAGGGAACAGCATCACTCATCCTGTCATGGGGGAGAAGTGTCTGCTGTCAGGGAAAAGTAACCCAGAAATCCAGCCCCCCTCTGCAGTGGTGAATGTGCAGGCAGCTGCCTGCAGTGGGAGGTCATGCGTGCCCCAGGGCCGGGGCAGCCACAGTGAGATTTACACACTCTGGACTGCACAGGTGGCTCGGTCCTGGGCACCTGTGGGTGGAGTTGGCTGGGTTTAACCCATGTGAAAGTCAACCCACCTGGTGGGGTTGGGTTTTTATCTTTATGAACAGAAGAGTTACATTTGTGCTGGGTCTCCCTGTCCCTGCCAGGATGAGAAAACAGATTCCCAGTGGCCAAATACCATTGACACCAATGCCTCCACCATGGTGCAGCTGAGCTTCCTGCCCAGCCCCTGTCCTTGGCTGCCTCTGTCCCAGGTACTTCACAAATTCAGGCACCTTCACCAGGGCTGCAGCTTCATTCACAGGAGCTGAAGACTTATTCCCTCAAAGACCCAGAAAAATACGAGACTGCAAAATACAGATGTTTATAGTGACTGAAATACTCAGTGACCAAGAAAACCCTCACATGAGTTTTCTTTTTTAATAAAGCAAACTGCACTGCCTTGTCATGTGAATTAATATCCCTGCAGCATGGCTTTGTCTATTTATTCCTGGCTGATGTTGCTTTTGATCACTACTAGATGAAAATGAAATCTTGGATGCTTTGGGGCTGCTGTTAGGACAGACTCAATGAGATGAAAACGCATTTCAGGAAATACCACTGAAGCCAGTTTTTGTTTTAATTTCCAGAGACACACAGGGCTCCAATCCCCTGGAGTCAGGAGGAATTCCAGTTGAAGAAAGGCATACTGAAAACACACATCAAAAGTGTGTCCTTCCAACCCACCAAAGCAAATGGCACTCAGAGGCATTGCTGTTATGCCCCTCAATCACAAGACTCTTGCTTTTGAAGGCAATATTTGGGAAATCCAAGTCCTTTTCTTCACAGGCTTTTTGAATATTAAGTGGTCCCTGGGCACAGACAGGATCCAGGGCTGTAGCACTCTGGCACGCTTTCTACTCACTGCACCCACAGCCTCGGTCTGTCTGTCTGTCAGTCCATCAGTTTGCCCCATCAGTCCTGTTACTCCAGGTTACTCAAAACCCCATGTCAGTGGCTGTTTCTCTGCCTTGCTCATGGCCTTGCAGGCAGGTCCCCAGCTGAAGGCATTACCTCTTGCTTGGCAAGCATAGATCCTTTACCCTGCAGTAGGGCCCTCTTCTGACTCTGTTACGGGGTAACCTCTTTTCTCATCTTGAGTTTGTATCCCTACATCTCCACCTGGGAGCTGTAGCTGGTGGTAGGAACATCAGGGGAGGTGGTATGAACATCAGATAGCATTTTGTTACTCAACGCTTGTAATTACACAACCAGCTTAACGCAAATAGTGCCAGACTAGATTTGCCCTGTGTAAATCACTGCCTTTCACAATCTCCTTGGTTTAAACCCAAGACAAATCAGTTTAACCTACATCTGAAGAATCAAGTCTCTTTGAATTTAAGCACATGACTGGTGTCCACAACTCTCATAGTTATATTTGGTCAAGAAAAAAAATTACTTTTCCACATATGTTCATAGAAGAAAAAAATCCATATTTGGAAATAGTTTAGTAGAAAAAGTCAGACACTGTTATTGACTATAGCCCAGAATAACAGTGACAAACTTTGGGATTTTCTCAGACAGAAATAAAAATCCAAGCAATTTCTAAACTACATTTTTTCTGACAAAAATAAGCATTAAGTGGAGGAGATCAAAACTTTTGCTGACGCTGGCCTTCCCCAGCAGTGCAGTGGCAAGGATCTGTGTGTCCCATGTCTCCTTCACAAGGGAGCAGGGTGGGCAGGCATGGCTCTCTCCTCCTGCCACTCCTGCCATGCCAAGGGAGTATAAAAGGCCAAGAAATTTGTCCCCTTTCAGATTTCCTTTCAGAATTTACCCAGCTTTCTCTGTATATGCATCGCACACAACACAGCAGGGTTATGACCCACAGCAGGGGTTTACAAACACTTGCACAAGTAATAATAAAAAGTCCTGACCATCCCCTTCTGGGTGTCTCACAGAAACAGATTTAAAGACCCCATGGTGTTTAAATGGTGTGCTACAGACAGGGACAGTGCCTACAGAGAGGCTGACAAAGTCCCACTGCCCCATTGCAAGGTGGGGAGGAGACCTCTGATGCTCCACAGTCCAAAACTGCCTCTCAGCCACCTTCTTCACCCTTCTGGCCTGGTTTCAATCTTGATGCCTGCACCTCTCCAAAGACTTCCAGATTGGGGGAGTAAACAAATTAAGTTTGCTGCCACATCAGCCCAAAAACTTTATAGCAAGGAAATGGACCTTGGACCTGACA
This sequence comes from Dendrocincla fuliginosa, assembly GCA_035047845.1. Lineage (NCBI taxonomy): Eukaryota > Metazoa > Chordata > Aves > Passeriformes > Dendrocolaptidae > Dendrocincla > Dendrocincla fuliginosa. Next base: position 41,312,378 of record JAWWMO010000083.1, on the reverse strand, counting down.
TTCTTAGCAAGCTCCAATGAAACCCTCCACCCTGTGTGAGGTTTGCTGGGGTCATCATTCTCTGCACAGGTCAGCATCACTCACCTGCAGTGTGAAAATAGTGCTGCAAACATACTGAAGAAGGGATTCAGGAATTATGGAGTAAAAAAATTGTTCCATCCAAAGCTGTAGCTTGAGAGGGGAGGAGAGAGCTGAGAGGAGTCCCAGTGCCTTTGGGAAGCAACAAGAGTTATGTGGTGTTCCTTTTAATTACCCTGTGAGGGAGCACAGAAGCCTAGGTGAGTCTCCTGCTATCCCAAGGCAGGGTGTTTTTTCAGCATAGTAAAACACGGCGGAACAAATACCAACCCAGATGGGAGTTTCTGAAACTCTCCATCAAGTCTTTCCCCTTTTCCCCAGATAACCCAAGCTCTCTTACATGGCCACAACACAGCAATTTCACCTTCATTTAGAATAGAAGATACTGAAATGAAAACTTGTGGGGGGAAAAAAATCTTCCAGACTGAAATCAAAACAAATCACTTTTTTGCATATTAATAAGCCTCCTGATTGAAAGTGTTCTAGCTGTTCAAGGAGGAATATCAACAGTAGATGCTGCTAATTTAAGCCTGGCTAATTAAAAGCAAAACGAAAAAAATTACTCCCCGAGAAACTGCCGCACGCAAAGCGCACTCACCCGGCACATTTCATCAAGCTCCGATTATTATATCTGGGTTTAGGGAAAGAATCCCATGGCTTTTTTACTCTCTTTCTGGGTTGTGTTCTCCCACTGCACATTGCCTTCCAGCACCCTCTGCAGAGCCAGCAGCAGCGACCAGCAGGACCTGCAGGGACACCCAGGGCTGTGACCCGTCTGGGGCTTTGGTCAGGCATCACCAATGGCATGGGGCATTAGAGGTGTCTGAGTCAACACCATCCCTGCAGCAGAACTAGCAAGGATTGACACCTGCCAGAGTGCCACCAGGAACTTGCCATGGGTGTCCCCTTACCCAGCTCACTGGCAGAAACATTAAACTGTACCAGTCCCAGAAGTGACCCCTTAACCACATTTCACCAGTTTGGCTGCAATGATACAGTGGGTTATTGTGGCCAAACCCCTGCTAAAGTAAGGACAAATGGCATCCACCACCATTCCTCCCTCCCTGGCCACCAAGATGGTCATCTCAACCCAGCAAACAATCTGGTTGGGCATGATCCTTCTTCCCCACATTACTGGTTACAAATCCGTCATAGATTTATAGAATCATTAATGATGGAAAAGGCCTCCAAGATCGAGTCCAACTTGGACCGAACACCAGCATGTCAACTAAACCATAGCACCAAGTGCCACACCCAGCCATGTCTTGAGCAGTTCCAGGGAATGGTGACTTCTCCCCTTCCCTGGTCAGCCCATTCCATTGCTTAATCACTCTTTCAATGAAGAATTTTAACTGATGTCTGACCTGAATTTCCCTGGTGCCGTTTGAAACCATTTCGCTGTTGCCTGGGAATAAGAGGCTGACAACCCACCTTGCTACAAACTCCTTTCAGGTAGTTGTAGAGAGCAGTAAGGTCTCCCTGAGCTGCTTTTTTTCCAGGCTAAACACCCCCAGCTCCCTCAGCCCTTGTGCTCCAGACCCTTCACCAGCTCCATTGCCCTTCTCTGGACCTGCTCCAGCACTTCAATGTCTTTCTTGTAGTGAGGGGCCCCAAATGGACACAGCACTCAAGGTGTGACCTCACCAGTGCTGAGTACAGGGGGACAATTACTGCCCTGGTCCTGCTGGCCACACTATTGCTGATGCAAGCCAGGATGCCACGGGGCTTCTTGGCCACCTGGGCACACTGCTGCCTCATGTTCAGCCAGCTGTCGGCCAGCCCAGGTTCTTTACCGCTGGTCTACTTTCCAGCCACTCTTCCCCCAGCCTGCAGTGATTTCATGTGACAACAGCACATACAAACAG
>JAWWMO010000083.1:41281065-41310384 GCA_035047845.1 Dendrocincla fuliginosa | reverse complement strand
ACAACAGCACATACAAACAGTGCAAAAACTAAGGGGGGAAAAAATGAATGCAGACACAGCATAGAAGGAAGGAAGGCTGTGTCCCTGACTGCAGAGCACTGGCAGTGTTTGGCAGGAGTCAGAAGAGTGAGTGGCAGCGGGCAGTTTTGAAGCAGAGCTATTGTAGGAAAAGCTGCTGATGGGCTCTCAAAAACCCACTGAGAGTTTTGCTTTAACAGCTTGGAAGTGTATGGCTCAGGGCTGCTTATGTTTGCTGCTTTGAAATAGATGAGGAGAAAAGAGCCTGGTGCATAACCATGGTTTCTGCACAGACAGAGGGTACCTGCTGTCAGACAGTGCCTGCCTGTCCACAACTGCTCTGCAAGGCAACAGCCAGCCAGACCCATTTTCTTGCTACCCTTGTCCCTGCATGGGGTCTGGGCTCTGCAGCCCAAGTAGGGAGGAGAATTGTCTCCATAAGTCTGCTGTCAGTCAGCACACTCCCACTGAAATGGGAAATGGGGTTCTGTTCTCATTTCTCCTTTTTATTTCTTTTACAGTTATTTATTGTGTCTCTGAATTTTCATCCCTAGGGCTCTTGTATGACAGTATGTAATAGTATTAGTCACCGTTTTACACATTAGGGAACATAATATTTAGCACTCATAACAATTTCCAGCTTAGAAGTGCCACACAAACATTAAAAATATACTGAATGTTTCCCTGTGTTTTTCAGGGATAGCTTGTTCTTGCATGAAGCAGTACAACTACCCTTTGTATTATTCCTCATGAAAGCTGGGGTGTTTCTGTCACCACCTCTGTCATGCCAGAGGATGTCAGTTTTATGGCCCCTCACGCAGAGCAGCTCTGAACAAAAGGAACTTCCCTGATTCTTTCTTTTCCCCATCCACCAACAGCTCCCACACACCTGCAATATTCCTGGCTACTGAAGTCCAACGCCAGCATTAGACAGCAGCAGCAGCGGTCAATCAATCTTTCCTTTGGCAGGTTGTCCTGCTGCCTGAATGATAAGAACTACAAGATATTAAATTTCTATTTTCTTTTCCACTGACACTTTGCTCATGCTGCCAATAAGCTCATTCTCTGTCGAGCAGTAGAGACGTGCACTGTAACCCACCTCACAACCCCATGGTTTGAGTTGTGACAGTAACCCAGGTGACTTGCAACAGGTACATTTGAACAATGGTGAGCCCATGGATGTAATGGGGAGGCTGCCCTCATTCTGAGCATGAAAGGGACCTTATCCAGAAAATCTGTACCCCGAGAGGAATACTTCTAATGGAAAACCAATATCTATCATGTTTATGGGGCAATATCCAACTTGTGGTACAGTCTCCTAACTTTTGCTGGTATATTTGTGAGACTGGAAGAAATACAATTTATATAATCGGTGACATAATATTTTACATGCTATGGCATATTATGGCTTCTTGGTCCCATACAGTGGCATATAAAAAGTAGTTAAGAGTTTAAAACCTGTTCTCTTAACATCAATGATTTTTCTACCTCCAAGTGTATGAAGCTTTTTCAGAATCTATAAAGCTCTTCCAAGTGTCCAGCAAAAGAGTACTGAGATAAATGAGCTTGTCTATTACATAGTACGTGTCTGCATATATTACATTTCCAAAGCACCTCTGCTGGAGAACATTCGGGATCCCCAAAGCAAAGAAATCTCATTTTTATGCCTCAAAAACCGCTTTTTGATCCTGTGTGTAACAGGTCTTAATCTTGCCTTCAATTTTACTGCCTTTAGACAACTGAGAAAGGAGGATTAAAAATACTGCTCTTTTGGAGATATTACACAGGATTTGTATTCATTCCCTAACTGTGATTTGTAGTGTGATGAATTCCCAGGAAATATCTTAGCTTGGCAACTGTATTCCTGGAAAAGAATGATTCAGGCTGGATGGGATCTCTCTTGGGTCATCTAACCCACTGCCCACTAGTGACAGCTATGCTGTGGCCTTGGTTTCACTGAAAGGTGAAAGAAAAGCAACAAAAAGTCTATTATGGTATGTATGTCACACACACTAGATTTGACAAACAGAAAATCCCAAATCTAAGAACAATGAAGCATATAAATATGCCAATTCAGGAGTCATAACAATCCACAGTTTCCACAAATTGCACACATTTTTCTTCCACCAGCCCCAGCCTTACACGCCTCATGCATTTTAATGTACACTTGCAATGCAGATGAGTTTCCAATAATTCCTGTTTGTCAGCTGGAAAAAAACCAAAAGCCTCACCCAGAAAAAAAGTTTATCCATCCTGAGCAGATGATCAGCTGTGCCTTCAGCCTCAGCCTCTGCAGGCAAATTGGTGCCTGAGCTTTTGGAAAGAGAGGAGTGGGACACTGGTCCTCAAGCATGCTGCTTTGGGAGGGGGGAAAAGCACAACCAGGAGTTTGTTGCCTCAAATAAATTTCTTGTTTGTGTGTAACTGACAGGTAAAATGAGTTCTGTAGGCCACTTTAAGGTAGACATCTCAGCTGAACAGGAACCAGAGAGCAGGGCTCATATAAGCCCATGGGGCCCCGGACCCTCACCTCATTCCTTAGTGCAGTCAGCCAGTGGCCAGGCCCTTCCCACACTATTTCACCTGGTGACTTCTGCTCCTCCCTTAATCTTATTCCATGATGAGTGGGGCAAAGAAAGTCAGGGCTTATATTTCACCAGGGGCTTTATACAATCACTCATTTGCAACAGATGTAAGAATGGATGGATTCAGTACAGCTTCTTGACCACACATGAAAATCTCCCAAGTCTGACCATGGAGGCACCAAGTTCCATAAATACATGTGCACATCCCTCCTCCGCTTTTCCTGGCTGTCTGCAGGAACAGAGCCTTACAGCATGTTATCATAACCTTCCTGCATCTCCAGGGCTCAGCTACAGTCCAGAAGCTGCCTGTAACTTGCCCCAGTAAGGCTGGTATCCACTCTAAAACTCTCTTCTCCTGACAGGTTTAAGGAGTGTCTTGTCAAATGAATATGTGTATTTGATCACCTGCAAGGGGAAAATATGGGATGGGAAGGAAAAAGACAACTCCAGGTCAGTTTGCATTGACTACCATGCAGTGCCTATCAGTGTGTGCTGGCATAACTCATGGCAGGACCAATCCAGGGTGCAAAACAGCTGTTCGTGGAGCTCTGCCTCTGAACCTGTAAAGTTGGAAGCTCTCTTTTGTAAGATAATTGATCCTAGATTTTTTTTCTTTAACTTGCTCTAGGTGACCCTGCCTTGGCAGGGGTGTTGGACTGGATGATCTCCAGAGGTCCCTTCTGACCCTAACAATTCTGTGACTCTGTGATAGATCACAGGACGTGTGCTCGAGATGCTTGAACAGGGAGGTTGGACTGGATAACCTGCAGTGGTCCCTTCCAACCTTACTCGTTCTGTGATACTGCGAGAGAAAAATGGTTTGGTGCAATAGTTCATGCACTGTATTCTCCCTGTTTAAACTAGATTTTGTCATAACCCCTATTACAGAGCTGTCTCCAGGCTAACCAGTCAGTGATCTTTGCTCCCAGGCTGCAGATGACATGGAGAAGCAAAGTCTCCATGTGAGCGTCATTTCTAAGCTCCTCCCAAGCCTTGATCTTTGCTCCAGTCACCCAGGAAGGCAGAATACAGCCACATCCCACTAGTGTGAGAGTACAGAGGATTTCTCTGGAGAGAACCACTGGAGAATGGATGTATGGGATAGGGTCCATTCATACGTGGGCTATGAAAATATCAGCTATATGAGCTGTCCTCATCTTTGGTTACATCTACCAAGTCTGTGGGGTATGGACTTCACACAGGGAGCCAAAGGCCCATCACAAGATCACAGTTTTGAACATTCTTACCAGCTGGGCTTGCACAGTCCTCCCCAAAGCAGTTATGAAGGCCCTAAGATTTTACAGGACTAGGCATAACTTGCTGATATTTAGTGGTGTTGTAGTTTAACCCCAGATGGCAACCAAGCACCATGCAGCTGCTCACTTACACCCTCCATCCCAGTGGGATGGGGAGGTAAATTGGAAAAAAGTAAAAACTCATGGGTTGAGATGGCAATAATTGAAATAATTAATAATAATAGAAAAAAGTAAAATATTCTCATAAGAAGTATGATGCTACAATAGTAATAGTAAAATATAATAATTATTGTTGTTGTTGTTGTTGCTATTATTGTAATGAAACGAGAAAAAAAGAAACCCAAGGAAAATAAATCCCAGGAAAACAAGTGATGCACACTACAATTGCTCGCCACCCACTGACTGATTTCCAGATTGGCACAGATTGGCACCTCCTGGCCAACTCCTCCCACTTTATATACTGAACATGATGTTCTATGGTATGGAATATCCCTTTGGCCAGTTCAGGCCTGGCTGTGCTCCCTCACAGCTTCTCATGCACCTCCTCCCTGGCAGCGCATGGAATACTGAAAAGTCCTTGACTTAGAAAAAGCACTACTCAGCAACAACCAAAACATCAGTGTTGTATCAACATTATTCTCATACTGAATTCAAAACACAGCTCTGTACCAACAACTAAGAAGAAAATGAACTCTATCCCTGCTAAAACCAGGACAAGCTGGAGATCTTTAAGGTATTTATTTATTTGCAAAAGGTCATAAGTAGAATAGGGAAGACTGATACTATAACACAAATCTGAGACTCCTCCACTTTTGGGACAGGCATTTTCTGAAGGCTTACCTGGGAGCCTGTACCCACTGGGTACTCAGCATTCTTCACATTAACTTTTGCAAATGATGCTTTGAAGTATTTCAGTTCTTTTTAGGGCAGGCAGATTTCTCTGAAAGGCAAACCAAGCCAGCTGTGATACACTGCTCTACATCTTTCCTCAGCAGCTCTGCAGAACCTGGATGTTGCACTGAGAGGCAGCTGGTGAACTGCAGGCAGAAGGAACAGCCAGCATTTAAGCTGCATAGGATGCTGATTCTTGTATGCAAAAAGTGGGTGCCTGGAGGCACCTAGGGTCTAATATAAGGTTAAATCACAGTCCTGGACTTGCCCAGGCTCGCAGCAGAAGCAGGTAATTCAAGGGTTATTGTCAAGAGGCTTTGCTCCAGGCACACACAGAGCAGCTGGGAGCAGGTGAATCTTCCCCAGTGCAACACAACATCAAGGCTGTGCAGGTTTACACCATTCTTTTTAGAGAGAAGCCAGAAACTGCTCAATTTCTGTTTCTCTGCCCAACCTAGGAACCTAAAATAGACTCTGGAAAAAGCCACAGCCTTGTGACTCCCTCTTGTGCAGACTAAATTAAAGATATCACTGAAGGTGCCCTATTGGCAAAGCCAAATGGCTATACTATGTCCAGACAATGCAAAGAACTGATAAAAGGCACTGAAAAGCTTTAAAAATGATTTGAAGATGTCACCTTCTACTTCACCCGAAGAAGGAGGCATTCAACCAGAGCCTGTTCATTCCCTGTGACCCAAAAAACAGATGTAGGGCCACTAACCAAGCAAACCAAGCAGAAGTAGGCAGCTAAGAGAATTTGGAGTGAATGGGTAGAGAGGTCATAAAATAAATAAGGAGATAAGGAGCCAGATGTGAAGCAGAGACGTCATGCAGAGCATCAAAATGACCAGTTGCCAGTGGGCAGTGCATCCATCACAAAAACATTGAAGGAATCTCACAGGTGACCAGGGGAAGCAGAAAAAAGCCCTGAGCTGGTAGAGGACCCGCTCCAGGTAAGGGGTTGTGACTTCTCCATCAGAAAACAAGAGGATAGATAAGCATGAGCAGACTCAGCCTGTTTCTGGGAGACAGTTAATTTAATGCTGCTCACAGCGTAACTGCAGCAAGAATGCAGAATTTCAAGTGTCAAGTAAGTAAATTTGTATTAAAGTAACTGCAATTATATACAGCCTGCACTCACTCCCACGGGAGGCTGTGGCAGGTTTGTGATGGACTTCACTGAGAGCAGAATTAGGATGATAATCGATACAAGCACAGCCATCATTTTGCATTTTCTTGTAGCTGCCAAAGCCTACGATAGTAAAAAGCAAAGGGCTTTTTAGATTACAGAGCAAAAGCCTGCAGAGATTTCAGCTACTCTCTGAATAATGGCATGTGATCAAGTCCTTTTGTGAACAAAAAAAAAAAAAAGAGAATTTCCCATTACGTGCACGTAATTCCAATGCTGTGATAAGTTATTTGTTTCACCGCTAGTTAGATCACTGCACAGCGTTCAGTGGCACAGAAGGTTTTGGTCAATCAATGCATTTTTCATCTCTCATCTAAATACTGGTTTGTGCCTCAACTGTGTTAACCGCAAATGGATCTCTGGTCTAACAAAAGCAAAACTAATTTTAATGTTGTGAATAACCCACTGTGCTCAAAAATTAACCACTTCCTTCAATTACACAAACAATCAGGTAGCCGGAAAAGTCATTCAATTTATTACGAGTTTGATCGCTTTTTTAGGGGAAAAAAGCAAAAGTAATAACAGAAAGAACAGCAGTTTGCTCATCGAAATGGCAGGGGGCCAGAAGGGATTAATGGCAGGCAACCAGGGCTGCAGGTGGGTACCAAAGGTTGCTCCCTCAGTGCATCTGAAGTTGGTTAGGAAGCGAAAGGCTTGCTGAGCACCACTGCCGAAGAAAGGTGGAGACTGTGAGACTAAAGGTGTGATTACACCAACGAGCAGCCAGTGCAAGATATAATCACACCTTCTCAGATAACTGCAGCAAATGCCACACTTCTGATCTGAAGATTACGAGTGTAATCCCCATTTGGCTGCTGTGCCTGGCTAACCTAAAGAAGTAACAAGTTCTCTAAACAGAATTTATTTTCCAGGTAATTACCTTGACCTGTTTCAGGATGCGCTGGTGTTTGCAAGAGGGAGTAATACAGAGGGCATGCTTTGGCTTTCAGGTGCTCCAGGAGGAGCTGAAAGACCTGAAGGAGCTTGGAATGGTGAAGAGGTTCTATCCACCAGCAGGACATCCAGAGATCTGGCCCCAGGCTGTGATGAAATCCATTTTGCACAGTGCTCACATTAGAAAAATACATATGCACAGGCCAAAAATGTCTCTTGTAGTGTCGATTGTAGAGACTGGCCATGAGCAGGTGAGAACAGGGAGAGGACAGGGGAAAGATGGTAGGACACTGGCAGAGAAAATCTTTACCTTCAGCTACCCTTGCAAACTGTTAAAAAAGAAAAGGAAGGTGATAATGATGACATGAGACCTTAGGCTGGAGAATTAGCAGATTTTTTACCTCTGCTGTATGTTGAAGCTCATGGGAGCTGCCAGCCTGCTCCTGCTGTCCATTGGGGGCACACAGGTGAGAAATCAGGGAGCAGACCTCCACAGGGTCAGTTCATAACCATAGGCAGGGGAAAACAAAAAAGAGGGATCCAGCTCCCTAGTTTCTTACCAGTTGCAAGGCAATCACCCTGCTCTGTAATAAACCAAATCCTTTCACCAAGTGCTGGCAGGATTCCTTCAGTTTTCACAATATTTGGGTCTTGGGGAGATCTAATCTCCTCTTTCCTAAGCTTACCTCTTCACTGCAAAGTCTCCTTCTCCACAGTTGTAGAGCAAACTGCACCTCTTTCTCCTGCACCCCTAGTTAGAGGGGCTCACTGCCCCCTCTGTGCCAGGGACAGAACAGGACATGTCCTGCCTTGTTCCTGCACCTTCTGGATTTTTTCCTGGAAAGGTAGAAATGAGCAGCAAGAGTTGTTCATGCTCGCTTATTCTCTGACCCTGTGAGGATGCAACACTGAGATGCAGGGCTGAGACACTTCCAACTTGTTCCTCTACCAAGAAAATGCCAGAGCATAGAAAGGTATGCTTTTCTCCCCTCCCTAACTGCTCTCATCTGCATGCAGTCTGGAGGAAGGATATAGCTGAAAAATGGTGGTACAGTTCTCTTAGAAGCAAGTCCTAATAATATTCAAATTTATCACTGGTATTAAATGGGTTTCAATCCTCAGCACTTTGCTCTGTTACACTCTCTTCTGACAATGTGATGTCCTATTGCAGTTGTTTTCCAAATCTTTTTGCTCTCTGGGAGGGAGGTGTGACAGGCAGATTTGGCTACTGGCTTGTGCCCTCAGCCAGAGCACGGGGATAAGGGGGGGGTCATAGCTCTGCCTCCCACTGGTTGCCCTGGGGTCAGCCAGATTAATGTTTGCATTTTGTTTGATTCATTCACCACACTATCAGCGTAACCCAAGACAACATGGGTGACATTTATTGTGAGCTGGCCCCTTTTTCATTAAGAGTTGGCCTAAATCCACACACATTTAATGGTAATTGCTAGGCAGGCAGCACAGAGCAAATACCTTTTATTTCAAATCCAAGACAAGTCGGTGCTGGCTGATAGTTTGTTGGCACTTTCCTACATTAATTAAGTACCTCTCATCTAATACTACACGCGGTCTTTCTGAAAACCTCCAGTGAAAAGTCTATTTGTTAAAAGTGCCAGTTGAAGTCAAAACAACGTCCAATATTGCAAATTAGGATTCCAGATTCCAGGATGAGATCTATTAGTCTTTCCCTGTTTAACTAATTAAAAACACGGAGGGACAAAATTTGTTTTGTCATTCTTCCACCCATAGGAGTCCTTACAGCAGCTAAAAAAGAAAACAAAATTCCCTTCATTTATCCTAAGATATCGGCTGGCTTACCCATCTGTGAGCAAAGAATGTTTTTGCTTAGCTTGCTTAACTAAATGAATCTTGGTTCACTTGCTTGCAGCTGAAGACAAATTAGGCTGATTATACAGGAAAGGGCATACAGTACATCTAGGAATTAAACTGTGACTGGATATTTAGGATGAATGAAATGAATAGGCAGCAACAGCTTTGTGTCGCTCTCAACAATCAGCAGTCTCCCTCTCTTGCAATCTTTTTAAAGCACTTTGAAAATAATCCTTGGTGTTATTCTTGTGTGTAAGTTACTGGTTTGCAAGTATGGATTTTTAAAGAAACAAAAAAATCCCCCTGCAAACTTTTTTCCCCTTTGGAAGGGAAGCACTACCAAGCCCAGCAGCTTGCTGTGATCCTGCCTTTCCCACTCAGCTGAGGAATTCCTGCCACACCACCTTGCTGGGCTGATCCATGTACAGATCGCAGAGACAAGCAACAGCATCACATCCTCCAGCAGTTTCATTTCCCACACCTCTCTTATTCCACAGGACACTGCAGAATGTACAGACTATCTGCAAGTGCCTGACAGGTGGTATTTCACATTCACTGCTCTTGCTGGAATGGGGAGTACCCTGCAATACTGAGTTCTTCACGTGTCGATGGTTTTCAGTAATTAGCATATTTCAGCTGAAATCACAAACATCCTCCCTTGAAAAGAATGATAATTGGTGACAAAATCCATGGCATGCAGTTACATCAAATGCAAATTCGGGCTAATAAGATAGATGCTGGGCTGCACTAGGAGAATAAAATGCACCACTGTTAGCAAAAGTAATTTTTGCTAACATTTGGGGCATAATGATTTTTGAGCGGACATTTCTAATTTTAGGGCTTATGTGATAAAAATGGAGATTTGAAATACACAGATTAAAAAAAAAAGTCTTATAGGTCTGTTCTTGTGGCATACCACTCACCATTTGCTGTATGACTGCTTCTCAGTATGAGCATGAAAGATCAATAATCTCAAACAAACTGGAGATTTAGATGTCCAGCTCCTATCTGAAACACACATCCTCATTTGTGCTTTTCCAGATACTTGCTGAGATGCAGTAATTCCAGTTTTGTGCTCTCTCCCCTCACTCTGGATGTAAAAGAGAGGTGGGAGACCGTCTCTGTTTATTTGAGCCAACAGAGGTTTAGGTTCATAACAGTTCCTTTGCAGTGCTGGTTTTGCAGCTTCCTAATCCAAGCATGGGTTTAGAAACATGTTTGGTCCAGTGTTGATGTCATCAGGGGAAAGAAAAGTAATCCCTCCAGCAACAGAAAACATACAATTCTTGAACGTGGGTGTAGCCCATATACTGAAATCAGATGAAAACTGAAAGGCAACTATTTGTGCCCAGACAGCACAAACCTCTATTTTGAAAACAATGGACAGTTCCTGGAAAAAGTGGTAGAGGCTTGAACTGGCCAGAACCCTGACGAGGAAATTCCCAGCTAAGTATCTCTAAACAAAGAACCCTGTTAAGGTGTTTGGAGCTTGTTGACCAGAAGTCCTTCTACATTATGATCATCTTAAGTCTTGAGGGGCAACTCAACTTGTATTTGCAGCTACACGTAACTTCTCACCCATTTGGTATCGCGTGCAGATACGCTGCTGTTTCTTGGGTGCACATAGACAATGGAAAGACAGAAACTCTGCTCTTGTTTTATCTGCTATGACACAGGGAGTCCAAGCTAAAGCAAATACTGAACCCAGGTCCTGGGGGGTCTCAGCTCACAACTTCAGCCAAAGGCTCTTTTTCTTCCCATCACTTGTTTCCAAAGTCTGATTGTTCTTTCCATCTGTACTTGCTTTCCTGTGGCTTGGTCATCCCCTCTCCCTGCAGATCCCTGCCTGTACTCCCGTGACCATCTTCCCTCCCCAGTGAGTGATGACTCAGTCCCTATGGGTGTGATACCTAATGCCTCCAACACCTGCTACATTTTCTACATGCCATTTTAGCAGCATGGGCAGTCATGGTAGGCTGACTCTCTGTCTCTTCATTTCAGCTGTTTTAACACACATTCAGGCTCTGGAGTAGCAAGAGAGCACTTTTCAGACCACAGGCACAAAAAATACCCAAAACTAGTGCAGCGACTGCAGACCCAGCTAGTCCCTGTCGACTGAAATGTGATTCTCATCTCAGTAAGAAGTCAAAACAAAAGTTTTCTTTCAAAGAATTTCTGACTACAAAATATGGGAAGCAAATATAACAAGTCAAATCCCCAGACTGAGATAACATAGTCAATACAAGGCAGGATATGGCTTTTGGTCTGAACTGGATGCTGTCTTATTAAATGCTGATAGGTGCTCATGAATATAAGTTAGTGGTTTACTTTTATCTAATGTTTTTGTTTTCCTCTGAAATGACAGGCTCCTCTTTTAGTACACAAATGTGGTCCTGATGTATTGATGTAACCAAGAACTTATCAATCACAGGGAAAACAAGACACACGATCATAATATTGGGGGTTTTGCAACACAATGGTTGAGCTCTCATGATATAAGCACCATAGTAAAATGATTACCTTCATACAGAAGTGCACATCCAGCTTGCTTTTGAAAAATCACATTCCAAACATACACACACATATATTTCTGTAACAGCCATATAAATAGACACTCAGTCATATCCTAACTTACAAAACATACACTACTGGCAATCAAAATGATAAACCCTTGTCTAACACTGAACAGCTTTGTCTCTTCCCTTGCTACAATTCTCTACCATTTTGAAAACAATTTTGCATACACTGCAGAATCCAGACTCTGAAATCAAGACTGTTAGATCACCATGCTCTACAATCACTGAATGCCAGATTAAAATGTACACAGGCACCCTATTACTCCATTATCAGGAAAGCACAAATACATCTCCTTTCAGTTATTATTTACACGGTTTTAAAAAGCTGAATTTCTTTCCAGAAGAGACTGCTTCAGAATTTCCATCTCTATAATATAGTAACATTACAGGTATCTAAAGGAAAAAAACTTACAAATGCAGCAGGTTTTTTTACACATGTTTTGTATATAATTATTAGCTTTTTTAAAATTAGGACAAAGTTACATCTTTCAGAAATGTGAACAATTTATAAAATAACAGTGCTTTTCCTGTTATAATGAAAGATGAAATTTAATTTAAATTTTACTTTACTGCTGAAATACATGTACTGTAAATGCAACAAAAATACCCTTAGTGATGTTAATAGCTGGCTTGCTTTAACAGCCACCAGTAACTGATCCTCACAATGACTTCATGTGGCACAGAAAGCTGCAGTGTCCCCAGAAGTCTACATGCAGGGAAATTTTAAAAAGCAGTCACACAGGGAGAGATAAACCAAGATCAGAACAAAAGTAACCCCACTAGCTCCATTTCTATTTAGCTCTAGAATCATGCCAGTACTCTCATCTGCAGCATCAACGTTTCTGTGCAAAGCCACGTCAGTGAGAGCCTGGCATCTCAGGGAGCCGATGCTTCTGGGGCTCCACATGTGTTAGGGAATTCCTCCTCCTTTCCACTGGCTGGGCTGCCGTGGCTGCACTGGCAGTGGGAGCAGCCCAGGGAGCAGAGCAGGGAGATGTACTGCAGGGACCCGTGGAGGTGGGAAGCACCTGGGAATAACCCAAGCCTCACTGGCCTTCTGGCTCACACACATTTGCGGGAGTTTCTGTGGGGGAAATCCAACCTACAGACAAGCCAGGGAGTGGCTCTTTTCTATAATGTGCACAATCAGGCTACATGCTATACATGTAAAATGAAACCTGCCTGCTCGTGATGGAATTGCAGTCTCAATACAGCTGCATCATTTTCCATTGCTGCTTTATAAAGAATAGCATTTAAAACCTAACATCAGCCCTTTTAGTCATACAGGGCTTCCCCAGACAGATGACTAAACAATTGCCCAGGTAAGAGGTTTAACGAGTACTTTGAAGGCTATCTTTGTCCAGAAAAGACCCCTGTGCGTATATATGAGCTGTGACTAGAAATTTAAGTGATTCTTAAAAGGCTACTTTTTAATAATCTAAGATTTCTCACATAGGGTCTTCTTCTCCAGTGCAAAACCCAGAGGGGTTTATAAATTAAATATTTTTTTAAAGGTTGGGAATTGTGAAATTGGCATCCCTGAGATGTGCAGACAAACAGCAGGGGAGATCAATGTTGTTAGTCTGGCTGCACCCACTGCTTTCACCATCCCAGCCAGTGGATAATTGCGAGGCGTCCCTAAAGACCAGCTCATGGAGACAACAGTAGGTTCCTCATGCAATGAACAGAACAAAGCCAGAACTTGGGCTTCTTTTGACTAAAATTTACCTGCGTGATATATATTCAGACACAAAGAGACACCAAACCCCTGCCGAGCCCAGTGTCTGTGTGTCCCTCACACTGAGCAGACACGACCTTGATGGATGCATGAGCCTCAGCCAACAGCTTGTAAAAGCCCACGGCAAGGAACAGCAAGCCCTCCTGGATACTTTTCCCAGGACAAAACAGTTTCCTCCATCATAGTTTGCTCCGTGCTTTTTGGGTTTGTGCATGCTGATATTTCCCCATTCTGTGTGAAATTGGACATAAATGCTAGGTCTCTTCCGCAGGAGCAGGAAAGCACAGGCTGCTCACAACACTCATGACCAAATGTGCAGATTCATTTTTTTCCCAAACTATCTAAAGTACTGGGCTGCTAATCCCAGTCTACCCAGCAAACCCACCACTGAGGATTTCCTGGAAATTACCAAGCTGTTTAGGATACCCAGCAACTCTCTCTTCTGGGAGGTTCAAAAGCTAGGGAAAATAAATGTGTCAAAAGAGGATTTTAAAGGAATAATCAAGGTAGCAGGAAACATGGATGCTGTATCCACTTATTCTGTAATATTTTCTCTTTCCTATTATCAAAAGATCAAGTTCTTAAGCCTGCTGAACTCCGATGGGTAGGAAAACCTGAGCTCAAACAGAAGCTGCTAATGAGAGGCATTTCCTAAAGCTGCTTTAGCAGGTGTTTCCTACTGAAACGGGGAGGGTCACGAATGGAAATCTCATTTGGAAAGTTTCTGACCCCGAGGATAATATTCAGTGGTGCTGCCACTCTCACTGCCATCTGCACTAGAAAGTGGTTCAGACGGAACTAGATAGCACTTGATCCCACTGAGTGAGCCCAATTGTTTGCATTCTTGCACAAATGTGTGAATGGCAGCCTTCCGGCGAAGCAAATGCTGGGTCTGCTCCCTTCAAAGGCTTTGCCAGTGATCCTTGCCCCGCTGGCTTCATCCTTAATTGGCCTACACGGTGGGGAGCAATTAAAAATAAATGGTAGCTTGCTGCGCTGCTGTAAGGGGAAGTTCTGAGACTCCGGGCATGAGCACAGCTACCTTAGTTCACGGCGTATGCCATGCACAGGGAATGGCACGGGGGAAAGGGGAGAGACCTAGCTATTCTGAGTACGTGCCCGTGGAAAAATAATCACACTGAAGTCTGCAATAAATCAGCATTAGCCTTACAATTAAAGTTTTGATTGTCTGGGTCAGGAGCACGCTTTCCCTGCTGTTTCTGTGGAGTGTGGGAATGGCATTTCCCAATACACCTGTAGTCCAGAAATGGGATTTCTCATACCATCTTCACAAGATAGCATGTCCCTCTTCCATACAGTCTCAACAGAGAGAGCAGAATGGCCCTTATCTGCTTCACAAAAATGAGGTTTCTTCAAATGGAACATCCAATACCAGAAGCTTTAATGAAAGAAAAGCAGTGTCCCATAACTGTGTTGTCAGGCTCTCTGAAATTTTAATCACGGGGGGGGGGGGGAATTTTGAACGAGCAATTAGCTTGCCATAATCATCTGTATGAAGCAATGAAGTTTCTCAGATGATTTCCTACTACTTGTTAACAAAATTCTGCTATAAGGATGAACTGAAGATCATGATCATTTATGGAATTAAAACTTGAATTAAAAATACAGACTTTTGCTACACAGCAACCCATATTTCCAAGACATTCAGAAATGGATTAAAGCACAAAAAAAGGAGGAGCTGAGAGTCACTTGATTGTCATTTATTCCCTAAAGATATTTGACACTGAAGGTGGTCAGCTTCACCCAGGAACTAACCAAGGAATTCATGTCAGGAACAGCCATTCTATAAACATGACATGTATGACATTTCATAATGACACGGTTGCACATCATTTTTTGCATCTTGCTGCTTTATAAAAAGCATCTCAGTGCTTCCTGTATCAGAAATGTGTGGTACCTTCAGGGATGTCTCTTTATTTCATGGTGGAATAAAAAGGGATGAAGAGTGCACTAGGAAAATCTCCAGGACATCCTTCTCTTTTATCTCTCCTTGTTGATACTAAATTGAGGTTAACAAAAGGCTTTACTCAGCTGATATCCTGAACTATCTATGATGCAGTTTTTAAGAGCTTAGCATCTCTGTAAAAAGCCACTGCTCTTTCTAAGTAGATTCAGTGAGCATGGAATAGAGCTAGTGTAGGGCACACATTTCTTGTCGTGCTCATTTTTATGCCCAGTGTTTAGAAAGAAAAACTAGATATACCCCTAAAATTATTTCTCCCATAGCTAACATGTGATGTCCCACTGTCTCCAATGCAGATTTTGGAGTGGGACAGAAAGGTTTATTGGTTGTGGCAGCGTGGGAAGGGTTGGGACTAGATGACCTTTAAGATCCATTCCAACCCCTTGACACTCTAAGATTCTATGATTCTACATTCCAGTCCCATTCAACCTTTGTGATTGCAGAGAACTCTGCTCTCCCAGGAAATTAACCTACAAGAAGCAGTGCAGTAGATTTCATCTTCAGGTGCAAACAGGTTATAAAAATTGGTTCTCTGCATAGAAATATTTTGTGCTGCAATGTATCAAACGATCTGAATTGCACTGACAACATATGATTTACTCGAATGCTGCACTAGGACACTCACGTGCAAGCCCATACACTTGCTATGTTGTAGGCACACTCAAAATTCACCTTCTCCAAACCTGCAAAATTTCAACAGCAATAGGATGCTGTGGGGGCGGCAGAGACACTTTTCATGTTCTCTCCACAGAGGGCTAGAGAAGATAATGTAATTTCTAATTCTTCAACAAAGAACTGTCACTCATCCAAGGCACTTGGCTTTTAGTCCATTAATTCGTGAGACAGTTTCTAAAAGAGAAAAAAGTTTGAAACGATGCAAATCTCTCTAAACCAGTTCTGAGCAGAGAAACAGTGAGGGGACAGTTGCTTAGTGATAATCACAAAGGCAAGGAAGAAAATACTGCAAGTCCTGCTATATCTGTGTAGTCAATGTGATGAAAAGGCCATGGTCCTGCAAAGGAAACAACACTGAGCTGCTTTGTTTTGTTACTTGTGAAGATTTCTTATACGCTCATTCTACCTGATTACATTCAACATTGATAATCAGGTATTTTGACTCCAGGGTTAAAAATTACCACTAAATAACGTTAGGGGTTCTAATATATTGCTACTATGACCTTTGTAATACAGTTATTAAAAATCAGGCAGTATTTCAAAGCACAGGGTAATCCACAGCACTTTGCATAAACTTCTTGTTCCTCCCACATACTCGCAATACAGCACTCAAGCACTATGAAATATGTTTAGATTTCACAGAATATCTGAGTTGGAAGGGACCCACAAGGATCATAGAGTTGAGGCACAAAAGATGCCTGTGATATGAAGGCTGCCCTAAAAAGTTTGTCTGCCCAGACTATTAGACAAATGCTGTGATAAGAATTTAATATTAAAAAGTTACTATTTCTGGGCTGGTCTTACCAGCTGTGAGGTCCTTTATGCAGTCCCTTCCCCAGTGCACAGGAACCTTGGCCCCCTATTAGTCACTACATGAGTCACAGGCAATTGGTCATAATGCAGGAGGACAACACCAGAATAATTTCTGACTGTTGCCACTGTTCAAGAAACACAAGCCCAAGCTTAGTGCACTCACACTTTTTAGTGTAGATTTCTGAGTGAAGTGCTTGTGGTTACAGTAGCAAAAATGTGATTTTTTTTTTTAAAACAAATATGAAAATTGCAGTTTTATTTACCTAACTGCTTTTCACATTTACAAATTGCTCCAAAATAGCAGAGTATGAAGTGAGTCAAAGATTTTTTTTTCTTTTCCAACCAAGAGGCTCTATAATTCTTTAATCAGGAATGAAAGAGGAGCACTGCCCCAGCCCATCTAAGAGGTCTAACAAAATGAGAGTGAACACTCTTTCTAGCCCCAAAAGCATGCTGTATATTTATATAAATCATGCAAACCTTGAGGGAATACAATATAAAGCCATTAGTGCAAATGAACTAAAGATGAACACAAATACAACAAAACACCACACGGGGAAATTCAGATTGTGCAGCACCTATGCACAACAGTAAACAGTCCACTTCCACACTGCATGGTGGTAATTTCCAGGGATTCCTTTCCTACAATAAACACTTCATCTCAAGTTGCATCTCACACAGTGCTGGGGAAGGGCTGGTACCCAGACGAGGAGCTGTCAGTCCTGGACACATCCCTCGCTCATGGCCACCAGTGCAGCACCATCTGCTGGGAACACACACATATTTTGGACAAATCTTTCCAGCACCAGCGTTTGTCACCACCTGTCCTAAACACATGACACCCAGAAAATTTCCAGCCATCTGCTTTTGTGCCCTTTTTTTCAGCAAAGACGAAGTCATTAACCACCACAAGTTAATCAGACTGTTACTTGAGCAATTGGCAGCTCGGAGGACTTGGCACAAAGCACATTACAGCACACATAAAGTTTGCATTTTAAGGTCCTATTCAACAAGTCATTTCAATACAGTGGTCTCTAATGCCCACGGGCTAACTTCATGGGCAGACATTTTCAAGACAGTGGCACAGGTCAGTGATGCTAAAATGAAGCCAAGAACCTGAGGCAGGACTCCTTGGACTGAGCAATGTTTTTGGGCGTTCAACCCTTCCAAGGAGACTGGTTTTAGACATCCAAAAGTAAGACAGAAAAGGCAAGGGTTAATTCAGCAGAAGGTACTGCTAGGTGAGAGCTCTCAGCTAGCGAGCATAGCACTAGCTGTGTTATTTTGTCAGTGTTAAATCTGTGGAAGAATTAGTCACATTTCCACAGTCAAAACTAAGCTTCATTATAAAGCAGGACATCAACATCTTTATTAGCTATGAAAAACACCATGCATCTTCCCCACATTAACAGCAAGAGCCAGCTGGAAAATTTTGGCAGGCTTTTTTTTCTTGTTCTCTCCGAATTTTTTTTCTGCTCAGAAAAACATCCATTGGAGGGGTCTGAACCTTTGATGGAAATCAGAAAGCTTCTACCCTAAAAGGATACTCTAGGACATAACTTCTGAAACCTCAGAAGGGCTGATTAGGCAGACAGGCAACACACTGAGACAACTAAACTGCTGCTACTGCAGGACATTCCTCAATTTGTCTCTTCTTTGGGATCTTCTCACCCCATCCCATTATGTGGCACAGGCAGGGCAAGAAAGACATTACTGAAAAATATCCAAACTTGTTGCTTACAGAAAGAAATACTCTATTCAGCGAGGGTTTCATAGTTTTGGTGTGAGGCATTTTTGGCAAAACCTTAATTCTTGGATCTTCTTCAAAAGCAAAACAAAACCTTTGAAAACTAAGGATCCCCTAGTATGATGCAGCTTAGAGTGAATTGAACTAAATGATATTATCTTAAGGTATAAACTTCACACTGAGTAAAAGATACAGCAAAAACACCCAGAAATTCCTGATGAAGTGATAGGCATTATTTGGTATCAGCTAATCAGTTATACATTCTGTAAAGTGATTCAATATGGCAAAATATATCACAGTTAGAGACCAGATGCCCTTCGGAGAACCAATTCATCTAGTTTCTTAAAGTCTTCCACTATTGCGGGTAATTCCCATGGACTAAGTTAACACAGACAAATTGGCTTGTATGTTCAAACTTTCAGCAAGAAGTAACTTTCTGTTCCCTGAGAATATCATCATAGATTAACAATCAAGAAAGGGCCATCGATTATGTAGTTCACAGACATGACTCATGTTTATCAGCGTATCAAAGTATTGCTAGGTTTTCACTGCTATCCAGCTACAGCTTTGCAAATTCACTACGCTGCTCTGTCATTAGCTCCGCAATGGAATTTGCAAGCAGGGCAGCCATTCATTCCTGAAAAATCCAATCTACCATCCTGTCCAAATTACAGCGGCTGGAACCAGCTTATCACTGTGCGGGTGTAACCAAAACTGTGTATTCTACACCCTCTATGTCATTTCTCATGAATATGAATAATGGACCATTTGCAGCAGCTGCCCTGACACCTCAGGCTACAAGCTGGGTATTAAAGAAGTCTGTGAGATAGGGGAGTGTTCCTGTCTTCACACCAATGACTCAGCTGTGATAACTCCCCTCTGGGGAGGCATTAGCACCTTCACACCCAGCCTGAGGGGTCATGTCTGCTAATGGGCCATCAAAGATTCTGAAAATATGCTATGACTCACAGAGTAAATCACCCCTTGTGAAACTCCTCCCCTCAGGGGAGGTACTGGGCATTCCCACCTGAACCTGAGCATATATAATCTTTGGGGTTGGGGACTTGGGGTACCATTTGTCAGATCCAGAGAAGGACCAGAACCTCAACAGGACTGCAACTGCCACTCTCGACCAGACTGTGACCATCATCCTCACCAACGGGTTT
Source organism: Dendrocincla fuliginosa (assembly GCA_035047845.1). Classification (NCBI taxonomy): domain Eukaryota; kingdom Metazoa; phylum Chordata; class Aves; order Passeriformes; family Dendrocolaptidae; genus Dendrocincla; species Dendrocincla fuliginosa. The sequence goes on along the minus strand of JAWWMO010000083.1, from coordinate 41,291,022 downwards.
TCCTTTCCTTTTACTTTGTACTCGGGGGACCACATGTTGCTCAGCACAGGTCAGCACATGATGAACTCCATTCTGTTCATGCCCCAGGGTGCTGGGATATACATCTGCATTTTGTGGTTTAAAACCAATTTTTCTCTGTATTGTTGTATTTATTGTAACCTTTTTAGTAAATTGTAACTCTGACTTGTATTCTCTTTTGAGTTGGGTTCATTTCTCCTGCCAGTTTACCTTTAAACCAGCACATACCCACAACCTACATTTCACCTAAAACATTTTATGATTCTGGAAAACAATTTCTATCATGAGAATGTCATAAAATAGGAAGGAAAATTGAGCATATAAATATATATAAATACCCAACTGTAACAACCTCTGGCATTTTAATTCAACATAGTTTAGTTTCCTTCTCATAAAAATGGTTTAATTTCACATTTTAATATAGGGATTACTATAGTTTGAACAATCTGAATGACAGTCCTGATTAATTCTTTTTTCCAACTACTTTTATCAACAAAAAATGAACAGGAGGGAAGGTCACTGTGACCAGCAGTGTTCTCTGAATCCAGCTGGAGACTGCTAGCAGCAGCTATTTACAGTTTTAGTAGAAAAATCCACAAGCCCCAAATATTTTTCAAGCGCTAAATCAATTAGTCAATATTTAAAGGCCATGTATGATAAAATTCTTTGTTCAGTTGCCCCTGCAAATGTTAGTGCTGTTATCTCACGTGTACAGGGCACAATAGCAACATCCAGGCTCCATCAGCTGGTGCCTCACTCGGGGAGCCAAAGACACCAAAAATAATGGTCCCTGACCCAAAAGCCTGCAGTTTAAATGGCAAATCTTTCTGAAAGGACGGCATTAGGGGTTACCTGGGAGGGGATAATAAAAATGTATAGGTTGTGCATCCTAGTAAAAACTATTGCAGTATATATAATTCCTTTTCAGAACAGTGTCTCTCAATCTCCGCTTGACTAATGAGTTGTGCTGGTTTAGTTTGGATTTTATAGCAAAAATAGGATACATACCACAGTCTTTTTATAGGCCATGTACTAATTCATGTTACAGAGCTTGAAATCTTCATGCATGGTAGAGCAGCAAACAGAGGAGGGAAAAGAAATGGCAGTCTCCTCACAGCATGCCAGGATTTTTCTTTCCACAGTCTCCTTCCCCTCCTGTTTCTTCTTCTTCTCCTAAAACACAGAGATTTGTACCTGTGTGAAGTCTGGCCATGGTGGCAGCGCATGGGGCCAGCACACACTGGTTGGGGAGGCTTGCTCTCATCCTGAAAGAGAACAACAGATACAAAATCCAAGATGAAGGTTCAAGCATACTGGTTCTGGCATGGAGGGATTTGTTGTTTTCATTCACGTTGGGGTCCGCCCTTAGTATCTACTCACGCATAAAAGATATAAGTGTCAGGGAAATGTTTGGCCGGCCATTGATTTCCAACAGCTTTCAGGGCAATCTTTGAATCCTTACATCACCCATTGAAAATGAAGGGTCGGCTAAAGTATCACCTAAGGCTTCAAAGCCTGACGCCAGTGCTCCACAGAGGTGAGAGCAGAGCTTGCCAGCAGCCCCCAAGCTCGTATTGGAGGGCTGTGCCTGCCATACACAGGCGCCAGAGGGTTCTGCATAATTTTTACATTTTAGCAACATTTGTGTTGGGTTTCGTCCTGCTAATAATATCCAGCTGAATCCAAGTGAAATTGACAGTCTCTGGCAAGCCTTCCTGCCCAGGACTGCTGGGGATGAGAGGGCATATTGGGGTGCAAGGGTGTTTTACTAAGAGCTCAGGACCATTCCATTGCTAGGCACTCCATTCTCTGGAGCTAAGCTATCCCAAGAACACCCACTGCAGAGCTCTGCGTGACCCCACGTGTAGCCTCTCGGCAGTGTGGTAAGTTCAGCTGCACCAACAAATTCCACAGTGAATGGAAGGACTCAGTGCAGCCTCTGAACTGTTCACAATAACCTCCTTCCAGGGCCACTCCCCACAAAATATTTATTCAGGGAAACAGAAGAGGAGGATGAGGGTATTGGAAAACAGTCTCTAAAAAAGGAGCATCAAATATAAATGCTGTACATAGTTTTTGACTTTTTAAATGAGGCAGCAGTTTGTTTATTTATCTTTCTGTTTTAATAAATGCAGCCTATAGAGTAAGGGAACACATTTTATTCACAGAAGCCTGTAACTACACCAATGGAAAGATATTGTTAAAAATATCCAAACAGACTCCTGGTTAGAAATAATTATTTGTCTTTGGTTATAACTTTTAATTTCCTCAGCAGCCAGAAACAACAAGCTAACAGCCCTCAGGAAGACCACAATGCAGACTTATGTGACAAACATAAATGTGTAAATGTTATGGTGGAGAAAAGACAACGTACCAAGTGTATCTTGCAGCACAGGAAGAGGTTGCAGTTCAGCATGTGCCTAGCCCCAATGATCTAAATCCCCAAAGGCATCATTCTTAGCCCACATAAGGCAACTAATTTCACTTGTCTCTTTTCAGACTGTTGAGCATATAAAATGAATACAAATAATTATCTGTCTTTCTCCAGGGTTCAAAACAGAATAGGAAACTCAAACACAAGCTGCTAAGATAAATAACTATTTGCATATATACAGGAGCAACTTATATACTTTTAATGTAAATAAATATATTGATTGCATTTATTTATAATTTCATTACACAACATAAACTGTATATATAAAATATATTGCTGTAAATTCAGATGGACCAAGGAAGAGGTTTGTTTATTGGAACACTCCTGAAAAATCATTCAGATGTGCCTTGTATGAAAACACACTATTCCACATAGGGATTAATACTGCTTTATAGCTACTAGTTTGTGTGCCCCAACTTCAGGAAACCCTCAGGAACATTTAGGCCCTTCTGGTCATAAAGCTCTGTCAGCAAGTATAACTCCCATGGAAGCTCCCTCCCCTCCAGCAAGTCTTCTCATAAACAAGATGTCCCCTGACACCCAGTCCTGCCTTGACCCTGTTCAAGATCTTATAATCAGCAGCTCTGTAAGCAGTAGGATGAGACCTGGTATCTGATATCTTTCTTTTCTGTGGATTCTCTCATGTTGAATAAAGGGTAAGCCTTTCTTTCCATGGATGATTTCTCATCTATATGGATGTCCATATTCATGACATATGCAGGAACTTAACAGCTCTGTGGTCTCTATCTCACCACAGTCAAATTTAGACAAAACTGACCAATACTTACTCGGAGGCCAGGAAGGAGTGACTGACATACATATGCAGGCACACAAAAAGTGAATACAACACAATCATTGCAGCCAAAAAGAAAATAGACTGCCACGCTGTTCTGACCTGTCTGTCGAGCAGGGACAATGGCATTGCTATTAACTGAGAATTACCACTTACTGCCAGCCTTATTACAGGTGAGTAAGAATTTGAAAGAGGAGCTTCTGAGGTGCAAGGAAGGTACTTTTGCATAGATACTGTAACATCAGAGAAGGCCTACTCTTTACTTATGTACCCTGTACTGTGTGAGTACATAACCTCACTTCTCACCTGATCATCACAATATGATTAGTGCAAAGCACTCCAATTCCCCTGTTGAGCAACATGCCAAATAAGAAGTGAAGCTACAGAAAGTCTTCATGTTTTCATGAAACTAACACTTGAGATGGCTCATTCAGTTATCATCAGCTGACTGACCCAGGGAGCAGGAATATAACTACTCACTTTAGAATTCTGCCAACATAATAGTAATATTATGCAAAAAACCTACAGTGGAATTATGACTCATAATGAGGTTTCAGAGCTGTCTTCAGAGGATGTTTTCTCTATTAAGTGTCAAAGGAATTGCTCTAGAAAGTGACAAGGCTGAAGGGCAGTCTATCAAATAATTCCTCCTTTAACACTGAAACATCTAATTTCTTCAGCAATTACATATTTGTCTACACCAAAAGGTACAGAAACATTCTGATCATCTCTCCACAGTCACAGAGCTGTTGTTTGTGGGGAAATGATACCAGAAATAACACTTTCCACAATTACTTATGTGCTCAATCTGACCCACCAAATGACAGCCAAGCCAAAGAGTGGACACTTGCAATTAACAGAGTGTGGAACCTGGGCCATCACAAACACATCAACAATCTTAATGCTGGCCAGAAGAATATTTATTTTGGTGAAGAGATGAAAAAGAAATCATCTATTCCCAAATGCTGGCTAAGCAGCAGGGCATACAGACAGGGAGTATTTAGTTTTTAAATGAACCTGTCTTCTCATACTCAGAATGCAAATAGCTGAGATACCACTTAGAGGTTATGACCCAGCCACTCAGCCCATCAAAGTACAAAGATATGCCAGTGGTGTCAATATTAACCAAATAATTTATGCTGGACACAAACCCCTGCTAAATGGGTGCCTTGCTTTGACTTAGCATCAATGAATTTTACTCCCAACCCTTACTAAAGCACCTAGTATGGGCCTGGTTTATCTGAAGATCATTTTCTCTTGTTTTCAAAAAGCATAATTGATTACAAATGAAAAAGTAAGCAGATGAATGCAAAAGTAGGGAAATCTCTGCTCTCCTCTCCTCTTTCCTACACAGCACGATGTTGTGCACATGAATCAATAAAATCAGCTTTCAGGCAACTCTTCCCATAGATTATCCTGGATATGTTGGTGGGAAAATGTTCATTGGTAAACACATTTTAAGAGGGTTGTGTGTTGCTTTGCTTAGGAGAAGCTTTATAGTCAGTGCATTGTGCAATACAGTCAGCATGGCTGAAACAATTACATTTCATCAACTCTAAAAGGTACTTTCATTGCTAAAGAGTAACACAGTCCCAAAACAAAAACAGGTAAGCAGCAGACATTTCCTAGAGATCTGCAGCTCTAAAAAGCATACAGTAACTATAAATGCACTCTTCAGGTTCAAAACTATATATACAAACTATATAACATATTAAGGGATGTGGAGTGATCTGATGCTTATGGATGAATCACCCAAGGAAGAAAAGACACAACGAGGCTCCACAATTGTCAGCCATCCTGACCCTGTTAAGCAGACAGAGATGGAAGGCCTTAATGCTCAATGCCCAACAGCAAGATTAATTAGGACTCAGAACTGGGTTCCAGTTTGTGATTGATCACTGTCACCATTCAAAGATCAGGCTCTCCTTACTTTTCCTAGGAGCACTGCTGAAGATGATCCCCCACTGTTTCTTCAGTCAGTCTGAATCACAGAAAAATTTCCTATTACTGTGCTTAGTTTTCACCACTCCTTGCTTTTTTCAAGGGTGATTTTCTGAAGCAATTTGCCATTTTTTTTTGTTCTGTTTTCTAGCACTCTTTTCACTAATTATCTACTGGTTTATTGCATTCTATCTATACCTTACTGCACCCCTACCATTACTAACTCTGTTACTTTTCTAACTCTGATTAACTCAACTTTCATTTCCTCTTTCCCTTTCTTTTTTAACTTTCTCATCTAGAAATCACACTTCATAATCTTTTTTGGCAGGAGGATGGAGGTGTCACATACTTGCTGGTGTGCAGACGCTTTCCTCCTAAGTCCAACATCTTTTTCATCCAGCCACCAAAAGAATTTGATTCTAAAGGCAGATTTAGGGGTAGGTACATGGTTATATATTATCTAGTTAAAGCATAGATATGCTTTATTTAGAGAATTTTAAAATAAATTCAGACTGAAAATGTAGTCCCCTATTTGATTAGTTAATCATCTACTGCATCTCTCTACTGCATCTACTTTTTTTTTTTAATCTCTAATTCCAGCTAGCTAGTTAGTTTATTTCTTAAACTCCTAGCAGTGGAAGTTTCAAAAAGAGCCATGAATGAAAGGGAATAAAATAGAATACAAACCTTAGTCAGGAATTGCCTCGTGGAACCTTAAAATTGATTAGTGCCACATTCTGTGAGGTTCAGATCAGATGTGATCATCTGGAAAGTCAGTCTTCCAGAATAAATGCCAAGCAGCATGATTACCAAAAAGAAAAGGCAAGTGGTATAGATGACTTGCAAGCCTTGCAAACTTCAGTGGGAGAGGTCCTTATCCCTCCTATGACTATCCTTAGACAGAAACCAAAGGAGCACAAAAATTGCCAGTGGAAATTGATTCCATACAATCAATAATTTTGATTTTCATGCTGTCACAATTCAGTAGTAAATTAGGAATCAGAGGATCTACCAAGAAATGCCAGATGGTTCATTACGAAATACAGCAGCTGTCCTTTTTCTCCACTGACTCATTTTAAACTGGTGGAAAATGAAGTTACTTTAAATTACCCTGTACAGTTCTATAATAAAAACAGACACCAAAACAAAGGTTGAGATATCCAGCTACTCACTGGATTCACCTACTCTCCCATCATGATGTCACGCGGTGTAATCACTCAGCTGTTTCACAAAACAGATCATGTATTTCCACCAAGGTATCTCTGCCCTCACCACTGTACTGGCCCTTGTCCAGCAGAGTTCAGGGTCCGGGCAGACAAGCAAACAGCTGTAACTATAAACTGGATCAGCACCTATACAGGTGACCTACCAAGGACATGAATCAAGCATATATGTTGTACCTCAGTGCTGCCCAACAATGGCTTTTAACACAATTCTCATTAGATGCCATGTCGAAGGTGGCTCCTGCCCTAAGTCCTGGGAGTGAAAACCAAAGGCAGTTTTAGAATGATATAAGTGAATGGCTTGAGAAAAAAACCCAAACCACTTCTTACTTCAACAGATTAGCAACACACCTATTTCCAAAACACCCATGTATTTGAACAGAAAGCAGGAGATAAAGAAGTTACTTAAAAATCATATCAATGTTTACTATCTCTGGCTTCCACTTTTGCAAAACCAATAGATCTGAACTGTTAATAAATAAATCCTTTGGGTTCGAAAAGTAGAGTTTCTTAGATATACTGCATTAAAACTCTTTCCTTTTTCCATTTAGTTGTATTACTTAAGGGCTTAATTTGGTGTGTTTTAAGAATGTAACAGATCAGGTGTATTCTTCAGAGCTCAGTCTCTGTTATTACAGCCAGCCAATCTCTTTTCACTAAGGTCTGCTAGAGATAACAAATCTATCCCTCAGCCAAGCATGAAGATGCGAGCAGTGTAAAAGAAGTGGTCCAGGGGGACATTTTTCACATTGCCTCACAAAAAAAAAGCCCAGTTCATTTTCAAGTTAATTCTTTCCAGTTCCCTAGCTAAAAAAGACAACTTAATTCCTGTTGCTAGGTGAGTATATTAACAAAGTCTAAAATACAGCCCAATAAAAAACTTATATGATTTGGTCACCTATGTAGCTGGATTATAGGTTTATAAATTTCAATCTTTTGAAAACTTTTGGAAGATTACTCAAATGTCTCATTCTTACATCTGGAGCCACAATTTCTCCAGATAGCAATATAAATTACATTAGTTGAGGAGTTAAGTGCCCACACTCCTCTGAGAAAAAAAATAAATTATGGACGTTATATAAATGTAGTCACACAAGTTCCTTTTTCCTGCTTGGAAATTGCCAGGAATGACTGAATGTACTGGTTATTCTGGGGAAAAAAAGGGTTTTAGGTACCAGGATTCCTTTTTTACTTTCAGACACTCAGTACCGTATCTTTCTGTTAGTGTTTTTAAGTGTCTAGGATGAACATGAAACCAGTAAAACAAAGCAATAGATCAGCAAAAGTTGAGTTAGTTTTAAAATTTAGATATAACATTGACATACAGGACTACAAAACTCAAGAGAAACAAGCATTTATCTTTATTTCTAAACAATGCATAATTTAAAAATAAAGTTTAAACATTTCCTTGTAGTATTACTAATTCAAATGCTGGAATGTGAAAATAATTCATTTTTCCTCCTTAGGCTGCTTATATGATTTTTTAAAAATTATTTCCATCTTAATAAACACTTGACACAGAATTTCTTTAAATATGTCTACATATTAAAAATCTCTTTTTTCAAGTATTTTTAAAAGATGGTTAAATTGATCCACTTCGCAAGACAATGTTTATACTACCTCTTTTTAGCAGTATTGTAAACTGAATGCAATCTGTTTTTTAACATAATCCACAGCTGCTTCAAAATGTCCTTTCTGAAGCTCTAGCCCTTTTTTCAAAGTATTTTAATGAAGAATGTCTTTAATTAGTATTCAAGCACATTTTTTATTCATTTCATAAAAATCTGGTTTGAGTAGAGTTCTCATCAGTGTAAATAACTCACTAAATACTAAAATCTTACGAATTATACTGGAGAGCAGTAAGATAATTTATATGTCATTCTTCCAGATTTACTTTACTACTGCTTTTCAGCATATCTTTTTCTTCCTCATCTTGCTATCAAACTTGAAAGACTTTGTTACACACTGGAGAAGGTTAAATTTGAACTGGAGGAGGTTAAATGGTTAAATTTTGCCAGAGATTAATGTTTTATGTAATACTAGCCTTGCAGAACGCTGCCTATCATAAATGCCATTAACTTCCTTTTATTGGGTCCTTTATGTCCCAAGGACCATAAGCACAATACAGAGCCAGTGGAGAAACTGTCCAAGAAATCTGTATTTTCTACTTTGATTAGCTTTAGTTAACCACTTGCTGACTTTTTTGTTGTACTTAACCATGTACATGCAACCTAAGAATATGGTAAACAACTCAAAGTTAATGGTTTCCCAGCCCGCCTGTTCTTTCTTCATCTCTGGAGAGCTTTTACCAAAAATGCAGTGTTCTCTGTCTTTACTTGGACTGAGATATATTATCTCTGCCTCTAGATGGAGAGACAGATAAAGTGAGTTACATGAGCTGAAGTCACATAGTGAGCCAATGTCAATTAGCAAAATACGCCTTTTCAACTACTCTTTTACATCCACTGTACTGCATTTACAGAAAGTTGTGACACAAAGCACCTTATTTCCATGCACGGCTCTCAAACTAGGATGCACGAAACGTGAACACCAGAAAGCACTAAGCCAGAGTGAAATGAATTTGAATAAGGCACTTTATCCCTCACAGAACACCTGTGCACAGAAAGGGAGTGCTTGTAGGAAATGGTAATTTACCAACCACGTAAAATTTTGCCGATTGCATTGTTGGCATTAGAGTATCACCTTATCAAGTTTAATATTTTGTGATTTTCCTAGCACCTGCCACTTAGACTGAGTCTTTGTACAATGCTGGTTTTGTAAGCTAATTCCTACATGTTCACATCATCACACGATGGATGATCCTGAAGATTTGGTGTTCTCCACCTGGGCTGAAACTATCGCCCCACTCAAAGCCCAAACACCAACTTTTACTGGTTTCTGACTGTATGATCTATGTGATTTTCTCCTAGCACTAGGCCTGAGAATCTGTGTTTTTTGAAATAGAAAGTTGATGTCCTCAGCACAAGAGAGACACGGAGCAGGTCAGGCAGAGGGATTGGAGCATCTCTCTTAGGGGAAAGGTTGAGGCAGCTGGGCCTGTCCAGCCTCAATTAGTGACAGAGAGGGGCCTTATCAATGTCTTCAGAGTATCTATGGAGGAGGTGCCAAGAGGATGGAGCCAGGCTCTCCTCGGTGGTGCCAAGCAATAGGACAAGAGGCAATGGGCACGAACTGATGCACAGTGAGCTCCACCTGAGTATGAGGAACCTTCACAGTGTGGCAGCGCTGGAGCAGCGTGCCCAGAGGGGCTGTGGAGTCTCCCTCCCTGTAGGCAGTCAGCAGAGCCGTCAGGTTGGGCGCGGTGGCCGCCGCGGTCCGTCCCACCCGCCCCGTTCCCGTGGGGCAGGTGCGGGCCCGGCACCGCACACACAGCCCCCATACCCGGGGCGGGGCCTGGGGCACCATGGGCGCAGCTCCACCGCGGCTCCCGGCCCCGACACACCCCGGCCCCGACACACCCCGGCCCCGACACCCCCCGGCCCCGACACACCCCGGCCCCGACACACCCCGGCCCCGACACACCCCGG
>JAWWMO010000083.1:41234802-41280563 GCA_035047845.1 Dendrocincla fuliginosa | reverse complement strand
GGAAGGCTAAACACACCGCGGGCCCCGGGGAGGAGTAAACACACCGCGGGCCGCTCCGCTCTCTGCCCTCACCGCGGAGGGGCCGAGCCGTGTGGGCGGCCCTGCCCGCGCCTCGACGCCCTCACGCCGCCATTACCCGCCACACCGGCCGCTCGGCCCTGAGGGCGGCCTGGGGCGAGGCGTCGAGGGACGGGACGGGACGGGACGGATCGGATCGGAGGAGGACGAGCACGACGAGGGTAGAGGCGGGAGGGCATCGCGGGCAGCGGCCGCCTTGAGGCTGGGTGGGCGCGGGCCCTGTGCCCCCCACGCCCGGCCCCGTGAGGGGCTTCACCCGAGCGGCCTGGGCTGTCTGTCAGTCGGCGCTGGTCCCGGGTGACCCCTGAGGCCCGGGAGGGGCCGTGCCGGGCTTTCCCCGGGGCGCTGTGTGCGGTTTGTGTGCCGTGCCGGCATGCCGCGGCTGAGGTCGGGCAGGGTGGTGTCGGCCGAGGCCGGGCCGCCCGCCCCGGGAGCCGCCAGCCCCGGCCCGCGGGGTGCAGGCTGTGAGCCAGGGAGGAGGCTGGCCGTGAAGCGGAGCCCTCGCCCGCCGCAGAAGAGAAAGGCCGAGCAGCCCTCACCCTGCAGCCTGCAGCCTGCCCGTCCCTGCCGCGCTCCCCTCGGGCAGCTCGCTGTGCCCCGGCAGGAGGAGCGCGGTGAGAACGGGCAGAAATCCCCCGGTAAAAAATGCAAGAGGACACAGCACAGGAGGGCAGCCAGAAACTGCAAGGGTGTAGCTCCGCCAGTTTCAGAGGCAGCTCAGTCACCTGGAGCAGTGTGCTGGGAAGAGACTGTAAGGAGAGGGACAGGGCAAAGCCAACACCGGGTTTTCTCGGGAACTGCTTTGCAGAATGAATTCTCAGCAGGGATTGAAAGGAAAGAACATTGTTCAAAAGACCTAAACCTCTCGGTTCTCCAGGAGGGTTCAAAGAGCCCAGAAAAAGATGGCAAATACTCCTGTATGGGAAAAAAAATACGAATCCCATTCTCAGAGGAAGAAACTGAGAGCACAAAGAGAAAGGGCATTTCCAGTCTTCCAAAACCAGAAGGGCTGCAACCCAGAGAGATCACGTGGAGTACTGAAATGAAATGCACTGAATCTGTAATGATGCAGAATATGCAAATCCCAGTTCTTAGGGAGAATGTGGAGGCTCAGGAAGCTATGATTGAAACAAAACCTCAGGAAAAGGCTGATACACTAGAGAAGTTGAATGGGTGTCCTTTAGTTGGATCTAGACAGCTAGGGACTCAGGAGAAAGAAAAGAGATGCCTGAGCAAGAAAGGTGGGATATCACAGATGAAACAAAAACAGTATGGTCAAAGAAAGAAAGGTAGTTCTGCCGTACTGGAAATGCATGCACAGTGTCTAGAGTCCAGGAAAGAAGCTGTGAGCAGGAGGAAGAGGGATAGAAGTGCACTGGTGGAGGTCCAGGGTGTAGATGGACAAAAACAACGAAAAACCAGAAGAAAGACATACAAGCATTGCACAAAAGAAGAGCAGCAGAGCTCAAGGCCTCAGAAGGGCGCAGACAGCCCAGGGGAAAATGGTAAGCACTGTCAGCACTTGTAGAGCCCCACTGTAGAAGTACAGATGCAGAATTTGGGCTCCCAGGACAAGGGACTAATGCTGTGGTATGACTCCTTTAAAAACTGGCTGCTAACTTAGTTTAAGAAGTGTAGAGGTAAGAACTAGGGTGTGCTTTACAGTGCTGTGAATACCAGTTTTGGAAGAAAACAGATTTTTAAAAAGAGAAAAGGCTTTTCTTGCAGCAGAAGCAGTCTTTAACAAAAAGGTTTGTTTCCCCCCAGAGCAGTCTGTCCGTTTCAGCAGAGGTCAGGCACAAGCAGGAAAGGAAGCAGTAATTTCAACAAAGCCAAATTAAGAGTCAGTTCTTCATTCATCTCTATATTATCTGTTTATTTTTGAATATATATCATGCTGTCTTGTTTCATTCCCTGCATTAATAGAATGCTGGGTTTTGTTTCCTTTTTGCTTTATAGTTGCTACTCTGCAAAATCCTAAAAGATGTAGAAACAATGATTGGTTTTTTATGTTTTAAATGAATGTTGTGTCAAACTGGATCAATTTTGAAGGGAGATTTTTAAAAGTCTCTATTTTTTCATGGTGATTGTCTAAAAGATATTCTTTTTACTTTCAATGTGGGTACATTCAAATGGCAAATATTTACTGCAGATTATTAATAAATATTTTATCTAAGACCCATAATCTGAAAAACTGAAATTGTATCTCACTTTGAAAACTAAGATCTAAAAAAACCCCAACATTTTAGTAGCATGGTCTTGAGTACATTCCCTGGTCTAAATTTCCAGATGTACAGTTTTTTACATGATCTGTATTTGCTTTTAAATAAAAAGTAGTCTATAAAAATGCAAGTACTGCAATTTTCTTGGATCTTCTTGGTCAGTCTAATGCATTTGGTTAGACTGTTTATCTGAAGTATATTCTTATGGATAAGCTTCCCTATTACAGAGAATCTCCAGTGTAATTAAAAGATTTTAAGGCTGAGCTTGCAAGCAGTATCTGTATTTTCTTGCCAGACTTGCTGTGATTTGGTTTCTACCTATGTGGAATGTATAACAGATACACAACTTCCAGTGTCCATATGATGCCTTAGGGATTTGTTTATCTTTTTGTTTGTTTCTGAAGATAATACATTCTTTGTTAGTGTAAGTCTGCTAATAGTGTTAATTTAAAAAAAAATTACTGAAATATTTTAGCCTTAGACAGTGTCATGTTCTTTAGTAGCCTTGAACGTTGGGGTTTTTTTTTGTTGTGTCTCTTTATAAAATATTGCAATAATATAGTCTTTTAGTGCTTTCTTTAATGTGACTTCTTTGTTTTTTAATCAGCAGAGGAACAATTGAAGGCAGTCGAGCAAGACGCTGGTACTTCACAGACTGTGAAGAAGGTTGAGACAGTGCAAAGCCGATCAGAAGATTCTAAGGAAAAGGAATCTCACTACTCTAAATCTGTGGTTGCTACTTCAGGTGGGACTCAAAGCAAGAACTTGCTATGCCATGCTGTAAGAAAAATGTCTGGTGTGCAGTGTGAAAAAAGGAAACCCAGAACTGGTCAAATCAAGCACTTGCAAAGTTTCAGTGTGAGTGCAGCTGAAAAAGTGATGAACGCATCTGCAAAATATGATGCTGAACACTGCAGAAATGCCCTAAACCATTGTAGCACATTGCTCTGTCCAACAGCAAAGAATCCATTTATAAGGTTAGAGGACTGTAGTTACATCAATACATTAGTGAAACTTTCAGCTAGTGGAACTACCAGCAGTTATAAATTAAATGGATTCTTCCATGTAGCCCATGGTACTGTAGAAGTGAGTGATACAATATGCAGCACTAGTAGAATGCCAAATACGAAATCACCCATAAAAGGTTGTTTATTGTCTAATAAAGAAAAACATGAAAACGGAGAAGGCCGTTTTTCGTGCTGTCTGAGTGAAAGCAGTAAGTGTTCAAGGGGAAAAAAGTGGAATACTGGTAGGAAGCCTAGAAAAAAGATGAAAGTCACTGAGAAATCAGTGCAGAATACTTTCAGGGACATGGCTAATGAAGGCAGTGAGTGCAAGTTACAAGCAGAAGCAGCAGTTGCAGTGTCAAGCTCGCTTGCAGTTTCAGGACTAAATCGTACTCTGTCAGCTTCGTGTGATCATGGCTTAAATCTTCATACAGGAGAAAGTACTCATGAAGCACAAAATGTATCAGCCTGGGGAACTAAGAGTACCAAATTACCTGCATTTGAAAATTGCCTTAAGAAGACATCTGAGCTCTCTGTAATAGCCGAAAGAGAAAATTCAAACAGTGTGGCACATCATTCAGCTGCCTCAGGTACCCCAAGAGTGCTAGCCCAGGTCCATGATATTTCTGATTGTCACAAAAGCAAGACAGGGGAAAAATTGAACAACGTTAATAAGGAATTGCAGCAGTTTACCTGTCAAAGAACAGTACCCATCACTGGTAAAAAAGTTTGGCCTGTTGAATCTTGTGCCAGGACTTCTGGATGGGTTTATAAAAATCGTGGATCCATTTCAGAGGGAAAAAGTGTTTTAAAAACTGTCTCTGATAAAAGCAGTGTTAAAGCTGTAGGAGGTAGTGATGTGGCTGGGAGTTTGAGACAGGGGGATTTGCATATGTCATCAGCAGAAACTACAGAAGAATCTACACATAAAAAAAGTGATCCCAATGCTGAATGTCAGACTTCACTTGAAACTCCAGAATCCTCTTCTGTGAATATTCCCAAGACTTTGAGAATGAGTAATGAAAATGGGGACTCGCCAGTTAATACAGATAGAACTGCTGTGACTTTTAAGCATGGTGATGTGCAAGAAGTTAAAGCACCCTTGAATTTTACAAAAAAACAGAAAGATGAAAATGGAGAAAATGTAACAAATAGAAACTTGACTGTGACAGTCCAGAAGAGTACATCTAGAGTTAAAAAAAATAGAATAAACGATAGCTCTAAAGTGTCTGTAGCAGACCAAACATTTTCTGATTTAAAGCTAATGAAAACATTAAACCCTGGAAACCTGTCAAAATTCAAAATTCCTTTATGCAGAAACAAACCTGAATCCAGGAAACTGGAATCTGTCCGTTCATTTGAAAGAAAAACCTGTAGTCCACTGGAGCTTTGTGAAAGCACTAGTGTTTCAAGGAGACAGAAGACAGGTGAAGAGGCTGTTTTGGTAGGTTCCGAGCAGCATCCTCTTCCTATCATGAGTGATGCTACATCTACAGTTCCACTAAAGAAAAAAGCAGATGAGATGGACAGTAAACACTTTCAGCATGATGGCTCTGAAAACCTCTCAAATGACATGTCTCTGCTCCCTGAAGGTTTTTCTGCATATCCACATCCTCTTGATGGACAACCAGAGTCATCTGTGCCTGATTTTTGTGGTACTGAATGTGTGCTGAAAGCTGGTTTTCCTGATCATTCTTGGAATTCTGTCAACCACCTTGTTGGATTACAAATAAATGATGATAGCAAATCAAAAGAGAATCTTGCACAACATGAAGGTCAAAATTTACCAGATATTCTTGAAGCTTACAAACAAGATGTTCTTGTCATTGATGTGATTCAGGATGACCCTGACCTTTTTGGAACCAGTAATGAAGAGGATCTAGCCCCTGCATGCTATGAAAACTGTCCAGTGAGAGTGTCCTCTACTAACATGTGCATTAGAGACACAAAGGAGGATATTAAGCCCGAGTCTCCTGTCACCTCAGAAAAGAGAGACTCAGTTGAAAATAGTTCTGGGTATGCATATAATTCTTTTTTTGTTACAATACTCCTAAGTACTTTTTTCTCATATCAATATCCCTTGATTGTAGTGGTCAGGTTTCCTTAAAGAAAATCAGTAATTTCTGGGTTGATTCTAAATGTCAGAATTTGATTAGGCTATGACAGTATTCTGAATTCAGATAAATTAATTTGTACTTCACAAGAGCTTGCATAAACTGGATTGAAGGAAAGCAGCCCTAAAGGAACAATTTAGACCAAGTGAAGTGAAATATGAAAGTATAAACAAAGATAATTAATATTCTTAATCTGACCTGATTTGAGATAGCAGATAGCCCTTTGAGGGCAGTTTTCCTATTTGTAAAGGGGTATAATAATTAGAAATGTTCTTTCTAGGTAGCTTGTTCTTTTGCTGGATCTGTAAGAGTAAATGGTTGTCTCTACAGTAGCATTCCATTCTGCCATTCTCCTTCCTGTTTTTCCCCTGTCCCCGCACATGAATAATTTTCAAATGCATGATTTGGTTAAAGTGTTACAGATGTTTATGATCCTGTATCTTCATTCAGCAAGTTCCTGGTGTAAATAATTAGGTATTAATGTTTTTCTAGGTTTTGAGATGATAATAAAAGTCACTGAAGGAGGAAGAGAAGTAAAACCAAACTTTGGTAAACGAGGTAGTAGTTCTTCAAGGAGTAGATGAACTCATCAACTCTCTAGTCTGTTTCTCTCTAAACTTTGACACTTGTACTCAGTGGAAGAATTTTAAGATTATGTTTTTCTTTGTAAGATTAAAGATTGAGCGTTTAGATAGAAAATATTACATGATTTTCCTGTAAAGATTAGTTTTCTTATTGTGATGGGTGTTTTGATTTTCTTTATGTGCTCTTTCTGTGTGGCTTCATGTTATCTGTATTTTAAGTAACAATTATTTTCAGTGTTGTTCCAACCACTCTCTGCTCTCCTTGTCCTTTCCCTTTCGTTAGACCCATGTGCAAAAGGGGAAGGGAATCATCTTTGTGGTGGTGAACAGTTTTTTGGACAGGGGAATATAAAACTTACAGATGTTAAAAGAATAAAGTTTCTGCCAAAGCAAGCCTTTGGAGAATGGGGCAAGTCTGTAGTAGGAATATCCAGCTTCTTGAGAAGCAGCTGGGCTGTGTCACAGTAAATGTGTTAGGACAAGTGTTCACTTTGGGTACAGTGTGTCTGATATCTTTGTGTGTCAGAATGAGTATTTGCTGTATTTGCATTATTACCCAGGGTGATAATGACTGTCCAAAGGGAGGTTCCAACTGACTGTTCAGACAGTTGTTACACAGAATGGAAGACCAGAACTCATCCCCCTTCTGAGCATGTATTGGTTATGGCAATAAAGTTGGCTTTTTATCTAAATACTAACTAACAGTTTTATTGGATCTTTGTAAGTACTTTGTAGGGGAGGACAGATAATCCCTTTAATTAGTAATTACATTGACTGGGAGTAACATGAGAGATCATTAGATAGATGAAAAATGAACTTGTTTGAAGTCATATTTCAACTTCCCGATACCTGCAGAATTTGTTTGCCATTACTCAAGGAAAATAAAAATGCATGGTTCTTGTTTTGCAGAATTTCCCCCTTAATTTGCTAAAGAAACAGACAAAACTGTCTTATTTTTCTTTCGATCTTTCATAATTTTATGCAAAGATCATGATCATTAGATGGTGACTAATTGTGGTTGGTAACAGTCAGGAACATATTAATGAACTGAATATGACAACGTTAAAATAAGGCAATAGACCTTGCCACAGTTTTATCAGGTAGCTTCTGATATCACCAGATAATACCAGATCATGGCCAGTTCCTACTGGGTTTTTATTTTGGTGACTTTTACCAAATACAACTAGGACCTCAGTGTTGTTTGGCCAAGCAGAAGAAGTGATTATGCTCTTAGAACTATGCTCACATCATACTACATACTTTAAAATAAAACATTGTTTCTGTTCATGTCCCTTATTTTTCTTTAGATATATTCTAGACTGTTGTCTAGGTTTTCTTGTTAGCCTTATTGTATGTATCCTCAGTTTTGCATCGTTGCAGTATTTGTAACACCACTTCAGTTTGTCCCAGGTAGAACAAGCCGGAACTCTGCTATTGTAAATCATCTCTAACTTGTATAAGTACTAGTTTATATGCCAGTTTGGTTTAACATTTGGTTAATGTTAGCTGCCAGTTTCTAGGTGAATGTCATCTAGGTGATTTTAGATACAAGATTAATGCAAGCACTTAATGGCTGCAAATACGGTTCTTGCTGAGTATTTTCTTTGGTTTTATTGATCCATGGCTTTTGTTACAATTTTCCTTCAGATTAATAAGAGCAGGCAGATGATGATCTTAGAAAGAATCTGGATCTAAAGGTATTGTAAAGCATGTATGCATGGGGATGGATGTCAGTACATTACTTCTTATGTACTGATATTTTAGTCTGGCATTAGTACAGACCAACAAGAATGGTGTTTCTGCTGAAAGAACTTACACTCAAAGTATAGCTGAGTTGTTAAAAAGCTTTTTAAAAATGTGTTGGTGTTATGAGTTTAACAGCATTTAAACTGTAAATGTAAAGGAAACAACTGGTGTCTTAATTTGTAGTGTTCTTCCAACAACAAAAATCTGAGATTTAACAGCTTGTCAAAATGCCAGTTGCAATAATGAAGTAATACTTTTTATTCAGTTGTGAAATCAAAGCACTGAAACTGTGCGAAGGATGCACCGGGTTGATGCAGGAATTGGCAAGTGTTCAGTCAGCACTTAGCCACTGTGGGTGTGTGACTGCCAGTGTGGACCCATTTCACTTGAGCTTTGAATGTTAACACCAAGGCATGTTTAGCCAATGACATTCTGCCTCTTCGTGACCTTAAAAGCCAGAGGGGTATTTTTAGTTATGAAAATTCAAGGATAATAATTTTTAGCTTTCGAATAACGAGAGCACTTGTCCTTCAAAAGCAGAACATACTGGTCACAACAGTGATTGAGATCCAAAATTCAAATAAGCCTCATTCTGGTTTGTTTTGGTTTTGTTCTGTTTCATTTTTAAGGAAACTATCAAAGAACCCAACAACCAAGGAAACTGAATGTGGCTACACATCCCTGACTTAAAAGTTTCTGAACTACTGTAATTGTGCCTGTGCAGGTACCCAGAACTGATGTCTCTGAACAAGGAGGTTGAAGTAGAACGAATAGGTCCTGTCTCTTTGTTCAGGAAGGTTCCCCAAAGGCTGTGTGTGCTTATGTCCTGAATGGTTTGATTCAGTTACCATGCTCTGACCTTTAGAATAAGTAGGACTTGTCATTCCTCTGGTGCTTGCATTTTGTAAAGGAAAAGTGAGTGCTGGTCACTTCCTGACATTAGTTGCCAGTCATCAGGAAAAGGTTCTGGCCTTTGGCCTGAATGGGGCAGTGAAACTCAGTTTTGACATATCCTTCTGTTTGCTGTTTTCTATTGCCTACCCCTAGGTGACTCCCAACAGTGCAGGCTTTTGAATCAGTCATCGGAGGTATTTCTTTCCTGTCATGTAGGGAATCTGTGCACCTAAGATGCATCCTGTATGTTACTTTGTTCCAACAGAACTGTAGTATGTTCTGTGGGTACTTCTGAAAGCGCATCAGCAGCCATTCTTGCTCTTAGGAGACTGCGTTGTTGTACTGTTTTCCTTTTGAATAAAACCTTACCTTGAATCCATTTTTCATACGCAAAATAGCAAGCAACACTATGATTTGTGTAACTTGGGCTGTAAAGAGAGATTAGTTTAATCACCAGAGGCACTCAAAAGCATCCACATTCTGATATGGTGTAGTCTGTTTCCCTTTCTACATCTCTAAAATGTGTTGCTGACTTCTTGCTCTGTCAGTGCTCCTACATTTGTCAGGCTGGTGAGCAAATGCCAAGTACTGTAATAAATGTAGTTTTCTCTCCGTGTTTTAGGCACTTTCTTTACAAGAAGTTACAAAGTATCTCTGTAACTTATTTCACACTCTGCACAATTAGCAGAATGTGGTTAAGATTAGGAAAAGTGGCTTTTGACTTGAATATTTCAGTCTCTTGATGCTGTAAAGTATTTTCAGTTTTAAGCAGTGTATATGAAGATGACAGCTTTCTGCAATTGTCTGCACTGCAGTTTTGCAAAGAAAAGAAAGTAGTTGTAGGCAAAATGACTCAAACTTTGCATTTCACAGAAAATACGGGGGAGAGAAGAAGTAAGCCTATAAAGGGCTCTAATAATAATAACAATCCCTCTCATCTCTGCAAACTTGCTCTGCTTCTTAACGTTATCTCATATATATATACTTGGTATCTGTGCTTGAATGTTTGTATAGTTCCAAGTTACGCATCCTGTGGAACCTTTTCCACTCGCTTGTTGCAAATTTTCTTTGTTCCATTTGACTAGATAAGTTGCTGTCATTATACCCGGTGTCTTTTACCAGGTACGAGCTTCCAAAATCTGTGGTCATCATGATGTTTTATATAGTCTATGTATAATATTTTAATATGTATTTTTACTTTCCGAGCTTTTCTAAGGAGAAATATTTACTTTTTCCCAACTTACTTTTGAAATAGGTGAAGTATCTTTCTATGAACAAACGTTTTGTTCCTCTGAGATTCATTGTTATGCACATGATCTCAAGTATAAATTTACTTTGGTCTTGAATATAAAAATACTATAAATCCCATTTTGTAGAAACTCATAAATTGGTTCATTGGCACAGTATTTCCATTATTTGCTATAAAGAGAAATTTTCCTTTCTCACTATTTTATGCAAAGATTAAATGAGATAATGAGCTTTTACTGAAAATTTGGGGATTTGAAATGTCTTGATTTTACTTAACATGTTTAGGTGCATGCCTGTAGGGATGGACATAAGAAAGCCAAAAGATAAACTTTAAGAATGGTGTTTGTGTTGTTTGTAAGGATTCTGTCCATAGCTAAAAGTATTACTGAGAACTTCAATTTTATGTAACTGGTAGAATAATTTTGCTTCTGTGCAACGTGGAAATCTTAAATACACTTTTTGTTCAAAACAGATGCATGCAGGAATCTGGAATATCAAATGATACTGAAAATTCTTGTGATTTGGTGCTAAAAGGTAAGAGTTTTTGGAAATTTTTTCATATGTAATCAAAAGATGAAAGTAACGACAAAGCTGTTTTGTGGCAAAACCTTGGCTTTCTGCAGAAAAGAGGAACTTGCCAGTTTCTGGACTATCTTTTTATTGTAGCAGCAGTTTGTTTGCTAATGCATATAAAATATGCATATTTTGAAATGGTACAAACCTGAGTCCTACAGGGGTCTACTTCTCTGTAATACTTTCTGTCGGTAACACTGGGGGCTGGCATTTTTTTGTTTGGTTGGTTTTGATAGTGGTTTTTCCCTGACATCTCTCTGATACTTTAGGCAAGGAATTCTGTGAGGTGCTGAGATCATAGTAGGACACTGAGTGCTGTGATACTGCTTTGGAGTCTGGCTCACAGTTACAGTTGGTTGTTTTCTTGTATTCATCAGCACACAGAATTTTGTAAGCCATTTTTTTCCACATTGTCCTTTTGGTCTTTTTGTGGATGTTATGCCCATTCCTCCAAGACGCTGTTTTGATTTTTAAAGGACGCTTTTTTTTAATAAGAGGAGGCTACTTCTGACAATGTGGTTTTTTCTTCCTATTTAAAGCAGAACAGTTCAGCTAGGCAGCATATGAATGTGATTTGTTTTGTTTTCTACAGCTTACATACCAGACCTACTTTTCAAGGTATATCTGCTGTGGAAGTTTCTATTAGATAGGTTGGAGAAACAGGATTTTGACTTAGAAGCCCATTAGTGATACAGTGAACACACAGCGTAAGGAGACTGATTTTGAAGGTTCATGGTATTTCCCTTTCTGGTATCAGTTTGTCAGCCTGCTGTTAATCTAATATTCTGACATTATATGTTCATTTTGCTGCAGGCTGGAAAGGTGTCTGTGACAGTACCTCTTGTGCTGGTTTTCCACATTAATGATTCATGTTCCTGTAGAAAGAGTGGCTGGGGCAGATGTAGCCTCCTGGAGAGAAAGGAGTGACTAGTGACTGCTTTGGGGAGCAAAGGTTTCAGGCTTCAGGGATTAGAAGGCAGAATAAAAGGTAATGAGGTTTATAAGAGCTCAGATGTGAAGAAACAGACAAAAATTTCCTGAGGAGGAGTAGGAAGGAAGTGCACAGTTTGGCCTCTGGTGCTATAAAGAGCCAGAGAGGACTGTGACATGGCATCTGCAATACTGAGGTGATGGAAATCAAACCTGGGAGCAAGTCCTGTACTGTTTAGTAACTTCTGCATTTTTTTGGGTTGTTTTACTTCATGTTCTAGGGAAGTTTGAGGCTTAAAGTCTATGGTTCTTTTTGTAGTGCTTAAAATAAATGTTTCAGTAAGTCCTTCTTCCCAGGTCTGAGAAACTTAGGATCGCATTACACTGTTAAATGAATGTGCATGTAGTAGCTTATGTTTAATATATGATTTTTTAGAAAAGACCTGCACAGAACAAAAGAAAGGTGACTCATTTTGCTAATTTGCAGACTATTTATGTATTGATTTAGAATTACTTTATTTAGTACATAAAATAATTCACTTCTTTGCAAATAAAATAAGTTACTGCTTTGGTGTCTTCTTTTCTGTGGTGAGGTCGTGGCTGCTTGCCTCAGTGGCTTCACCATCTAAGAAGTTTAGGAAAGACTACAGTTGAAGTATTCTGGATTACATGAGTCTTCTTTACCTTTCAAGTGGAAGTCTTTTGTTTGTTGTCTTCAGGTAGATTTGTCTTGTGCTGGTGATCATAGAGAGATCAGTCACTATAAGATAAAAGCCTTTCCAATATTAATCTGATTCTTTCTTCCCACATCTGGACAGAGCAGTGCAGTTGAAATTCATTCATGGGATCCAATACTGAGTTTCTTTTCTATGCAGAACTCTTCTGTTGTACATAAACAGCTGCTTCAAGAAGTTGCTGTTAGATATCTTAGTCATTTCCTGTGGCATCTGCAAAAGGTGCTGAAATTCCCTGACACTGAATTCTTACTGAGTCTACTATATTACAGGAACTTGGAGTTTCTCAGACCTATCTATAGTTCAGGGTTGCATCATGTTATTCTGATTAACTTACGCCCTTTCTAGCAAAGACTAAGTCTTCCTGCTTAACAAATTGCCACACATATCTTTGTCTTGGTTTTGATAATAAAGCTTAACTGAATTTATTTCTAAAATACTGAATTCTATATTCTATAAATTAATCCGTTGTACTGTTCTACAGGGACCATTACAGTACATACAGCCAGGATAGAATTTTAATTGCAGATTCAGCTTAGTATTTGTTTGAAATGGTTCCTGCCATAAACATTAAATATTTTTCCTTATAAATTTCACATTTAGGAAGTCCTAGGAATTCTTAAATGTCATTAGTACTAAGACTTTGCAATATTTGGCATGGGAAACACATAAAGCAATGTGTTTATACATTTTCAGCTGAAGATACTATAACCCACAACTCCTCCAGAGGAAACAGTCCTTTGGGAGATTTTACTGAGGACTTTCTTAAAGGTGGGCAACCAAGCAAACTAGATGAACTTTTGAAGAGTTTTGACATGAATCAAAAGGTACTGAGAAATTATGCTTTCTCTCTTTAAATAGTTTAAGAAATTATAGTCCGCATAATTGCATAATTTTAGTTACTAATGCTGGTTTTTCAACAAAATATTTAATTTCCTGTAATAAAAAGAATGTTAGCATTTCATAGATTTCTGTGCTATTGTAATTTTTGCCTAACAGAACTTGATTTTTTTGTTACTAATAATTCATCGTCACATTTGAAACAAAAGAAGAAAGAAGATACGGTTATATCAGTTGTTAAAGAGTAATGCTGTACCACAGTGGTATGAAAACTACTGTTCCAGTGAACACCTAAAAGTACTGCTGTGCATATGTGACATTTTTGCATAACACACCTAGTTTTAAAAGTTGCTGTCAAATGCTTTTCACCATAGAGTCTCTGAAGGATGGGGTGGTGTTGGAAAGCTGGGGAGCTGCACAGCCATCATGCATCCAAGGAGGGTCATTCTGTGCCTCATTACTTGGACAAGAGGGCCATTACGTTAATGTACTGACTTCCTGGCAGTTCACAGGGAGTGCTAAGCCCTCTTCACGCTCACTGGCTCCATCTGACCTTTCTACTCTCTCTGACCTCCTTCCTCTAGATAATAAGGCTAGGTCTTTTTAAGACTTGCTGAAGTTTTACACTGTTTACTTCTTTAATAAAGGATTGGAATTTGCATCTCTCTGCCACTCATAGCTGTTGATAGTATTTACTGTTTTCCAGTGGTTTTAACTGGATAAGTTAAACTGTAAAATCCACATGGTTAAAAATTGGTAAGTAATTGAGAAGTTAATCAAACAGCAGAGAATCAGTCTCCATTCAAAATCATTATTTAGAAGGATAGAAACATTTTCTTCAGCAAATGGAATTGGGGCTGCTAACATCTGATTCACAAAGTTAACTGCACCACTTTGTTCCCTGACCTCTTACAGAGACTAAAAAGGTCTGTCAAATAGTACAGTTTGCTGAAGGTGTAGTACTTGTTGCAATATTGCTAGGTCAGTCCCAGTTGGATTTCTTCACAGTGTTGTCTATAAAAATCATTGATCTACTGTTTACCTTTCTGTGCTGTGTTGGATAACAGTGAATACAAATAATCTCAGCCAAACCTCAAATTTAGCCAAATTTACACCACAGAATACATGGTAAGCCCTAAACCTGTTCTGTATGTGGACAGAATACTAGCTGTGCAGACCTGGGGAGGGAATGCAATGGCAGAACACTTGTTGCAAGTTCTCTACCTTTTAGGGTGATTTTTGGATTTTGCTTTTTTGATGACTTTTCCAATTGATAATCCTGTGAGAAGGACAAAAACTAATGCTAAAAGCATTTGGGAAGCTGGTAACATGAAGTTTGAAAATCTGATGAGAGCATATCCATCTCTAATTCTTTGGCTATCATAAATTTGTGATAGAAGGTGAAGTTCCAGTTACTTCCATGAATCATACACAAAACAAAGCCAGGATTCCATGATTTTGTTATGTATTAGTCCTTTCAGATTCTCACTCACAAGTATATTTGGCACTGTCTTTTTTCTCCATATCGTTGGGGGGTTTTTAACTATACAACATGATATACAGCTGAGCAAAAGCCTTAAATTTCTTCACAGTACAGCTTTAAATTTCATCAAACTTGATGGAATGTCTTTTGTGGGTTTTTACACATCTGCCAGGCACAGTTAAAATTGGGCAGTAGGCCTAAAAATTTCTGGGGTTATCAATGGGATCAGAGCAGTCAAGACAGTCAAATTGCCTTCTTTCCAATTAACAATCTCTATGTTAAAGATCACAGAGCATAATGGCAATGTGTCCATTTAAAAAGATGTTGTGCAATCCAAATTACAGTTTCTACAGTCAAGACTGTATTATCACACTTTCCAACAATCACTAATAGTTTTAAGTCTGTAAAGTATAACAGGCTTAGTAGTGCTTGGCTGTACCTGAAAAATAACTTTTAAATATCTTCACAGTTCAAGTTTGCAGATGGAGTGCCTGATGTTAAACAAGAAAAAAAGAGTGAGGCTGAAGAAAGGTATATATTCTGTGTCTTTCATGTAACCTGTGGTGTTCACCAGTTACTATACAAATGAAAAGTGGTGTTTTTACCAAAACAGCATCAGTATTTAATTCAGTTTTTCTGTGCTATTGTGACTATGTGATGAAGCAAATAAATATCTGAAATAATATAATTTCACTCTGTAAAAGTACAGGACAAATACAGTCATAATCTGACAGAACAATAGAGATTATTTTGTCCTCTGACTGGTGACAAAATATATCTGCTTTATCACAGTGTCTCACCTTTGCACCTCACCATGAGTACAGCTTCAGGTACATTTCTAACCAGAACAGCACTTATCATAACTTAACAAAATCAAAAAATAATAATAATAAATCAGTGAAGGTTTAAGTTTTCTGCCTCTTGTGGCTGTCTAAACTTAGGAAAGAATGGAAAGATCACGTTCATATTCAGGCTGACAGATACTTGTACAGCAGTAGAAAGGGTGCTTTAAAAACATGTTGTGGAATTAAGGACGTGCTTTACTGTTCTGCCGGCTTCAAGCTGTGCTTACAGTGTTCATTGTACATGTTATTTCTTAGTCTGATTTAGTGTCAGATGACGAAACTTCCATTCCACAGCAGTCCAAAAATGAAGGAGAATTAGTTTTGTAGAAAAAGTATACCTAAAAGATGGAATACTTAAGTAGTTAGAAGAGAAATAATATATTTCAAAGTGTCATGGTTTAGGAATGGTGCTCCCCAATTTATTGCTCCCCCTTAGACTCTCCAAACCATGTGCCACTCACTCATTCTGCAGAGAGGAGAATTGGAGGGACAAATGATCATGGGTTGATGAAAAAGATTTACTGGAAACAGCAATGAGATAAGGAAACTAACAGTAACAGCAACCATATTAATAACAAAAGTGGTATAGAGTAATGTCCCTGTCCTAGCTTTGCCCCCTCCTGGCTACTGGAAGAATTAACCCTGCCCTGACGAGGACTGGAAAAAAGTAATTTTCAAAATAATCAAGAAACCTTAGCTGACCTAGAAGAGAGTATTACTTTTTTCTCCAATACCAGTCCCATTTCTGTGACAGCTGTGAGATGTGCCAGTAATCTGTTAATAGAAAATACTGCATCTTTTCAGTAATCCAGTAGAAAGCTTCAAGCTCCTCCTCGTGGTAAATTAGCACTTAAATTTACCTTAGTAGGATAAATAGTTCTCTGTGCTATAGAATACATATATTATGCTGGATAAACTGTGTTTGGACGAATGATTCTGCATTACTTCACTACTTCAGGTGAAATGCAGCGCTCTGTGTGGTTAAAGAAGAGGCCTTCGTTTGGAGTCAAACTTTTTTCTGTAGTTACCATTGCAAAGTTTCATCTAGAAGAATACATAGTTGCTGTTTTTATTTTGCAAACTCCACTTCTAGTGATGCTGTTTCTTAAAAAAAGAAATTTGTTGCAGAACTCTAGAGTTCCTGGCAAAATTGCATGTAGTTTCATGTCTAGATTAAAGAGATTTAAGATTGTTATCTTGAAGGTGAGCTACTATGAAAATCCTGTTCTGTCAGATCTGAGGCTGCATCACAAGGAAGTGTAAAAAAATTTACATGTTAACTTGAAAATCCTGAGTAACAAAACATGCAAATTTTTTTTCTTTTCTGGAAACCAACCCAATGCATTGCCTAGAATAACAATAAAGATTGATCTGGAAGAATTTGGGTTTATTAGTTAGAATTTCTTCACTGCCACAGTGTTTTCATTTCAAATTGTGTTAAAAACAGCCTGCAGTTTAGGAACAATTTGAATTATCCTGGCTATGAGAAGTATTAAATAGCTAGAATGTGCTTCTTATAGGGGGATAGCAACTCTGCTTCTGTCTCCAGAGGAGGAAGCAGGTTGAAATGTCCTCTGTACTGGACCAGGATTCTTAATTGAAAGGGGGACAGGGTGAAGATCTCATGAAAGGGAATTATTTTTTTCCTGTGGTTTTGTTTACAAATAAAAAAGATATTACTAAGTATTTTGCTAACAATATTTTAAGCTTATTTTTGAAAACATCACATTTTAGTAGTTTAATTATCTTGAATGTATGTTTTTGAGAATAATTAAAGGCAGAACAGTCTTTAATTGGAGTTCCCTTTGAAACCACTTAAATCTTCTGCCCAGTAGAGCAGTTTTTAGGAAAGAAAACAGTTGGCTCTTCAAATGTAATTTCAAAAGCTTTGTGGTTTACTCCTTTGGCAGATATTACATAACAGACTATGGTAAAGTAGATGCTTCTTCAGAGATGACAGAAATCATCTTAGTTTTCCTGTCAGCATAGTGGGGAAAAAAAGCAAAATTGGTTCACAGGTGCCTTTTCTACATACTTATTGAATTTCATATGGTTGAATAATCTCAGCTAAGATAATCTTATTGGACCAGGCAATGACAGTAATGAAAGTAAAGGTGCTGGGATTGCTAGCTATTTAAATTTACAGCAAGTAAACCTGTTTACTTAAAGAATTTTTTTAAATTTTTTTAATACTCAACAGTGACTGTAAATACAAAGATCTTGTGAACTGTGAATTGATACCAGGATTGCCACTGAATGACCCAAAAATAAATACCTTCAGTGAAGCCACAGTGATGAAATCCTGGACAAATGGTATTGTATGCTGTATTGGTGAATGCTCCAGAACTTACTTTTTCATGTGCTTTATTTACTTATAAAATCTCACAGGTTATCTTCATTTCCTGAAGGCGTTGGCTGCAATTTTAGTTTGCATATATAAAAGCAAAACTGCAAGCTCTGATATGATAGGTTAGTGAGGGGTTTTGGTTTGCTTTTTAGCAGAATTCTGTTTGGTAGGGTCAAATAGCAATCATTCTGTCTTGGTATTTATGGTTCTCAGATACTTTAATGGTACAGCATTGCCTGCATCCTTAGTTTGAAACATTGCATTTGAGCTATGTTACTAGCAAGTAACTTGTTTTTCTCTATTTGTGGTCAGAGAAGGTGACTGCAGGTTTTCTTCTTTGGTTGTTGTTAACCAAACTTGCTAAAGTGATTTACCCACCTTGCTGAAGGTCAGAACTTTGCTGTTTATGTCAATTCGAGTGTTTGTGAGGCATTTGCTAGATGGGATCAAGGAAATTATGTAGATTTAATAAATAGCACTTCATGTTCAGTGTATTTCACACCTGGGACAGATACCTCTTCAGTGTCTCTGCCACCAGGGAAATCATAATGTAATGGAACTGTAGTCACTGGATGTAACAAATCTGACATTTAGCCTTACATAAATGCTTGGTTTATTTAGCGTACAAGATAGAGAAAAACAGGAATTGATTACTTACGGATAGATACTGTATTCTGTTTCTTTGCAACAGCTGCTTTGGGAATTAATGTTTTTAGAATTATTGATTATTATGGATATTTATAAACGTGGATTTCTTGAATTAAGATCAGTGACAGAGGTTCTTGCTTAGTTTCAACTTCTACTGCCAGTCTGAGCTTGTAAAATGATTTTAACATCATGTAATTTAGCAATGTTTTCAGGAAGTGCAAGAAACAGATGCTATAAAAAGCAACTGTGAAATATATCTTCAGACTCCAGTTTTTTGAAACTGCTCATATCTTTGGCCTTAAAAGCGTATACATCTTCTGAAGAGTTCTCGTAAATCGTCCTTCGTAAAAGCATTTGCAACAGTTGCCAAAGCAAGAGTTTTGGTATTAGGACAGGGCAGAACAACTGTGTATTCCGAGAACTGTGCAGGCAGGATTGGCTATTTCACTTTAGTGCCTGCTTCCCTGCAAGTCTGACCTACAGGCAGCCGAAAGAGTTGCAAACTCTTGAAAGGACCTGGTCAGAAACTGGACTTTGGGGATGACAAGAACCTGTAGGAAAGGCTTCTGAGATCAAGTTCCCAGGGCATTTTTCTGCAGCTGTTTTCTCAGTCTTGTCACTAAAGGTATCCAATCCTGAATTTTTGGCATTGTCCACCATCACTGCACAAAGTTTTGCAACTGTGGCAGTAGGTAACATTAAATATTTAATTGTTCTACCTTAGGTTTCTCCTTCCTGTCCTGGGGTTGCCCTATCTGTTTAGAAAGACATGCAGAATAAGAACCACATACCTTGTGCAAGTCTGTAGTAGAACATTCATTATTGCATGCTCTTTAGTTTCTCTGTAGAGTTTGTCAGAAGGGACTAGGCACCCTGTCTTTTGAACAGCCAGTTCTTTGAAGGGGCCAGATGGCAAGCCTAGAAAGCAAGGCATTCAAATGCTCTTATTTCTCTTTAGATACGGAACTAAAAATTTGAACTTTTCCATTAACATTATTCATTTTTCAAAGAAAGAAATCTGTTATTCAAAAATAATTAAAGTTCTAAACCCAAGTTTCATGGTTAAGAAACCAGTAACTTACATTGGGCTTAAGCTTGCTACTGCACTGCTTAAAACATAAGAATATGAAAGGCTTTCTTTCAAATCTAAAAAAAATGGTTTAAATTTATGGCTAGTGATGTTGGAATGCAAAGATTACTGATAAAGTGGGTGGGTTATTTTTCCTTTTGAAATTAAAACTTTGGGATATTTTTATTCCATTTCTTTTCTTATCTCTGTAAGTTAGAGACTGGGAATCTTGGATAAAGTAGTGAAGCTTTTAAATTAAATGTGCTTGCTCTTGAAGTTTTTGTAAAGTCTCACTTTTAGGATAATTAAGAAAAGAGTAACTTCAATTAGTGGCTTCAGACTGTATTAATCAAATTTTCATTAATCATTGCTGTGACTTGGAGGAACTATAAATATAAAGGAAAATATGATAAATTAGAGTGGTTTCAGTATGATTCATTTTTATTATGTGATCCATTTATTGCCCTCATCCTAATTTTTAGGTTACAAACCTTCAGAAAAAAGTCCTTTACGGCCATTGAAGAATTGTGAAGATTTTGAGCCACAGAGGATGGAGAAAAATGCAATTGTGAGTTATTAAATCCTTGATGATTTCTGATCCTTTGGCACTAAACTTCTTATGGATATTCAGACAGTTCTCCTTATATCGAGCCAGAAATTATGAACCTATGTATGTTTATGTTTCTACAGCTTCAAAGATGTCGCTGAGTAAGTACAATTTCTGAGAACAAAATCACTGGTGAGGAGACAGCTACTCACTTGGTTTTTTACCTTTTATTTTTTACTCTCAGCTTAGGCAAAATTAAAAAATGCTTTTTGCTTTATCATTTTTTGTAGAACTGAAAAGCAGGAAAGGTTTCACATGTTTAAGACAGCCTGCCTTATCCATTATGCTGGGCACTGAAAAAGGGTAAAGGAAATTGATGCTTCACCATTCTCAGAGCCATGCAGGAGCTTGTCACCTTTGTTCCTCCTTCTCCTCTCCACTCATTATCCATCTCATTTAGCAGTTCTTGCATTTTCCATGTCTGTGGTCTTCAAGATGGGCTTTGGTTGTGTTAGACACTAAAATGGCAGGACAAGGGATTGATCTTTGTTCACTTTGAAATGCTGCAAGTACAGTGTAGAGATGAGGGTTATTTCAGAGATTTAATTACAGAAGACACTTTTTTTTTTTGCTTTTGTTTATAATTTGTAGATATTTATAAATTCTGAAAAAAAAGAGCATATTTGCCTTAAAAAATACTACTTGTTTAGTATCTTCTGCTTGTTTTAATTTTATTTTATTTCAGGCTTCTCATTCAGTCCAGCAGATCCTCAGTGCACTTCACTTGCCCCGTAGATACTGCAGATATTATTTCATGACTTCACGTGGGTGTGTAAGAGCAAAATGTTGGTTCTGTCATGTTCCTGAACAAGGGGATGAAAAGGTAACAAGATTTATTGAAGTAAGGAATAGAATGTAAGCGTGAACACTTTTTAAATGCAAAACATCATCTCCTTTGTTTATTTATATATTGAAAGGGAGTAAACTTCAGAGATCAATGGATGAAAAATGTTCAGAAATTCTTTCAAGGTCTTTCAAAGTTCTTTTTTTAAAACATGGTACAATCTTGAACTAGCAGACTTTTTAAGAGAACAGTCAGCAAAAGAGGAAGAATTAGGCTGTGTGGATAGAGAGTAGTAGAATGCACAGATTCTGAAACATTTCTATCCTGAGCATCAGAGACTTTCAGCAAACCTTTGCAAAAACTTTGTATGCATTGTTAAAGTCTAAAGCTATCTATGGTATATGACTTTCTGCATATTTTGTGCAGTATGGGCATGTTTGTTTAAGGATGCTGTAATCTCCTTAAATGGAGCAGCAATTCTCATAATATTTGCAAGCAAAAGTAGTTTTCCAGTGATGGGCAAAGTAGGTATGTTTTCAAACCATTTAACAGAGACATTATGAGTCTGTAATACTTCAAAGAACTGTGCATGGCAAGCTAATAGTGCAGTCATGTAATAAGATTTTCAAATTGGCTGTACAAAACCAAGACTCAGGTGGTTTTGTAAGTCACTTGGAAGCAAACAAAAATGTCAAAACAATAAACAAAGACAAATGCCTAACCTTCTCCTCATCAGGTCTTACAAGATTTATTTTTTATCTATCATCTTATTGGTATGAGTGCGGTTTTATCATTACTGTCAGTAAGTAAGACATTTCAGAATCAAAATGTAAAAAATAACTTGCAGTGAACCTGTTAGTCATAATTGCTAAAACCCAAGTAACATGTAAAGGAACTTATCCATCTTCATGATAGCTTAAATATGCTGCATCAGAATTTTTAGAATACATCAGTGTAATTCAGTTTTATTTTTCTTAATGTTTTCTCCATTCTTTTTTATGTCTGGAAAAAAAAGCTGCTTTATTTTTTTCCTAATGCTCTGTAACCCCTTTGAAAATTTATATGACATCTTAAAGACACTAAGATAATTTGAGAGTAGTTTTGTATGGGACATTTTCCCTTTTTCTCAATTGTGAATTATCTTTGGCAGGCTGTAGTGAATATTAGTAATTTTCAGCTAGTTTGCATGAATTATAGTGGCTTGTAATGCTTTATTATTTGCAGGCATGTTAAAGAATTATTTGCCTGAAACTATTAAAAATCCATTCTATTTGATTTTACTTGTGGCATAGCAGGCCAGCACATTTTTACTGTTCTGTTCACCAAACCTTGACAAACTTTCTTGGTAGTCTGAAAGTATACTTTGAGTTTTGTTTAGT
This sequence comes from Dendrocincla fuliginosa, assembly GCA_035047845.1. NCBI lineage: Eukaryota > Metazoa > Chordata > Aves > Passeriformes > Dendrocolaptidae > Dendrocincla > Dendrocincla fuliginosa. The sequence continues at coordinate 41,258,431 of JAWWMO010000083.1, read as the reverse complement.
TTTGTATTTATTTATGTTTTTGGAACTGTCCATTTAAAAATTATAATAGGGCAAGCACCTCATGGTGGCACCAAAGTACATAAATGGAAAACAGGTAAAGAAGCAACCAAGTCATCCAGTCAGGAGAAATAAATCTCTTCAGGAACTGCTCTGCAGGCTGGTATGCTTATGCTGTGTTTTCAGTGATGATTGTTACCAGAAACACCTTTCCCCATCATGGATATGCTTTCCTTTTCATTAAGTGACTGATTGATGCTTTAAGGCATAACTTCCTCGTATTTAACACTTTACAGTTGTTCATCACACAACACAGCAGTGATTTAATTTATAAAAATATCATATGTTTTGAAAATCAGCATATTCTTAAACTCAGCAAGTTGTAGCAGTCACCAGTTTGGGGTTTGTTTTTGTTTTTAAGATGCCGTTAATTTCAAACAGTGAAATCTGTTTTGTATTAGGCAAAGTAAACAAAACTAGTAAGACTGTGTTTTAAATACTCCCCAAAGTATTTAAAGGTGGGGCAGATCTCAACAATATATATATATCAGTGTCTGATGGAGAGAGGGTTAAAGAAAATGAAGCTGGACTCTTCTCAGTGGCGCTCAGTGAAAGGGCAAGAGACAGTGGGCATGAATTGTTTTGCTCAAATGGCACTTCAGAGTGTAGCACAGCACAAAATTGCACAGTTAAATAAGTGGTTTGAAAACATGTCTTTATGCAAGTTGTGTTTCCCTGTCTGATTTTATTTTAGTTTTGTGCACCTTATTCATTATTTTTTTTGGACTTGTATGCACTAAAGAAATGTTTACTCTTTGTGATTTTATACTTTCTTTGATCCTATGAACTTCTAACTGGAAGCAAACAGAATATAAAATAGCAAGATTTCCACCTTCATTAGTGTTGTTTTGCAGCTTCAGAGCTTTGGGTGTATGCTTTTGTTGTGGTGGTTTTTTGGTTTGGTTGTTTTAATCTGGCTTCCTAAAGAAAGGAGTCTTTACGCTGTCCTTTTATTACTGTCTCTAACTGCCATTAAATGAGTTTTGAAGCAGTTGGTCAGTTTCAGCCACATTTAATAGAGAGTGTGCATCTTAAAGATTACACAGGCTTCATAAACAGGATCTCCTGTGCAAAGGATCCTGGTGTTGATCTCACTGAGCAAAAGGCTGCAGTATGGGGTTTTCTCTTTTATTAAACATCACAGTGTACACTGACTGGAAGATGCTGTAGGATTTCGTAAATTCCTGTGCTTGTTTTACTGAATAAACACCTCTTTGTTACTGTGGTAGGACCCTGTTTTACTGGACAGTTGGTTGCTTGTATAAGATACAGTCCTTTATTATGGTTTTTATTAAACTGTCATATTAAACGAGTCATGGAATCAACTGATAGATGATAGAATAGTGTGATTTATACTACCTTTTGAAAATAGGAATCATCTCTTTCCTGTACCTTCATTCAAAATCTGTTACCGTGAACTCGAAATTTAGAGATTCACATATTTTTACGTGGTCTGTAGGTGCAGTTACAGCTTGTAACATTGAAACAACTAAATCAACTGAAGCCTTCTAGAAGCTGTAAAGGAATAACACATTTAGTTTATCACTGTAATGTAACATGTCCCATGATTAAATACTACTGCAAGTGGGTTTTCCAGGCAATTTCACTAATACTTGGAACAGTCAGAGCTCCAGATGCAATCTTGGCTTGTTTTGGGAGCCAGTCCAAAGAAGGAAAAAAACTGATTCCAAAAGAAAGCAAACTAATTTTCATACTGTAAGCATGTGTGAAAGTTTGTTTTGGAAATGCCCTCAGACACCTGGGATTATAGATTTGGATTAAATGAGTTAAGCCGTTGTCAAGTCACAGTTCACACATATTCAATGAACAAAAATTTGACATGATTTTTCTGAAAGGTATATCTGGGACTATAGTTCAACAACATTATGATACTGTTTCAAGTAAAAGCAAAAATATTTATATTCAATATTCTTAGGCTTACAGTTTTTGTCTTCTTGGGCTTTTTGATCTGAACAGGTTAATGGTTTTAAAAAAAGCAAGAAGTCTTGGCCACAAGCCACTGTCTTCTGCTTTACTGTGTAATAAACTCCATGAGTGGATCCAGTATAATTTTGAAGTTGCATTTTAAAATAAACCTGAGTCAATTGTTTAATAATATAACTACTAATTTAGGCCATTTGCTATCTCTTGATTTTTTCATTATGTCACAAAATAATATTAAATATGACCTGTTTACATTGTTGCGCAGAAAAGCTGTAAATGTTCCAGAAGTGACAAAGGATATCTGAAAGGATGGGTGGGTTTTTTCCCTAACTTGGAATTCTGAGATTTAAATTCAGTAGTCTTTATTTCTTCATCTGCAGAGATAGAGCAAAAAGTGTAACTATCACAAAGATGACAGATTAAGATGTTAAGGCAAGAATGTTCCAATACCAAATAACACATGGGGACTTCTTTTTTGTTTTAAATTAAGTGGGTCTGGAGTGAAATGGTTCATTAAATCAAGGTAGGGATTTTTTTGTTACATGTCCTTATGAGTGATTCTTTGTGCCGATCAGTGCTACCATCTTCATTTCTGGATGTCTTTTTGACTTCTTGGTTGGTCCATTCCATGTGATTTTTCTTACCATGTTTCACTTTCACCTTTTTGCTTTCCCTTCTCTGCTTGTTTACAGTCTGCCACACTTATACTAAACCTAAAGTAACTGCATTTTCAATGTAAAGCTCGTTTCATAGTAGAAGTCATGTCTGTGGGTACTTCTTTTATTTGGCATAAACTGAGGTAACATTTCACTGTATTTGTTTGGTTTTGTTCCTAGATTTGCATGGCAATTCTTAGGACATACATTAATATCAAAGAATCAGGCCTCCTAAAACGTGCAGGTATGGTATATTAGTAGCTGTTGAGGTAACTCTCATATTTAGCTTATTTAAAGCAAATAAAATAGGTTGTCGAGAGAGAAATGGTTGCCACTTCAACGCTGAATAAGAAGTTCTTATTTCAAATGAATACATTCAATATTTATGTTTTCATCTTTCAGTGTCCCAGTGAGACTAGATATTTATATATGCAGTTATCTCAGGAGGTCGTTAGAAACTTACTTCCACAGAAGTGAACTTAGAAAATGAACGTAGCCTGACTGTAACTAGACCTGAGAGTAGAAATATGTAATTGGGGCAGGGGGAACATTTAACAGAACCCAAATTTTGTTAAGGTGCTTTTGAACACCCTGGCCAAACATCACAAACTCAAAAACTTTAGAATGAAGTTCTTGAAATGAAGTGTTGCTAGTGCACCCAAACAGCTTTAGTTTAGTCCTTACACATTACCATATATGCAAGCAATTATGATTAACCCATTTTAGGGACTGCAGTTGATTCAGATCCATCTGAGCTTTTGAGTTCAGTCAGAAAGGCCCTTTTTTTTTTTTGCTTTTGGTTTGGTTTTTTTCCCCTTCTGAACAGTGATTGCTTTTGTACCTGTCTTGAGCAGTCTTAAGTTTTTGAGAGCTTCTCAAACTGTATCAAAATGTGAACAGGGGATTCAGTGGCACCTTATGCTGTAATGTTCCCCTGCTGAAATACTGGGTATTTCAATGTGGGTAACCCTGTGTAGCAGCAGGCTATCAAGGAAGGCTAGCACTGCAACAGGTTGTAAAACCAGCCCCCAATAACACTGCACTTCACTTCCTAGAGCTTCGTGTCTGGAAACCCTTGCTGCCTTGATACTCAAACTAAATCTGACCTGTGCATTTTTCTTGTGCTGCATCAAATCAGCTAAGCTTTCTTGAAGCCTATGGGGCTTAATGGTGTTCAGCTCAATGCCATGAGGTATTTCAGAATAGTCAGTCTGGCTCTAGGAAGGTTAACACTCTGTTCAAACTTGATCCTTTCTCAAGTTTTCCTCCATATCCTCGTCCCATAATATCTTGATAATTAAGGGTCCTTACACTACATTTGAAATGTAAGGAAATAACTTATTTTAATAATTAGCATCAGTTACCCAAAGTGAAATTAATATAATTGCTTTTTCAGTTCAGATATTTGTGCAGTATTACAGAGATGTTATTCCTGGTGTGGATTTTTCTTCTGAAGTGCTGAATGATCTTCTTGTTTCTCTGCTCAAGAACTGTTTGTTGCAGGAAGTATTTCAGATACTGAGTGCAACTGTACAAATGAAAACACTGGTAGGTGACTTGGTAATATTTTCTAAATCTTTGTTTTGTAGTTTCTTAGTTTTTTTTGAATACTATGCCATTTGCAGTAGTAAGTTTGGTTTTACTTTGGTACTCAAACCTTGGGCAGGGGGAGCAATTCAGAAGTTCCTATTATAAAATCTCTAAGCTTATTGAACAGAGTTGCAAAACTGATTGTGCTGCTTTTTTCCCCCCAAATTAGCCAGCTGTAGATGTTCTTTTGAAAGTTTTTGAGCATGTGGCTTCTTTGAATTTAAGAGATGCTGTGCCTACATTAATCCGTACCTTTTGTAAGGTAAGAGTTTGTACTACTGCTGCTTGTTGGAATTTCTGAAGTACGTTCCCTGTTTTAAAACTCAAACATATTACTTAAAAAAATAATACTGAAATAAAACTAAAAGTGTTATTGTGAGTAGCTGAATTTTTGTACGGGTTTTTATTTATCCATTCTTTTTTGAGTGAGATTCAGTGTGATATGTTTTTCCCAATATTGTTTGCCACTTACCTCTGAAAACACATAAAGTGATCACAGTTTTTTGTATGGTTACTTTTTTTGATGTTACAGCTCATTGATGCTGGTATGTTCCTTGAGTTAGACCATTTTGACTATATTATTAAGTTACTTCACCAATTGCAAGTTTCCAGTTGGGATATAAGTATTGTTTTGGACATAAAATCCAGGTATGTCTTTAAGGAACTGTTTTCTAATTATATCTGCCTAGTTTCTTCTTCAGAGTCCTTTTATAAATTTATGTAAAATCTTTAAAAGATATTTTGAATGAAAATAATATCATACCATGCCTCATTGTATTTTAAAGTGTTGTCAATCTACTGTGCTTCAAAGATCAAGGATTGTTAAGTCAAAACTTAGATTCTGACCACAGTTATGATTAATTTTTTCCATATCAACCATCACTGTACAATCTGCTCCCCACTGTGCTACCAGTTTATATAACAGGCAAATTAGAAACATCATGGTTTAATATATCATTTATGCCCACATAAGCAAACAGTACTTCTGCAATAAATAGCCCTTCTAGACAATAAGACATTAGGTACATCTGAAGTAGTTCTCTAGTTTCCTTTACGGTGTGACTACATAAACACTTGTGCCCACACTGCTAGAGAGGAGGGTCAGTTTTTAAGTACTGCTGGATTATGCTGTGCAAAATGTCAACTCTGTTCCAAAACTGTTGATACGTCCCCATCACTTGAACGAGATTGTGATCCTTTTTCTTTTTTGTATCATCTGCATTACACACACACACAAGCGCTGAGAAACTAAATTTGTGACCCATAAACATACCTTTGATTCTTAGAGGAAACCAAATATGCAGCATCTACCATCTGAAAACAAGCCACTACTGTTCCAACTGCAAGCACTGTAGAAATTATATGCTACTTTTGCATACTTTTTCCATAGAGCACTTCCAGCCATAGATGTCAGTGTTTTACCAATGCAACTTACCATACATGCTGGAGGTAATTTTAATCCCTTTTTTTATCAGGAATCTGATTCATAAAGCAATGACTTCTTCCAGGTTGCCTCAGTATGTATGTGAGTTCAGCTGAAGGTGAGAACTGACCTGTATCTAGGAGGACTGAGCAGCTGTGCTGCTTCACTTACAGGTGTTGGCACATTCCTGTGTAGGTTATCTCTCTCTATGTGGTAGCATCTCACTGGGTAGAGGTGTCCATTGAAGGTGACTAGCACTTGTAATTTTATGTCAGAAATACCTACAATACAGTTCTGCTTTTCCTTAGTGGATTACAAACCTTATTTGTGCCTTTGAAGTTACATTTCAACTGAGACAAGGGATATATTCTGTGAAAATAGCTCTGCTCAATTATTTGTTTAATACACTTCCTGAATTCCCTTGGCAAAATTGTAAATGAGTGTTTTCAGTGTGCAGTTAGCATAATGTCAAGTAAATAGAATGAAAAATCACATCAATTTATTGTTCATATATGGTATTTTGTTGTTCATCTTATGCTAGTGCATGGTTTAATTCAATAGGATGTGTTAAAATTTAAGTACTAATATTTTTTTCATATGGAAGATTTAAGGAAAGACATTTTGAAAAGAACTGGCTTTTTGATTTCAACTTGGCAGTGGATGAAATTCAGGTACAGTATGTTTATTCTTCAAACCTGTTGGAATACTTGAACTATGCCTTCTTTTAAATGTACAAGAAACAGCAATTTCTGCACCTTTTTAAATTAGTGGGCTTCATTATTGAGTATATTGAGCTTATGATAAAATACTTTTATGCAAAGCCATATTTGGGAAGGCCTAACATGCAGGGGAAAACTGACTTTTCTGTGAAGTCAGTATTTGAATTTACATACTTGTAGTTTTTGTCTTGGTTTTGCATCTAATTCAAAGATTTTGTAACTAAGCAATTATTTCCTATGCCTTACATTTGTTGTGCTTGTAGTTGGCCGTGGTACATCATTCCTCACCAAAAATTTATTTAATATATTATGTAGCAGATAGAATTCATATCTAGTATAAAACCACACAGTTTTAAAAGGCTGCAATTGACAGCACTAAGCAGGAATTTTAAAGAATAAAATATTTTCAAATGTTCTTCAGTTGGATACTTGTGTGTTTCGTATTCAAGGTCAGATTACTTATTATTATTACAATTATAATTACAATTATAGTTTACATATTATCACACAGACTGCTCAGATCCAGACACTGAAAGAAGATGGGAAGAACCTTTTTTTACTTCTTTAACACCAAAGTTCTCAAGTGGTCTGGCAAACAAATGACTTAATTCATATAGAAAATAACCATAAATTCAGCGTGCATCATGTCAAAAAAAAAAAAGATAGTAAAAACTGGATGAATGCCAGTTCTTAAATAGGGCAAGTAAGTTATGAGCTTCCCCAGTTGGGGTCATCACATAAAAAATGGAATTTAATTTCTTGAAGGACAGAAGTAATTAGAAGTCCATGCAAGTTAGGCAACATGTAGCTGTGCTATATGAATATGAAGGTTCTTGGCAGTAGCATTTCATCTCTATCTTTTTTCTGCTCTAAGACTATCCCAGGTGTATCTCTCAAAATTCTATGTGTTTTCTGTTTGGTGTCCTGGAAGCAGTTTTGCTTATCTTTATCCTTTGCTTGCTTCACAGTATTGCAAGGAAAAAAGGGATTGGGCCAAGCTTGGAGCTTTGTATCTTAATGCAAGAACTGGATGTGAATGTTTTGATGATTTTCAGAAACTACTTTTATTTATTGCTGAAATACTAACCAAAGATTCTGAGACAGACAGACCAGGAGTTCCTTTTTGTGATTTTGCTGATGCAGGTAAAATTAAGATACGAGAAGTGCTTTTTGTTTATCCCTATTCTTTGTATAGTTTTAAGAGATAAAACATTAATTCACATAGTTTTCTGATTATTAGTTAATTTTATGTTACAGTGTTCAGAATTTCTTGAAGTGCAAATGCAATTAGCTGTAATGATCAATAGAAGCCATTTTCTAGTAGAAGTAAATTCCACAGTGCTTACACTTAAAGTCAAAAGAAAATTCTGAAGGAGGAACAGTTGAGCTTTGTGAAATCAAGAAGAGAACACAACATTTGTGGTCTTTTAATAAGAATAGCCTATACTCAGGACAAAGGGAAATGTTAAGTATTGTTATGTGAAGTGTCACACTATTAGTAGCATAAATAAAATTTTGAGCTGTCAAAATATATAAGTTGGGTATTTTAAAACACATTGAACCTTTTTTTAGTAATTTGAATTTTTAGAATTATTTTATTCTCCAAAGAACCAAGATTTTTCCCCAAGTGCTAGGTCCACAAAACACCTTCTAATGTTTTAATAGTTCTGGCAGTTCCTCTTGCTCCTTTCCTCCCTGTGTCCTTTCATTTGCATATCTGTATCCCAGATTAATGAGGCTCGGTGAGGTGTCAGTGGGATATTAAAGTATTTTATAAGGAACAGCTCAGATACTTTTCCACCTGTATTAACTACTAAAATGTGATGAATACTTATTCCAGATATGTGGCATGACCTTTCTGACCACAGACCTTCCTATTACTAAACAGCTGTCACAGCATCCAGTTCTGACACAGAGAGAAGATTCTGGCAGAGCTTGGAACTTAGTCACTGTTCTCTAGATCAGTGGTCTCCAAACTGATGGGCACCTCCATCAGTAAAAAATTTTTGAGCACTCACCCCCATTTATTTGTTTATAAATTATATATGTGTGCCACTGCTTTAATATATTAAATGCATTAGAAAGCATACAGAAAAATAGGAATTGAAAATATGAGATAAATATTAAATAAATACATTTTAAAATGTTTATTTTTATTTTCTAATAGTACAAAAATATTCCCTCATCTGAATAGATTGTTGTGCTCACAACCCTACTTTGAGATCACAGAGGTTGTAAATACTGAGTTCTGCAATCACCAAAATTTCTTCATGTTGCCAGATAATGTAAAGCTTACTTTACAGATAATAATGTTACTAAATTATGCCATTATATGTCCAAGCATTTTATGGATGATTTAGATTAGTATGAAGTACTGTCTGAATAGACTGTAGTTATTTATCCTATTTCCAGTGCTAAGACTTAGGAAGTTACTACTTCTAATGGCAAATATTTAAGAGAACAGATTTGATATTTTCACAATGACTGTGTTTTTCAAGCATTTAATTTCTTTAAAACCTCATGTACGTGTAAAACTTTTAAAAATGCTTTTTTTTTTCTTTCTAGTAATGAGAAATTCACAACATAATGAAGCTGACAGACTTTTCATTGGGAGGACTGGAATAAGTGTAATGTATTCGTATCACAAAGTACTGCAGTGGACAAAGGTATACCTGACTGTTGGAACCTGACTTGAAGAAAAAGAAGTAGTAATTTCTCTTCTAGATGTTAAACAGTGTTTCTCTAGTTGAATGGCTGTATGTGCCTCCTGCCTCTTCACCTTCTTAGCACTTCTAATTGTCCAACTGGATCAAAGCATTTTACTGTGTCTTTCTGAGCTGTGGGCTTCTATGGAGCCCATCATAACTTGGTCTTGCAACCTAGAAATTTGATTGTTGAGGTTCTGCTTGTGATTCTGCTGAGCTGAGGTTGAATCTGAATTAGGATACCAGTCTTCCTGATGTTCCTGGGATAGAGGTGCTGATGGGATTGTTTGCCAGAAATGTCACTTTCTTCTATCTGGCAGTAATGCTGCATTCTGAGACCTCACAACTCAAGTGATATTTAGATAAGTTTGGGCAATTTCCTGCACTGGTGCTTCTGTATCTGACCTCAAATAGAATGGATAAGGCCAGGCAGACAGAAAAGCAGCATAGCAAGGCTGCTGTTGCTCTTAGTGAACTGCTTGTTCCTCAGAACACCGCTGGAAGTGCTTTTCTTCCATAGAATCTAAGTTTCTAAATTCTGTCGATCTTACAAAACTCGGACATCACAAAGAAATACCCTTTACAGTCCTTTCTTTGCTGTCAGATATTACAAAGGGCCAGGGCTAAGAGACTTGACTTTTGACTGGATGTTTTAGACTCCTTAGACCTCATGCAGTATTGGTCATAATTTCACTGCAGCAAGATCCACTTCAATGCTAAATTCAGCTTTTTCCTCCTGGAAGGAAGCTGTGTATACCAAGCGGGATCTCCTATACAATGCAGCATGACAAATAACAGCATAAGAAATATTAAAAGCCACCAATGAAACACTCATTGTCTCCTTCCTTTTGTCTCTTGAAGTTTTAGGTTGGATGTTTTGTGAATTATCATAAAGGAAACCTTTCTGGTTCGCATCAAGGAATTAAGTTGTCTTGTGTACTATTGTCCTTAGGAGATGACCTTCAGGAATTCTGTTATGTAAAACCTGTGCACTGTTCCATCTGTTTTCAGGGTCAAGCCAAGTCCCAGGAGATATTTGATAGAGGTGCTTAGTTTAGAGGCAGTACACCCGTTCTGATGAATCATTAATTTTGCAGCTTGGCTTGTTGAGTTGAATGCTTTTCAGCAGGTCGTTATCCAGCTGTAGCACGGCATAGTACTGTGTAACACTAAAGGGAAGGAGAGCAGGTCTTTGCATTAGTACTTAGGTAATGCTGCACTAGAACCTTTTTAGGCACTTTTTTTCCTCAAAACTTAGCAGTTAGGACATTTAAGATATTCCTAGCCATAGAAGAGATGATCTGAATTTTTGGCATTGAAGAGTGGGAGAGTGCTCACATGCCCATTGCAGAGTTTAGTTTGCCTTGAATTTTGGCCATCTTCTTCAGCATATAGTGTTTGTATGCCTTCATACATTTTAGCTGTTTTCCAGATCCATCTTAAGGGAGATCCAGATACTTGGATTGCATAACCCCTAATGTTCCAAGGAAATTAATTTTCACATCCCAGTTTCAGAGGTGCAAATTGTCAAAAGCACGTGTAGTGTTTTTCTTGTATAACATGAGTTACTAAAAGTAGATGCTCCTTTTGATACTATGATTTCTTTCATGTCTAGAGCAACAGATCATTGTTTCTTTGAGAATATTATGTTATCAAACCCACTTTTCACCAGACTGCTGACCAAGATCCTCAAATAACCTTGTAGACAACCTGTGCTGACTGCATGAGAGTGTAAATGAGGCTCTGCTCTGAATGATTTTTATCATAACTGGCAGATCCCAAATTCATCTCTGCTTCAGGGATCTATCATTCCTGCCTCTCTCCAGGCAGTTTCACTCAATTATATGTATCAGTTAAATACCTAATCCTGTTGTTATGGGCTAGTATCTACTTGATACAATGGCTTTTTTTTTCTTTGTCCAAAATGCGAACTAGAAAGTAAAATAGTGATGGATTTGCTCTTCCTGCTCTACCTACATCAATTGTGGCTTTAGGACATGCCCTATGCCATTTTATGAATATGTTGGACTGCCTGAAACTCTAGATGTGCTTTTCAGATCACTTTTCCTTTATGAACACCAAACCCCTTTATTGCATAGCTTTGATGACTGGTAGCTCTCGGGGGGGAAATATGTAAGGTCCTTGGTCCTGAAGAGAATATTCTTTGTAGGAGGTAAGGAAAGTTCATAAAATAGATGTACTCTGAAAAAACATGCAGATTTGAAACATGAGTATTTCTTCGACTTCTTTCTGGATATGTACTTCTGGAGAATCCTGTAACATTAATGCTCCTTTGGCAGTTATTTCATGCACTTCCTATTTCAACTATTTCCTATCTTACAGGACTTTGCTATGGTTTATTTTTACCCAGCTTTTCAATATTTCAGAGAATTGGTTAGATGTTCTAGTTCAGTTAAGGATCTTGTTCCACAACTGGATTTTAATTGAGTGCACTTCCTTTGTAGGTTGTTTTTTTTTTTGCTTATTAGCTGTAAAAAAAAAAGCTGCATGCTTTCTGTCTTCCTACAAAGACCCAATTCTTAGTGGCCCCTCCTTTTGCCAGAAGGGTGGAATAGATGGCAGTTCATCCTACATTTTATATTTTGTCTCTGGTATGCACTTAGATTTTCAAGTTTCTGTTTTGCTTTCATCTGAGTCTTTCTGGTATGTAGTTTTCACCTTCAACTGCATACATCTACAGTTGGATGGGTTCTTCACACTTTGAATGCTAACTGCAGTGATAATGTTAGTATTTTTTTATAGCTTATGCTGAGATAAATGGTTACAGATACCTGTAGGGCTTCAGAAGTCTCCAGTTTTGAGCACATGCCAGTCCACGGTGTGTATGTGCCTATGCATAAAGCATTTTCAAAAACATGAGCTTCTTAGTAAGGGAGTTTCATTTTCTGTCAGCGTCTCTCTCCTCCCAAGCCCTCTACCTCCATGGCCTTTGTTCTGTCACCACAATGCATGCTCACAAACCACAGTTTTTAATAAGCTGCTTCCTCATTGATGCACCCACTAAGCAAGAGCTGAAATGCTTCTAGTTTGGAGCTTGGTCCCTGTTGCTTGACTAGCAAGGTGCAGCTGGACAGGACAAGTACTGAATTGTACCTGGCCTTGCTGGGAATGTTATTTTAATATCCCACCTTGACTTGGTCATCGTCTATTTTAGATTGGTCAGATCTTTATTATTTTTAAGACTGATACCTTTCTTCCATTTTTGACTGAAAAGGACAATCAAAAAGTTAAGATGAAGCTTCTGTAGGAAACCAGGCTAAATATCAACCTGGAATCTTGATGATAAAGTTGTTGGTTGTTCTACTGTTGGCCAGATTGGCCAAACTTTTTCCAGTTTATTGTTCTCCTGCATGAAACTATCAGTGTTTTCTTTGGCTTATGCCAAAAAAAAATGGAGTAATGATTTCAATTTAACAATGATACAGCTACTGCAAGAATAAAACTCTCTGTGTGATCTCTTTAGAATTTTGTAAATAGTGTAGTGCTGAATGTAATTAAAAGTAAAAGTATTAATTAACTAAAGTAAGCAAATACAAGTGAATTACAAAGTATATTAAAAATACTGCATAGGAACATTATATAGTAGAAATAATGTTACGGGGAATAGTGTGCTGGGAGCTCTTCAGCAGTGGGTTGGTAGGGTTCTTTTGCCTACATAGTGAAAAAAACTCCTTAACCCTTCATTAGAAATTTTGCTATACTTCCCCCCAACTCACTTTGGATAACTGACCTGATGCCTATAAACCTTTATCACTAAATTATATCTACTGTATTTTGTACAAATACACTCTGTTCACTGTTATCACTGCTTTCTCTGACCTTTCCCCTTTCCCTTCTCCCTCTTAAACTAGGGAAGGAAGGTTTTGGATAAACTGCATGAGCTACAGATACATTTTACACTTTTGAAAGGACTTACAGGTGCAGGGAGGTTAGCATCAAGATGTCAGATTGTTAATAAAGCTGCAGAAATCTTTCTTAATTCTGGAAGTTTAGATGGAGCAACAAGGGTATTGAGAGGTAAGTTTTTTCCTTGAACAGTTCCCTTCTATGACAAATTTCAGAAAAGTACAGGCTGGTCTGTGTTACTAAATAAAGTCAATACTGGGGCAAGAAAGGCAAATGTGATCCATCTAACTGGTTATTATTCTTGATATGTATAAGAAATACTATAACTAATATCTACTGTTGTTTTCACAGTAGTGGGGTAACACCATTCTACTCAAAAGTCTGCTGTAATGAGGGAGGAGTGCAGCTTGGAAAATGACCCTGCCCCACGTAGATTTTCTTTGAGCCAGGGGACATTTAGTGTCAAAAAATTTCAGGCTTGGGTCAATGCAGTGTTCCTTTATGCCTCGCAGTATCCCCATTTGGTGTAACTGCTTTAGAATAGTACCGTATTCCTGCAGTTAAATAATACATTATTTCTGGCTTTTTGGAATTCTGATCTGCTGAAATGAGTAGAAACTCAGAAGTGTAAAGAATAGAATGTGTTCTGTAAATTAATACTGAGGATCTAAAATTTGCTGCTCAGTTTTATAATGTACATAGATACAGACATAGTTATATATACCACTGAAAGACCATTTTACTGCCATGATATTTAACAAAAGGGGTTGTTTACAATATAAAGGTTCAGAGTACCCATCTGAGGAGCATTTGTCATAAGGAGTGAATTATTAATAACTAGAACTGCATTTTCTGTGCAGATCTGAAATTTGTATTTTGCTACAGTTTACAGTATATTCTTAAGTGCCAAAAGTCTCAGCACCCAGCAGTTTCAGTTCATAGAAATAACACTGCACTGTTGTTTGCCACAGAGTCAGAGTGGACCACAAATGCACCATTGTGGCCTTGTGATGAAATGGACATCCTCAATCGACACAATCTGTTATGTGCACTAGTGCACAAATACTTGAGTAAGAGTTTGTACAGGCAGGCATTTGAAGTTCTGCAGAACTTACCAGGTTTGCAAAAACCTTCTGGTAAGTAAAGAAAACGGTACTGAGTTAAAAATTTAACAGGGGATTCTGTACTGTTCTTTCTGTTTTCCACCTACAATTTGTTCAAGAATTAAGATAGTTTTAGACAAGGCTGGTGTTTTTTCCTAAGAGTGTTGTGCCAGTTTAAATACATCTTGTACTCTGCAGCTCTTGCTGCACACGCACACTCTCATGTAAACACAGTTTATACACTGTCCTGTTTTTCCAATTGACTCAATTACACAGGGCAACAGGAAAGGCCAATTAAATGTTTAAGGATCATACAAAGTCTATACAATGAAATAAAATAGGGATCGCACTGGCATGATTAATTTTATCTTAATTTCAGATTAATGCCTCGTGGATTTTTCTTTCTGTAACTGAGCCAGCTAACCTAGGCATCTTTTACATACCATGCTAAGAACTAAGTGCTCTTGTGGGCTCAATTTATCTTACAAATTTTGGACATGTACTTCAAAATGAGATGCATAGTTACTTAAGCTCCACTGAGGAAACTTCAGCTGATTCCTGTGTGTAGGTCTCAGTCTGTTGCCAGTGTGTGCTTTTAGGAATGTTAGGAGAGGTTGGTTGAAGACCATCTACTCTGAGAGTACTGAAAGGATGTGGTTCTTCGAAGGATGAGGTGGATACAAGGCTGCTCAGTTCTGCTAAGAAGGGGACACTTCAGAGTAAGGGTAAAAGCAGAGCTGGAAGGGCCAGGGTAATTTTTATTGGTATAAATTTTAAGTGTGAGAGATCAGGTGAAGATTGTATTTATAGGCTTGGGCAAGTGAATATATTTTTATCTGATCCTTTTGGTTTTGGCACCATATTATTACTTGAACCCTAGCACTTCTCTGTCACAATGTGAATGAACTACTGTATGAAAAGACTTTTGATGAATAAAGCATTCATGTTATTCCAACCCTGTTCCATTTTGCTGATAGAAGGAAGAATCCTCATTTAGATACTGATGGGGAAGCGATTCTTCAATTAGATTTGTATTTGACTTAATTCAGGAGTTAATATTCTTCTTTTCATTTCAGATACTGTAGATGTCTCTCAGTACAGCTGCCTTTTTAACAAGCTGATAAATGCCTCTTTTGAGAGTAAGAACCTTGGGGTATCATCTTCTGCAGTAGACTTCATGCTTTCAAAAAAAATTGCTATTGATTTTATTTTACTTAGAAGATTAATCACAGCTTTGGGAAGAAGTTCTTTGTGGTCTAAAGCTAGGACCTATTACAAAAGTAAGTTGCTTCTTAAACAATATCCTCCCCTTACAGTCTTTGGATAACATGCTCATAACATCTCAGTATGTTGGGGAGAAATGGGTAAAAAGGAAACCAGTATTTTCTGTGTCACTGCCATTTGGAATTTATTTGTAACCAAAATGTTTACTAGGAAACAGTGAGTTGCAAATAAGAAACTGTGCATACTACCTGGCATGAAATAAATGTAATTCTGATAAAATTAATTTTTTACAGTTTCAGAATTTCAGAAAAGTGAACCTTTGAAATGATTGAAAATTGCATCATTTTCACTTTTTCATCTAGGCAAATTAGATTTCCCTATACATCTCTTTAGAACTGTGATGGTAAAAATATTTAAGATTTGAGAAGTCTGGCTAAGAAGTTTATCCTAACTATAAGAAAGTGCCTTTCAACTGAAAGCTGATAGTCAGTCATTGTTTTCAATTCCCCATTTCTGAGCTGAGGTAGTAGTGGTTGTGCCACTCTGCTAAGGTCCACCAAGAGTCATCTCTCCATATTGTCACATTATTTACTGTTTGATTCTGTCTTAGAGTTGTGGTGGTTAGCATTCTACTTTGAGTCCATCCCTCTTGGGATGGATACTTTTCTTTGTTAACATTGAAATGATTGGTTTTCCTCATCTCTTTTTTTCTTTTTTTTTTCTCTGAAATGCTGTATAGGTTGGGTTGCTGGGATCACTTGACAGAAGTTAGGGGAGCAAAGCAGGAGATGCTGTTCAAATATTCTCTTGCTTTGGTCATGATTAACAAAGCTTCTGTCTGACCTGCCCTAAGTTGTACTCGTGTTATTACACACTTGGTGTCTCCTGACTTCTGACTGAGTTTTTTAATCATAATTGATAATACTCATTGAAAAAAATAACATTTTACAACCATGAATATTAGGTGTGAATACTGTTTCCTATGTTCCCAAATCAGGCCATTTCATAGGTGAAATAGTAAAATCCATTAAGGGTTTGGGGTTGGGTTTTTTCCACATTCCATTTCCATTTTCCACAGTCACACAGAAGAAAATAGATCTATATTCAGTATTGGTAGTCCTAATTCCTCATGTTTCTGCATTTACTCTCAGATGCTTTATCATTGGGTTGCTACCCACAGCTGCAGGGAAATTTGTATCACAAACTTCTGAAGATTCCATCTTACCTGTCTGAAGTTGAGATGCTGTTGGCCATTGAAATATTTCTTGTTAAAAATGCCAGTGATATTCAAAATTCAGTGACTACTAGTCAGACTCTTCAAATAATACTGAAAAGGTTTGTTGTCAGATATGTACCATTTTCATTGTGTTTGTTCATGTGATCATGTAATTAACAAGAGATCTTATTTTCCACTGTCTGGGAATGAGAATGCTTGGGTTTAAACTTGTTTTGAATCCTTGTTTCTGAACTGGTTGTGGAACAGTAGAGCTTAGGGGGTTTTTACCATTATTCTTTCTACATGTGTGTAACAAAGAAGCAGTTGTTCCAGAGTGATGTTGGCCTGTGTTCCCTAACTGAATGTGTTTACCACACTAAGAATGTACTGTATTTTCAAAAACAGGAGTACTTGATACCTCGCTATATCGATTGTTGTGTTGTGGTGAAGAAGTAGAAGGGCACAGTCAAAATGCTAATTCTTTCAAAAACCAGCTCTTAACATTTCTTGACTGTTTTTTGAAAAGTGCATAAAGTCATTTTACTTAATTTTCTTTATGAGGGATATCTCAGTATTAAATTTTTCAGGACTTTCCCCCCCACACTTTCTGTGAGTCTGAATACCTTCAAATTAAAACGTGTTTAGTTGCTTTTTTCCTTTTGTCCATAAACCACCAACCATTATCACTGGATTATACCTGTAATTTTATTTTTCAAGACCCCCTTTTCTGAGATTAACTGGCTCAACATCAAAATGTGAAGCTGTGTAGAAAAGCTACATTAGTTAAGTATCAGCATGAGCATCTCAAAACTTCGTTACTTTGTCTTCCTTCCCCTCTGTCCTTCCCAGGGAATAAATACATCTCTTAGTTTTGTTCCTTTGATAACTGAGAAGTTTTTTATCTCTTGTTTTCATGTGCATGCTATTGTACCTGTGCTTGTTTTCTCCAAGACTAAGTTCTGATCTTGCAAAAAATATAGCCATATCACTGAGGCACAAACTTGTTCCAAAAGTGATTACATGTCAAAAATGAGTAAATGTTTTGGATTCAAGCATGTACATGAATTCTTGCTATATCCAGTTCATTAAATATTTTGCATTCCTTTACTGAATTTTCCAGCCCAGAGACATTTTCTCATGAAATGTGCTGTGAATATGGCAGAGCTACTTTGCACTGCCATTAAAGCCTATTACTTTTCATTACTGTAAAATAGATTAAATATATGCTTTTTCTAACTTTTTAGTTCTTCAGAGTAATAATCAAAAATCTGTCTAGAAATAAACATCATATCAGTGAATACAAGGATTTATTTTAATATTTCTGTAATCTTTCTGCCGCTATAGTGTCATGCAAGTGACACAGGGCCTGTATGGTACCTAATTTTGTATTTGTGAAAATTCCCTTACAGATGTGAAGATCAGACAGTTCAGAATAACAGTTCCTATCAAATGGCAGTGGAGAGACTGATCCTAGCGACTCGTTTATCTGATCCAAAGCTTTTTCTTAAACATATGACAATGAATGTTAATATGGAAGAAGTTTACAGCCTGGAGCTTTCATTCGCTCTAAAATGGCTTCAGGAGAATATGAAATGGGCTGAGAAGGTCTGGCTGTTTCAGTAGTCATTAAATAGTTAAGACTTTTGGTTTTTAATGGTTAAAGCAATCATTGTTGAAAATGCTACAGAGTAATAAAGTCAGTTCTCACTGTGTTCAGACTGTGCCTTACTGATTAACAGCAAGGTTTCAAACTCAAGTTGTGTTTTTAAATGCTTACATTGATGATAATGGAGATAGTAGCACAGAAAGAGTAATTTTTTTCCCTAACTATATATATTGTCACACTGACTTACGTGGATGTTTTGTAATAGCATCATTAGATAATGAGGAAGCAGCAGCCTCAGAACCTACCTTCTCCTTTTTTACAGAGAATCTAGCACTAACTTGTTTCTCCCCGCAGGTGATGGTCTAAGTGTAGTATAAATGTAGATACAAGTATAGGTAAGTGCACTGATTGAGTGTATCTACTGTTCTTGAGTGAGATATTTTCCACATTGCTTCATAGTCTGTAGAAGTAATACATGTTTCCTTTTGCCTTCCTCACAGTAACTTGTGAGGATATTGTCCCATTTGTGTGCACCTTAGATCTTAATTTCCTTAAAGCCTAATAAAAAGCAGTGAGAATAAAATAACTTCAGAATCACTTGAGATATGCCTGATTTAGGATACCTTGCTTCACAGAACTGAGAGGGTCTACACATGTTGCTCACAGATGAAGGTTTAGTTGTATCTTGGTGGTAATAGCACATGTGTGGCTTCACATTTGTATGTATGGATACTTCCACTGAAAAGGAAAACTTGCTTTCTCCCTTGGTTATGTTCTTAGAGAAATGTGTGTTTGCCCGTTTTTTAGTTTCTGCTAACTGCATAATGAGATAGAGGCTTCAAGCAAGCTTGTTCTACCATTCCTGGTTCTTGAGGATTTCTTCTTTTTTTTCCACCTGCAAATTCCGAATCAGATTCGGAGTATGAATTGCTCAAGTCACATTTCACCTACTGATCTGCAGCATGAGTAAGAACAGACACACATTTTATATCATAAAAACCTGGGTCAAATGAAATGGACCTCTATCAAAGCTGATACTTGCCTTGAGCTCCCTCCACTTGTGTAGTGTTAGTTTAGATCTACAGTACCAACCTTCGCAAACACAAATGTGCCAGTAATACGGGTCTTTCGGTCCTGCTCTCCATTTTTTTCAAAGCTTCTTGTTCTGAACACTTCTGCTCTTTTGGGTATAGAACTCCATGTGTTTTTAAGTCTGTTCCATCATAAGAGAGATCAAGATGGCGGCTTAAGACCTCAGTTTTTGTAAAAGCTTTCCCTCCTTTGGGGCAGGATTAGCCTCTTCCAGCAGCATTATTGCAGGTGTCCTTTGTACCTCTGAGTCATGAAAGTGACTGTGATCTTAGTACTGGATGGTTGTGGAGAGTTTTGGAGAGGTGTCAGTGGTTTTTCTCTTTGGGGGAGGTTGCCACTCAAGGCTCTAGTCTTGAGATTCATGCCATTAATATGCTGTCATGAATCTGATCGTCAGAGCCCTTTTGAGGGCCAGGAACTGACCTTTTTCAATGCCATTGCTCATCCAGTCTGTCTGGAAGTTGCTGCTGGAAGTGAGGGGATTGAATCTGATGACCACCAAGATCACTACTTTCCTCCTGTGCTACCTGTGCAGAAGAATGCAAGGATAGAGGCTCTTGTGTTTTCACAGGGTATCATTCTTCTGTAAGGATCTCATTTGCCTTCCCTTTAAAAAAAGCCTAGATTCAGTAATAACAATCAGATGGCATTTCTTTAAAAGCTCCTTGCTTCAAAATTTCTTGAAGTACAGTTGGCACTAGTTCAAACTTTGGGTTCCACCCGTTGGTATTCACCAGGAGATGGCTCTGCCATTTGTAAGGCCATCCACCTGGTCAAATCTGATCGTGTTTGCTGCCCAGAAGCTGAAAGACCGGGTAAGAAGTGATCAGGTTGCCAGTGGGGAATCTAAACTGATGTTCTTGCAGCCACTCCAGCATTAGTGACGAGCAATTTTGGACGGTTTCAACAAACTGAAACTGGTAGTGAGAAACTAAAGTAATATTTGCTAATTACTTTTTGTAAGATGCTTTGTAGCTTAATCTCCCTTGGAATTAGACAGAGGCTATCTGTCCCTCAGCTAAATCCCGCATTTCTGTAAGCAGTACCAGATGTGGCTAATACTGTGCTTGAGAGATGCAGAAGGACAAAATTCTCTTCGTAATCTGTATGGCTTCAAATCTTGGGATGTGCTAGAGACAGCAGAATGTTTTCCACTATAAGCAACCTTGAATTTTCACTTAGATCATCCACAGAAAAAAAATCCAAATGCTGCTTTATTTTTCAGACAGAGGTTAATCATTGACCTTCAAGCTTAACTGGAACTGTGTAAGATTTTTGCAATGTTTTGGCTCCATCTCCTGAGTCTGATCTTCAGCTGATAGGATGTAATCTCAGTCATGTTTTATATCAATGAGCAATGCAAGCTCCCCACATCATTGCTCAGAAGTTTTGCTACAGCTAGGGCTTCTGGTGTTCCTGTCTATATAGTGTTTCTCCCTATATATGCGTATATTTTTTATATATATATAAAATACATGATAAACAATAGGCAACTTAAACAACTTTGCTGTTAAGTCCTATATTTCACATTTTTGTACTGTGTGGGCCCACATAAAATACAATACAAATCAGTCATTTTGATGTGTATCAAAAGGCCAGAAAGGTTTCTTGAGTAACATTCTTGGTATTTTGGTAACAGAACTTATATGTGCCAGACAAAAGAAAACACCACCGTGGAATGGAAACATGCCTAGAAAGATGGAAAAATATCCCAAAGAACAAAGTTAAGTACAATATAGACAGTGCAGTTTTGCAGAGCCAGACACTCAGTATATTGACAATATCCATATTTTTGCTTTTTCCCAGGTGTAAGTTAAGCTTAATGAACTTCTGTGTTTGACATTAAGTAACTAATTTGATACAATTTTTCATACAGGAAGTAAAATGCATGTGTAAATGTGCATATAAAAACTTTGCTGTGCTGTGCTCGGTTAGCTGGGTGCAGACAACCCTGTGCTCCTTTGGAATGTTGTTAGATGCATGAGGAATTCCCTCTGGGAAAATCTTTTTTCGGTTTTCACTGATTACATGGTATGCTTTTTGAAAGATTACTTTTGTTAGGTATGGACTGTGTCTTGTAACTAAAACAGAATAATGTGGTTTGGAAGACTTCCTACAATGTTATTTCAAAGCATTGATAGTTTTGAGAGTGTCTTAACCCACACGGAGGACAAAGGTGAGAAGCTGGAAATAGCTTGATGTACTGTGTTTTATAAAGAGCAGTTGGTGGGGTCACTTTGGAGGAGTTGTTAAGGTGTTAATAAATGTTTTTTATTCTTTATATAAAAGTATTGGAACTATCTGAGAGTCTGTATTGTCATTAAATTATTTAATTCTATTCAGATTCCTGTAATTAACATTCTTAGGTATGTGGGAGAATAATGGAACAGCAAAGTAGACATGGACAGTTTAGTCCATATCTACTAGCTACTACAAGAATCTAGAGGATGATACACTGCATGAGGAGGTTAAGAAGGTGTGAAATCAGTCAGACTATGGAGTTTTTCACCACACCAGAGCACATACTGTAGTAAATGCTCATGAATAAATTGGGCTGCAACTCCGAGCTGTGGAGATGGCCAGCTTCCAGTTTTAACTGCAGGCTGGAGAGGCAGCTACAGCCAGGGCTACAGGCTGTGTGCTCAGTTCACCGAAGAATTCAAGTGGATGTTACTGAGTTTCACTTGAGGAAAAATAGTAAAATTAAATGTCCCTGGTATAGAAAAATCTTAATGCCATGCTCCTCACCTTAATAGAACACAGGCACATTGAAAGTAATGATCAGTTCACATTTTTTGTCCTTTCTCCAGATGCATCCTACATTGATGTGGGTTGAGGTTGTTTTTTAGTTTGGGTTGGGTTTCTTTTGTTTTTTGTTTTTTTTATTTTTTTTTTAAATCGCAGGTCTACATTTTTCAGCCTTAACTCCTGCATAACTTTTTTTTTGCTAGAATGATGAGTAGTATCAAAAATTAGTGCTGACATGATTGGTCTCAAGAGTTCTGTACCATTACCTGTTATGGAACTGTGTCTCTGAGAAACTGGTGCTACTGTTTGACCTGCAGACCAATGACTAAAACAGAAACAAAGGAGCAAGGAGGAAACAGGTCCGTTGCCACTTGGTCAACTTAGAACTAAGCAACAAGAATGCTTAGAATTATTCTTTCGTTAGGGAACAAGTGGTCAAAATACAAACTTTTTCAGATGATAATTTTATCTGGTATGAAACAAACTTTCACTTTGGAAATCTGTGCGGCTCCTGCTGAGCCCGTGGGATGTGTCCCAGATGGGTACAGATGGGGAGTAACACAACCAGATAAAGCCACAGTACTACTCCCATCAGCACAATAAGTGCTGAGACCTAGCTAAAGAGCAGGAATTAATTCCTGTGCCTGGGTGGGAGGGGAAGGCCTGCGCAATGGAACTGGGAGCTGGCAGTGCCACTTGCTGATGACCTCTCCCAATTTATTGTATTCCTCAACAAGTTAAAGAAATCCCAGGTGAAATGAACAGCACGCTTTTCTGTTGAATCAATTAAATTTATTTTTTCATCTGCATAATTATGCAACCAATTTGCTTACATAACTGATTGGCTTCTGTTGGGAAGCAAAAAACATGCTGCACATTATGGAAATTAAGAAAATCCCCCAAGGGCTGCAAGAGTGTTAACTTGATTTAAAGCTTCACTGAACTACAGTTAGTTCCTAAACCTTGTCAGTCCTCTTTTTAACCTTCTCTGCCTGGAAATGCAGTGGATTGCATGCAAATAACTCCAATCCCTAACAGTTAATATCCCTTTGTTCCCAAACTCTGTCAGCAGCATTTTTGCTCTGAGGCTCCACGTCCCTGGGTCAGCTGCATTTTGACAACTACCTTGGAAGAAAGATAGCCGTATGAATGTGTGTGCATGGAGCATTACCAACACAGACATAACAGTCTTAAGATGCTGCACCAGGGGAGGTTTAGGCTGGACACAAGAAGGATTTCGTCCTGGAAGGGGTGATTAGACGGGCTGGCAGGGAGGGAGGTGTTGGAGTCACCATTCCGGGAGGTGTTTGAGGACAGACTGGACGCAGCACTTGGTGTAAGTGGTTAACGCGGTGGGGTTCGGTCACAGGATGGATCTCGGGGGTCTTTTCCAGCCTAACAGGACAAGGAGCTCTCGGGGGGTTCTTCGCCCGCTCCGTGCCGTCTTTCTGCAGAACAAAGGGCAACGCCAGCATGCGGATACACCCACCCCTCTGCAAAACGGCGGCTCCCCGGCCGGCGGCTGCGAGAACGGGAATGGGCACGGGCACGGGCACGGGCATGGGAACAGGCATGGGAACGGGACCGGGACCGAGCACGGTACCGCGTGCGGGGGCGGGCCCTCGTTGTGCGGGGCGGCTGCGCGGGGCGGGGGCGGGGCCGGGGGCGGGGCCGGGTGG